>BLBF01000094.1:6219030-6229692 GCA_015471245.1 Laticauda colubrina | reverse complement strand
TGTAATTATTACATCTCGTATAATCAGGTAAGATATATTCTTACTTAATAATTTAAGAATAAAAATTTCTCCCTCTTTTATTTTAACAGTATGCAAGTGTTGAAAAAAATGGTGAATTTTACATGTCTCCCAATGATTTTGTCACACGATTCCTGAAGATAATAGGAGATGGGGTGCCCAATCCCCATACAGTCCAACTGTTGGGAGGTGTAGTAGATCAGACCAAAGATGGGTATGTATGTCATTATTTATCTAAATTGCTTATTTGATACTAATATTTGAATGTTAAGCAAATAAGTAAAAGACATTTTGCTTTTCATTTACAGGTACAATATATGAAAAAATATAATAATGTGCCATCATCAGCCTTTAAGAAACATTGATTTTTCATTTAATAATATGCACAAAAAAGAGAACATACCTTAAAATGATTTGCAGATCTAAAGAATCCTCAGGTTGCGTTTAATTTCTAGTGCCTGCATAAATGTAGCCAAATTGTTTTTGAGGAAACTAGATAGAAACGATTTGCCGATGTGATCTTATTAGCTTTTCTATCTAACCTACTGCCTTAGTGTTCTGCTGGTCTTCCATACAAATCATGTTTCACCCTGCTTTTTTTTGACATCTGTCAAAGGTAGAGGCTACCAACTGTTATAACTTTGTACATAAAAATCACTGTGGCAAATACATTATAGCATAAAGAAATGCAGTATGTTGTATAGCATTTACAGTGCAGTGATTTTGGTTTGTGACCTGACTAACAAGATAGTTTAACTGAAATCAGAATTTAAACTTTGCCAATATTGTGCTTAATAAATTGTCAAATATGTCTCCTAAGAGGAAAAATGAAAATTGTTCAGCCTTTTAAATTCCTAATTAGTAAATGACATGAAAAATATGACAAAAGTGTAGAAAAGTGCAAACACAATTTCATGTGTGCAGAATCATCTAATTTTTTAATATTTCATGGGTAATTCAGCTTTGTAAAGGGCAAGAATATATTTGCTTGAATGTTTCTGTGCTAACTGAAGGTTTGGTAAGTTTGTTTCCAGGGTAGGAATTAGGAGACTTTGAAAAGTTGTTTTTACCTCCCACTGATAAGCTGTAAAGAAATGTTTCCTTACAATTATATTCTTAGAAATCCAACTGTTTCCTTCTTAGAATTTTATTTACTATAATTAAATTCTGCCCAATAAAATATACAATTTCTGCCAGTTATTGCTGAGATTCTAGCAAGTAACTCAAAATGCTATGTGGCTTTATTTTTAGGAAGTGTACACAATTCAAAATAATGTTTTGAAATGCCAGCTTTTCCCATTATTATTGATTTATCTCTAATTCACGATTTTTCAGAAGTTGTTTATATAATATTGAAATATTAAATAATAAGCATAGCTTAGCCTGTGTCCCATCATGCTGTTAAGATTACACAATGATTGTAGCTTGAATCATTCTAGCTTTTGATTTTTTGAATGTAATGATGAGAATAATTAGTAGAATTGAAAGACATGCAGAATAATGGGTATGTGTATACATATACATAGGAAAGTAACAGAACAATTTTCAAACATCAATGCCTTGTTTTTGTTGCTGCTGTTGTACATTATATATGTTAACAGCAGTTTAGTAATTAAGACAGCATTGAAATACTTAGTTATACAGCAGTAAGCCCACTGTAGTCAGAGGGACTTTTTGATGGGTTGACATGTAGAAGATGTACATGTACTTTCACTTTTAAATGTGATTGAGGATGAGACAGATATAAGAGTGACAGGCTTTGAATAATTTGCCACAAATGTACTTACCTGCTTGAGATTTCACCCCGGTGTTTTCAATCTTAAACATAACAAACTGGCACTGAGAAATTCCATTATATCTCATAGTATGGTATGATATGCTATCCTGCTATTTCAAATTTCTGTGTACTTGTGCATCTGATAGCTTTTTTTTTTTAAGCGCTGAAGTTAGGGGTAAAGATTTATAAATTCACCTTGCTTGCTGTAATGTAGCCACTTCATATCTTGTCTATACATTTATATTAGTCTTTCCTAATTAATTTCTTTCCACTGAGATTAAATAACCATACTGTTCATTGTTGTTGTACTTTAATGAGTTGACAGAGTATGAACTCATTCACAAGGTATCAGGATGGGGAAGACTGACATAAATCAGATTGAGAATGTTTAATTGTCTGGATTTTTCCTGAAGAAGTCTAAATTAGAGCTTTTTTTAGATTTGAAAATATAATGTCTAGAAATGTTTTTTGTGTTCTGTATGTTCTGTGAGTCATCACAATATGTAAATTATCAAGGTTACCTAGGAGTATATCATTACTAGTATTATTAGGAATAGTACTACCAATTGTACTTAAATGATAATTTAGATAGTTGAAAGATAGATGTATAAGAAACTTACTTTCTTCAACCAGATTAGGTTTTCTCCACCTCCATATTCATGTGATTGTCTGTCCCTATTCTTAGGAGAATGCAGTATTTCCAGATCCAAGCACAGTAGTCCTGAAAGATGTTCTCTTTTGGTAAAACTGATTAAGGTTTTGCTTATGAGATTAAGTGCTCTCAAAACAGTGCAATCATAGGAATATCTTTACACCATAGGTAGGCAGTTGGACAATCTTTTCATACTTTCTTCTTTCCACTGTTACCCAGCTAGCCACAATCTGTTTACGCTTTATGCCATAGTTTGTAGTAGCATCTTCTCTTTTTACTTTTGGCATGAAAAGCTGTAATGCTTGTCAATGGTCCTCCTATCTCTCCTGGGATCCAGATGTCTCATGATGAAAATCCATATTTGAAATTTCTGTTCTAAAACTGGGGAAATAGTATTTTCCAGATTTGTAAAACTCACTTTTCTGGGAAAAAATATATCATTTCTACTTCCAATATGTAACTAAAAGATACTCTAAAACAAAGCAGAATTTCCTCAATAGTGATAGTGAAAAAGGTAGAGATAGTTAATACACTGAAAATTAGTTATTGATGTGGGCAACAAACCTTTGGAATGGATCACAGTAATTAATTCATCTATATTAGTCAGTTTGTATCTCTTCAAAAAAAAAATAGTATCCTCACGCAGCTGGGTGTCAAATGTTGTTGTAGTTAGCTTTTCTTTCTATTTAATTTGTCTTTGCAATTTTAGAGTCTTTTGACCAAAAGTTTTTTCCCCTTTTCTAAGAGAAATAAAGCATCTGACTTACAGGAAATGTTATCCTTGGTTTATAATTTGCCCATTTCTTTTTTAGCTTTGCATCATTAAAATACAGGTCATTAGGATTTTCTCAGTCGGGCTTTTAAGTTAGGTAAGCTGTAGCTTATGTCGACAAAATTATTCTTAAGTAGTATATTAAGGTTCATGTTAATATGTGCTGCTTAATGAAACCTAATGATATTCAATGAAGGTTGTGCTAAGCCACAGAGAAAGCTTGTTACCTAGGCAACTGCCCTTATGCAGTATAGAGCTCAGAGCATATGGCTGTGTAACATGCATTATTTCAGCATCTTTAACCATTAGGAACCACATGTGTAATTGACTGTGAAAAATTACTACTCAGTTACTGTATTGTGTGGTCATAATAGAAGTAAATGAGTACGTCATTGTTGCTGGAGTAGATCTGTTGGGAATCACTTGCAGGCCAGTCTATTTAAGGAGCAAAAATACAATAAGAAGAAAATAGCTGGTTTAATTAACATGTAAAAATGGGGTTAATTTGAATTCAGCTGGCACACAGATATTCATGTTTCTCTTGTAGTAGTCTGGATTGAATTTTGCTGATAAAGACTTTCTATGTTTTTCTGTTAAAATTGCTAATCATTTTATTTTAAAGATAGTATATAAATTAATAAATTTTGATCTCTACCACAGCGATTTATGTGAAATGAATGTGTAGCAAGCAATAAAAGATTGTGTAGTGTTCTTTGAAAACATGTTTTGTTGGGATGTGGTATTTATGAATTAAACTCTATTTCAACAGAACTCTTGTGTCAGTTGATGAAGTTCTAGTTCATAAGATGCCATATTATAAGTCACAGTAACCGTGCATTAACATTATAAGGAAAGTGTTATAAGATTAAGATTAAAAGAGTTCTAAAATGATAGCTCAGGATTCCTTGAGGCGATTGTAAGCAATTTGGAGGTCCAAATTAAAAAAAAAAGTTTAGCAGCACTATAAAAACCTCTGACCTCTATAAGCTACAATCATTATAGCAATAGCACTTATACTTATATACGGCTTCATAGTGTTTTACAGCCCATTCTAAGTGATTTACAGAGTCAGCATATTGCTCCCAACAATTTTGGGTCCTCATTTTACCAACCTAGGAAGGATGGAAGTCTGAGTCAACCTTGAGCCTGGTGGGATTTGAACTGTCAAATTGCAGGCAGCTGACAATCAGCAGAACTAGCCTATGGCACTGCACTCTAACCACTGTGCCACTAAGGCTCATTTAAGTGACAAATTTTAAGAAACCTGAAACATAAAGATTAAAATGATTGAACATGGCATGGTCTTTTCTGACTACCCATGAAATCATGACTGTATTTATGAGATGGAATCACAGAAATAATCCCTTATCACTTTAGGGATTATAGTACTGCAGAGTTTGAGAACTACTGGATTAAGGGGTTGGACTAGGACTGGAAAAATTACATTCAAGTCCATTTTCAGCCACAGAAACTCATTGGGTAACTGTCAGCCTAACCTCGCAGAGATCTTTTGGAGTTTAACTGAAGGGATGTAAATTGCCTAGGACTTCTGAAGAAAGGCAGATTATATGTTTAATGAGATAAATAGACCATCCTGGTCTTCTGGAAATTCTTGAATAATGAGTTACTTTGAGGACTATGTTAAATGATAAGATGCCCACTTTGACTGTTTTTATGATGTTTAAAAGATAAAGATAAGGGCTCCCCTTGCATATACGTCTTAGTTATTTCCTGCTCTAGGGGGCGGTTCTTATCTCCGTTACTAAGCCAAAGAGCCAGTGGTGTCCAAAAACATCTCCCTGGTCATGTGGCTGGCATTACTAAATGCTGAAGGCACACAGAATTCTGTTACATTCCCACCAAAGCAGTCCCTATTTTTCTACTTGCATTTTTACATGCTTTCGAACTGCTAGGTTGGCAGAAGCTGGGACAAGTAATGGGAGCTCACTCTGTTACGCGGTGCTAGGGATTTGAACTGCTAGCCTTTCTGCTAGCCTGTCTTAGCCACCGAGCCACTTTTATGATGTTTATGATGTTACAAAGACTATATCTTAAGGCAAGGTCACACTGGCTGATGGATGCAAAACGTATGCAAAAAGGACACAGCGGATGAGCAAAATTTCAGGGTGGCTCCATCTGTTGATATCCGTTCTCAAAAGTGCCCCAAATTTGCATAAACAGAATGGAAAACAATGGAAAGGAACGGACGTGGGGAGGATGTAGCGGGGATGTAAAGCGGATGTTCGTAGGAAGCCTAACGGATGGAAGCGGATGACACATTCTCAGGGCTTCCGGGGGAGAATAGCGTAGCGGATGCGTAGCAGATGCATCATAGACGCCTATAGGATGCATAGCGGATGTGTAGCGGATGCAAAGCGTTCACTGCGCATGCGGGGAGGATGAATTGCATCAGCTCCGCAGATATAAAAGGATGTAGCTCGCAAGCAGTCACCATTCAGAGGAAAGACCAGCTGCCAGAGACATATTGAGAGAATACCATGTGGAAGAAGAGGAAACCTGTGCCTACTCCTGCCAGCCCTGGCAAGAAGGACAGAACCACTATCCCACCCCCTGGCGCCGACTCTGCTTCTGCTGGTGCTTCTGCTGCTGCTGCTGGTGCTCTTGGTGTTGCTGCTGCTGGTGCTTCTTCTGCTCGTGCTGCTGGTGTTTCTCCTGCTGGTGCTTCTCCTGCTGGTGCTGCTGCTGCTGCTGGTGCTTCTCCTGCTGGTGCTGCTGGTGCTTCTCCTGCTGGTGCTGCTGGTGTTTCTCCTGCTGGTGCTTCTCCTGCTGGTGCTGCTGCTACTGGTGCTTCTCCTGCTGGTGCTGCTGCTGCTGCTTCTCCTGCTGGTGCTTCTGCTGCTGCTGCTACTGTGATGGACCAGCCCCAAGGCCCTCAAAGCCCTGCTGCTGAAGGCCCTGAAGCCCCTGCCAAAGGGAGGAAGAGGCAAGGCAAGGAGAAGGGAGAGAGGAAACAGTACTACATTTCCGAAGACCAAGAGAAGGAGGTGCTGGAATGGCTGAGGGAGAACGAGTACCTGTGGAGGAAGGGCCACAGGCTCTATCGCGACACCAAGTGGAAGCAGGCAGCGTGGAGAGAGAAGGTGAAGACCCTGGGCTACACTTCAGATGTACTCCTTGGATGGTGGAAGCACATGCACACCTGGTATGGCAAGCTGCACCTGAAGAAATCCGGGCAGGCTGCTGTCAAGCTCACTGACCATGAGACCTATGTCATGGCCAGGTGCAACTTCCTGAAGGGTGAGATCCACCACTGAGGAGCAGCCCCTCTGTCAACCCTCTCCCTCAGACAGCCCACAGACAGCCAGTCCTCTTCCAGCCAGGAGACAGCTACCTTGTCCAGGCAGGTTTCTTTGGAGGGCCCCACGACAGAGACCCCCCCCGACAGCTGCACTCCCCGTGCCAGAGGACGTGGAGGATCCCCTGTCTCAGATGGAGCAAGAAGAAGCAGCCACCAGAGACCAACTCACCCCCACCCCCAGCAGAAAGCAGGCAGAGAGGCGGACGGAGGGACAGAGCCACACTGTCCTCTTGGAGATCAGGGACACAAAGCCAGCACAGATCTCCTCTCCCAGATGGTCCACTTCGACATACCATCCTCGAACCGCAAGCCCTTCATCACGTACGTGAGCCAGACCCTCATGGACATGCTCGAGGCCCAGTACCAGGCGATGAAGGAGAGGATCACAGCTCTTCTGCACCACCCTCCAGGCCCAGCTGAACCTGCTCCTACCCACTCCAGATTTGCTCCTCTGCCCCAGGTGATGTCACAGCCCTTCCATGGATTTCAACAGCCCCTTGCCTACCAAGCCTACCACTACCAGGACTTCCCACAGCAGAGGTAGCCCTTCCCAGTCCAGGCCCAGGTTCCTTGGATGCCACAGACGCCTCACCTGACCCAGCTGCAGACCAGACAGCCCCACTACACTCTTCCTTCCTCCACCCCACAGCTAAGCCCTTTGTCAGAACATCTGTCATCAGTCTTGGGCCTCACATCCCAGGTACTTGATGAAGGGCCTCTCAACCTCACGGGATTGAGTCAGCTGTCTGAGAGCTTCCTGCACACACCATCTCCTGTTGTACTCTCGGGGCCAGGCATCCGAATTGTGCCTCCGACCAGCACTCCAGCAACAGCCACCTCCACAGTCCCTAGCCCCTGTACATCAGAGACCATGGGCACACCTCAGAGTGACTGAGAAGAGTGCCAGAAACTGAGTTGTTACCTGTTCACTTTATCTTTGCGTAAGACTTGGGTCATTTTGCTTTTTAATAAAGTCATACAGTTTGTTATTAATAAAGGTTATCTTTGCTTCACACACTTCATTTTTTTACTTAATAAAGTGTTGGGGAAAACTTTGAAAAAAGGGTTAAGCCTTTGCATGCTTGTGGGATTGGTAAGGATAGCTGTGGGATGGATAGCTGTGGGATGGGTAAGGATAGCTGTGGGATGGATAGCTGTGGGATGGGTAATGATAGCTGTGGGATGGGAAAGGATAGCTGTGGGATGGGTAAGGATAGTTGTGGGATGGGTAAGGATAGCTGTGGGTTAGATAAACCTCCAGTGCAAGCATAGTGGGACTGTATGGTCCACCCTCCCAGCTGCCACACATATGGCCCTTTATTATCAATAACAATTTAATCATTGATCCACACATTTCAACATAAACAAAACTCTTTATTAATGCCCTGTTCATTGTAGGGCCACTCAACATTCATGGCGCAATCTCATCAGTGTGATGAGACAGGCTCAAGGAAACATCCATTAAGCATCTACCAACCTGTCTTGCCACTCCACTGCTCCAGCTGGGGAGTTGCACCAGTGTTTCAGGAGGTTGCGCTGCTTCTTCCCTCCACGTGAAGCTCTGTTGGGGCCTTGCACATCCACAGTGTCTATCAGGTTTTGTCCTTGCCTCCATTCACCAGGCTCCATGTCCCCATTCCCTTGTTGACGGTCCACAAGCCTGTTCTGCAACACGGGGTAGCAGGTCCGCATGAGATTGTGCAGGATGCAGCAAGCTTCCACGATGCTCCTCACAGTCCCTGGGTGATGCTGCATGGTGGTGAGAAGTACCTGTAACCTGTTGGCCAGGATGCCAAAGGCGTTCTCCACCACCTGTCTTGCCCTGGACAGCCTGTAGTTGAAGATCCTCTCTTCACGGGTGAGGTATCTTGAAGTGTAGGGCTTCATGAGGTAGGTTCTGAGGGAGAAGGCGTCATCCCCCACGATGAAGTAGGGCACATTTTGTGTGTCGTTGGGTAGGGGTTCTGGGTCTGGAAAACCCATGATGAGGTTGCGTTCCAGCCCATTCTTGAGGTCACTGGCGTTGTATATCTGGGCATCTGAAGCTGACCCGTTGCCTGAAGCATCGATGTACATGAACTTGTAGTCAGCATCAACCATGGCAAAGAGGATGATGCTGAAGAAGTCCTTGTAGTTGAAATAATTGGACCCTAAGTTGGCTGGAGCTTTGCAGGCCACGTGCTTCCCATCTATGGCTCCAACGGTGTGGGGAAAGTTCCACCTCTGATACCACTGCTCTGCAACTTTCCTCCAGCCTTCTTCAGTGGTGGGACACTGGAGGACCTCTTCCACGTATTCTTTGATGATGGCCTGCACCACTTCTCTGACCACAATGCTGATGGTGTTGTGTGGCACCCTCCAGGCCGTCTCCTTCTCCTTGCGTAGAAAAGGTGAAACAGTCTGAAGAGTGTTTGGTTCTGGTGTTGAAAGATGGCGGCTACCAAAAGGAGTGTGCAATGATCCATAGTGGACATCAATGGATGATGTGGAAGAGCAAGAGCAAGGCTGAAGAAGTCTGCACACCAGGGCTGCTGGACTGATAGTGATTTCCAGGTGATTTTCTCCCCCTTTTTATAGGAAATGTCGGTTTTCCGCTAGGTGTCCTTCCCCATACTCTAGGCATCCTCCAGACATCCTAAGTATCCGAGACACATCCCATATACGAACGTTTTGTCCGTTTTAATGATTTATATCCGAGCTGCATCCGCTTTCATCCTTTCTATGTCCGTGCTACTAACACTGTGTGGACGTTCTGCGTACCTTTCGCTTCCTCCCTCTTTCCGCTTTCCGCTGGAGCGAATGTGAGTTGCGCAGATGGCCAGAGCATGCCGAGAGGATACAGCGGACATGTAACAGATGACAACGGACGTAGAACATTTGTTGCCTGTATGTGTCGTGAATGTCGATTGTAACCAGCGGAAAGTTCATCTGCTGAAAAAGTTTTGTGCAGCTCAAAACTTTTTGAGCAGATGAAATAGCAGTAGACAGATGTTTGACTGATAGAGCGTATGAAAGACGTACGCAGTGAGTACACAATGGATGCATCACGTTTTCCATCGGATTGCAAGCTTTTTTGTCTGTTTTCAATCCTCTTTGCATCCGTTGATGCAGTGTGACATGGGCTTTAGTTCCTATTATGACTTTTATTTAACTTTTTATGTTGCTTGTAATTATTGCAAACCTTTGTTTGGATATACATGCATGACAAATAAATTTTTTAATGTTTTTATTTGAAAGCTTTAATGGAAACATGATAAAATACATGTTATCATAGAGGAGTATACTTTTATCAGTCAATTCTAACCAGTTTTTATTAATTTGATGTAAATTTTGGATGAAAGGGGATACGATGGCTCAACAGTTAAAGACATTGAACTTGTTAGTTAGAAAGCTGATCACCCAAGTTTGAGACCCAAGTGCTGTACAATGGAATGAGGCTGTGATGTTCCGCAGTTGAAGATGCTGAGCTTGTTAGTTGGCAAGCTTGACAATCTGAGTTCAAAACCCAAATGCCATGCAACGGGGTGCTGTGGTTCCTCCCCACCTAGAAGCTCTAATGTATGTAAATGTGAGCAGATTAATAGGTACCACTTTTGTGAAAGCAACAGCATTCCGTGTGCCTTTGATGTATTCCATGCCGACCATGATCATGGAAGATGTCTTTGGACAAATCTGGATCTCTCAGTCAAGAAACAGAGATCAGAACCACACTCTAAAGTTGTACATGACAGGGCAGGAAACCCTTTTTTCTTTACCTAATGTTGGGTGATTACAGTTAGTCCTTGACTTACTACCACAATTGAGCCCCAAATTTCTGTTTCTATGCAAGGCCAAGTGTGTTCTCCCATGAGCTGTTCAGAGCATCCAGTGATGGGAAGGTGCTTCAGTCCCTTCTAGGAAGGCTGGGCTTAAACTTGAGGACACTCCTCCTCCACGAGACTCCTTCTTAGTATCCCCAGTTTTAGCTCAGCCTTTCTTCAGGCAGGTTGTGTTCTGGCCTCCATATTTGATATTACAAGTACTTTATTCAAAAATTGACTTGATTGATTTAAATTCTGCAAATCTTTAAGTTAATAAAGATAGATAGATAGATAGATAGATAGATAGATAGATAGATAGATAGA
>BLBF01000094.1:6192112-6219020 GCA_015471245.1 Laticauda colubrina | reverse complement strand
AGATAGATAGATAGATAGATAGATAGATAGATAGATAGATAGATAGATAGATAGATAAGCAAAACAGTACAAGTAAAGGCATTGGGGAACTATTTATTCCAGGATTTCCTGCCCCTTAAGGGAGCAGGCCCCTAGGTGTTCCAGCCACCTAATTTCATAGCTTCTTTTCATTGCTATCAAAGGCATTACCATGGCCAGCAGCAACAAGTCCAGATCTAGACTAACTGCTAAAAATAGAGCCCAAAAAGTGCCCAAAAAGTTGTTTTTGGGCTTCACAGAGCTCAAAAAGACCTCTAAGAGAAAGATGCATGCAGGAGCCATCAGGCCTTAGAAAGGCAGGTGGAAAAATGTACACAAGCAGCTGCACAGCCTATTTCTTCACCACTCATCATACCCTCTACCTCACAGGCCCAGAATCCTCCAACTCCCCCTCTGGATTTATCCAGAAGGAGCAGCTATTGATATAACCTCCCCAGGAGGCTCTTTCTAACATTCTCTCCCCAAGGAGAGCCCTAGAGGCAACCTTTATACCAACTGTAGCTCGCCTTAGACAAGAGGAGGAACTTCCGGAGGAAATCTCTGCCAACATGAGGGCGTGTATGGAGCTAGTTATCCAGAAAGGCATAGCAGCAGGAGTCCAACAGGCTATTCAGGCAGGACAAACACCCTCAGCTTCGGGTTGCAGATCTCGTTCTGAACAATCTCTGGGCATCACGTATCCACATCTTCATCAGGTACCCCTCCCTGCAGAACTATTGTTGCCTATTGTCAGAGATCCTCAGAACACACAGGATATGGAGATCAAGGGGATCCAATGGATCAAATGGAGGAGGGGTCGGTACACACCGTTGACCAGGTATTGTCAGAGGTGGATCCACAAGAAAGGGGATGTCTGACGATGAAGGCCCCTCACCTGACAGGATATTTACAGGATTATTCTGCCCATAATTATTTAAATCCCTGTTGTTTAAGGCCAAGAACACCGCACGACTGGATAATATGGGTACCCCTCCCCCACCAAATATTCCAGGGGAAGCAGAGGATCTCATATTCTCTCAACCAGTCACTGAGGCAGAGGTTATCCCTATGCCACACGTTTTCCAATTTAGTACAAAAACAATGGACTGCAGCAGCCTCATATTCCGCTCCCACAGGACATGATAAAAAATACTATAATTTGGCACCCGAGTTCTCTAAATTTCTAAACACTCCAGAAGTGGATGAGCTTATCATTGCGTTTGCATCTTCCTCAGCCATCCCAAGTGAAGCTGAAGAGGCTCTCAAGCCCGAGGAAAAGAGGGTGGAACTGGCCCTCCGCAGGCACACGTCTTGGATGCATGGGCCATCAGAATGGCCACAGCTGCCTCCTTTTTCACCAGATCATCTCTCAGATGGCTCCACCACCTGAGGGATACCATTCCAGCCTCAAACATTAGGGCACATCAGGATGTGGCTAAATTAATTGCTGCTGCAGAGTTTTCAGCAGATGCTACCTTCAATGTAGTTAAATTTTCCTCTAGGGCCATTGCTTCCCAAATTGCGGCTAGATGGTTACTTTGGCTCAGGCATTGGCGGGCAGATGTCAAGTACAAGTGGTGGCTTGCCTCAGCTCCCATCTTGGAGAACAAACTATTTGGCAGTGCACTTGAACCCCTCCTAATTGAAACCAGAACCAAAAAGAAAAATCTCCCCTGTCTTTTTTGTCAATCAGAGTCCAGATCACCACAGTCCTTTCGTAGGAATTCCTTTGTGTCCCTTCTACCAACCCTACTATCCAAGATTTCAAAGACACTCTGGATTCAGACAACAGACAGATAGAATTGAAACTAGGGACAGATATAGAAGGGGACTCCATCCTAGGAGACAATTTTGAGGAACAGGATCTAGGCCCTTCCGCAAGTCCAAGTAATGATCACAACAAGATTCCCATTGACGGTCTCCTAAAAAGGTTTGCCAACCAATGGGACTTCTCCACCACTGACACATGGGTCAGGAACACAGTATGATTTGGTCTGGCACTGGAGTTCAGCTCCACCCCCTCAGATTTTTTTCTGAAGTCCCCAATTTCCAGGGATGCAGAAAAAAGGTTTCTCATGGACACAGCCATAGCACGTCTCCTAGAGATCCGGGCCATACAACCCGTCCCTTCTAATCAAAAAGGTCTTGGTTTTATTCGCACCTCTTCGTGGTCCCTAAAAGTTCAAGGGATGGAGGGCAATCCTGGACTTAAAACATCTAAACCAATATTTAGTTTACTGAAAATTTAAAATGACCACTCTCCAATCCATCTTACTCAGCATCAGAAAAGACAATGTCCTTACCTCCATAGACCTCATGGAAGCTTACTTACATATCCCAATTAGGCCCTCGCATGTCAAATTCCTTCGTTTCTGTTGCAACAACATCCATTACGAATATATTGCTCTCCCATTTGGCTTAGCTTCAGCTCCCAGAAATTTTACAAAGGTCTTGGCTGCCTTGGCAGCATCACTCAGAGATAGGTTCATCCAACTTCAATGCTACTTGGATGATATTTTTATTCTGGCATCTTCCATCAATCAAGCAAATTCAAATGCTCAAACTACACTTGTAACCTTACAGCTACATGGGTTCTCAATCAATTGGTCAAAAAGTCATTTAACACCCTCTACTAGACTAATTCACCTTGGCGCCATCATTGACTCTCCTGGAAGGAGAGTTTTCCTCTCCCATGACAGACAAGAAAGCATTAGAGATTTGGCTCAACAGATCAGAACTCTTAGGAAAGTACAACTATGTCTCCTTTCTAAATTGCTCGGAAAAATGATTTTTTGAATTTCTATTATCCCTTGGGCCTGGTTCCATGCAAGAACTCTGCAATGGTTCCTGTTGCCATACCAATGCGCTGGGAGAGATGACGCCAGGACTTGCGTAAAAAATCAGGAGTGCAGCCACCACAGCAGCATGGGCAACCCAAGCTATAATAGAGGAGATTTGCCGAGCTGCAACCTGGGCTTCTCCATCTCCATTTATTAGAAATTATAAAATTGACGTATTTGCTTCTGCTGAGGCTTCATTTGGTAGGTGAGTTTTGCAGCAAGTTATTTCAGAGACAGTTAGGTCTGCAACCCAGACGGAGTCTCTCCCTTAGGACAGTGCCAAGCTTTGGTATGTCCCATCATTGGATGCTCTGAACAGCTCATGGGAGAAAGGGTGTTGGTACTTACCTGATATGCCCATTCTCTGTGAGCTGTGAAGAGCATCCAGCCCCTCCCTTTTATTACGTCTGGTAGGGGGTCTGTTCCGGCCAGGGTTATTATTACATAAGCTTAAGCATACAGGGTATCAATACCTTGGCTTCGCAAAACTGGGGACACTAAGGAGGAGTCTCGTGGAGGAGGAATGTCCTCAAGTTTAAGCCCAGCCTTCTTAGAAGGGACTGAAACACCTTCCCATCAGTGGATGCTCTTCACAGCTCACCAATGCCCTTTTTCAGTCATTTTATAACCTTTCTTGTTACAGTTGTTAAGAAAATCACTTCAGGTTTTTTTACTTAGTAACATAGTTATAAAGAGAATCTGCCTTCTCCATTGACTTTGCTTGTCAGAAGCTCACAAAAGCTAATTACATGACCCCAGAGACACCACAATCATAAATATAAGCCAGTTGCCAAGTATTTGAATTTTGTTCACATGAAATGGGGATGTTTCTACTGTCAGCGTGAAAAACTTTTTTCAGTGCCATTGTAACTTTCTAAATGAAAGTCATGGTCTACCTGTACTTCCATTGAGACTGATCTTGGAAGCTGCTGCATTTTTAATGGAAATGTGGAAAGGTTGCTCCAAACAAGTGAACTTAATAATTTACTATTGTCGATAAATTATATTATCAAGTAGTATATTTCATATTATAAAATAATATCAGAACTATCGAGCATCTTCAGTAAATCCTAAATTGAACCTTCCTACCTTACTAGTTAATAATAATATAAATAGCCCAACTTTTCACACATTTCATACAAAATACTTTTAATGAAATATGATTTAATTGTATGTGTGTGTGTGTGTGTGTGTGTGTGTGTATTTTCTGTCTTTGAGTCAGTTTCCACACCTGGAGGCTACCTGGGTATATCCCTGTAGTTTTCTTGGCAAGATTTTGGAGGATTTCCAAGGATTGAGAGAGGATTGAGAGAGAATGGCCCAAGGTCACTTTCCAAAAACAGAACTAGAACTCATAGATTCCTAGATGAATGCCTTACCTGCTATACAAAGTGGCTTTTGTGATTACTCTGCAAGTTTTCTAGCAACCTAATATAATTTCAAGATTAACTGCCCCACATGTCAAAAATAAAAAAACAACTGTTTTGAAAAATGGTTTGTAAATCTGAGTGGCATATTTTGAGTGAAAGTTTGGAAAGAAAATATGACTGCACAATGAAACTAAATTATAATTACATTCTTTATCAAATAAGGCTAGATTGAGAAAATGTTCATCTGCCCAAACTTGCAATATTTAATACCGTGTAAAAAAAATGGCCATTTCAATCATAATTAAGTTCTGTCAACAGTTTTGAAAGAAAATTCAACATAGACATATAGATAGGCCTTGCTTGACAACTGTCCCATTTAACATCCATTTAAAATTACAATGGCATTGAAAAAGTAACTTTACGGTAGGTCCTTGTGATCTCATGTTTGAAGTTTAGATGCTTCACTTCTGGGAAGTATTGTGACTGTCAATCGCCAATTGCATACTTCACATCAGGCTTCCAAAAAGCAGAATCATTGGAGAAGCCAACTGGTAAAATCACAAGTTATGATTGTATAATATTTCAGTTAACCACTTAGCTGCAAAAGAGATATTGCTATACGGTTGGGTGCCCATGTGTCTATTTTCAGGAGAGATGGCACTTTATATGATGGAGTAAGGAAAATTGTAGATTTTAAAATGCTCATAAGCAAATAGCATCTGGTTAGCACACAGATCATAGTTTTGCATTTAATGTCCAGATATGTAGCAATACTTATAAACAAGCACAAAAACATTTGTATGAATCTGTATCCCCTTTTGACTTACAAGACAAAGATTGATCTTGGCTGTGGAAAAAAATGTGAAAAGAAAGGAATATGTTGAAAACTTATAACTTGATGCTGTTATTTCTAAAGACACTATACATCTTCTGAAACAGGAAAGATTAATTTTGGGAGCTGTAGTTTCTATATGTGTGATGGCCAAGGTGGGAAAGACAGGTCTAAATGGATGTTCTATTTCAATATTCTACAAATAAGGGACTATATCTTTAATAACATTTTTTTCTGTAGGTTGATATCCTTTCAAGAATTTGTAGCATTTGAATCTGTCCTCTGTGCTCCCGATGCGTTGTTTATGGTGGCATTTCAGCTTTTTGACAAAACGGGCAAAGGAGAAGTTACTTTTGGTAAGACTTTATTTTTACTTGTTTTCTTTATCTTTTCCTTCATGTGGAGTTTTAATAAGTATGCACTGAAGAATTTTTTAGTTTTTATTCCTTAACTAGTTGCTTAATCTTGTTGCTTAATTTGTATTTATTTAAAAATCTGAAACTGAAAATAAGGTTTAAGTTTCAATAGAAGAAAATATCTGTAGTTCAGGGTTGAATTGTGAAGTTCTTGATATTCTCTGAGCCTGGTTATTTAGAGTGATGTTATCTAGATGGATAATGAAATGTCTATAATCCTAACCCAAACCCAAAGATCACCAGGAATTCCAGTTTAAAATGCATTGTTTATTTGAATCATATGCAACCTTGTTTCTTTTAACTTGTATTCTTTCTCCTGTTTTTATTATTTGAAAAACCCTGTGAGGTGAGTGAAAGAGAGTGACTATCTCAAAGCTGTCTAGCATGCTTCAGTAGCTGAAAGTGAACTAGAATGTTGGGATCTCCCAGTCCTAATCCATTGTCTTAACCACTATGGTTCTCTATCATAACCAACCACATTGGTTCTCTGAAATTTTGGATGAGTCTAAAAATCTCCAGATTTATGATAGCTAGCTAGCTAGCTAGCTGGATGGTTGGATGAATGATATAAATATAATAAACATACATATATTATTAAATATAAAACCAGATCCTAACTATTCTATCTCACTGGAATCAAAGTAATTTTTAAACTCAATTTCCGAAACTTTTCCAGTTTCATTGTAAGAGTTTTTACTAGAAAGTTAGAATACTGTTCAGCAGGGCAGGGGTGCACAACCCTAGGCCGTTGCATGCCAGGAACCAGGCCATGCAAACAAGTGAAGGTCCATCCATGGTATGCAAGCAGCATGCAAAAACTACATAACCTCAGATCTACAGAAAAACTTTTCTTTATGGAACTGGTCTGGAGACCAAAAGGTTGAGAGCTGCTGCTATACAGCATCCTAATTCTTCATATAAAAATTATATGGATACGGTTCTGCCAAAATTAAGCATTATGGGACCCATTAATTTAAATGGAAGGAATTTTGTTTTTAGAATGTTAGTTTAATTCTAGGTGTTTTTGAAATGCCATTACATATAATGAGGTCAAAATATCTTATAACTTTCATATGTAGAATTAAAAATAAATAAAAATACAATATATTTATGTATCATTGCTTTTAAATATTTTAAAATTCTATTGATTAGTTATATGGTATTACAGGAAGTCCTACACTAAAGGGACTGGAGAAATGATTTATGACAGTTATTACCATTGAACATCTCCATGATCAAAATTCAGAAGCTTGACAACTGACTCATTTTTATGATGGTTGCAATGTCCTAGGATCATGTGATTATCTTTTGCCACTCTCTGGCAAGCAAAGTCATTGAGGAAGCCAGATTCACTTAACAACTGTGACAAAAATTTATAAAATGGAGCAAAATTCACTAAACAACTGTCTCACTTAGCAATACCAATTTTGTGCTCAATTGTCATAAATTGAGGATTACCTATATATTGACCAGTCTTTCCATTTAATTCAAGCCGTACTTGTCATAAATTTAAGACTGCAAAATAGCAGTCTTTTCATTGTAAGGGTAGTATTTTTGTATGACCCATACTTAATATAAATCCAAAATTCTTCATAGCTTTATCAAATCTAATTTCAAAATCACATTCACATATGTGTTACTATTTCTCCAAAATTGTATTAATAAACCTAGTTAAACTAAAATTGGATCATGATAGAGAAAGCCGATATGTGTGTCCTCTGCATCATATTGTACTTCTAGCATAAAGAAATAAACAAAGAATCCATTTACAGTACTCTCTTCTAAATCCTCAATAAACATCCAGAAAATCTGGTGTAGAACTAATCTTATTTTAGAAGCATGAGAAATTTAATAATCTTCTTTAACATCAATTTGTTTGTTAGTATAGGATACTCTAAAACTCATGCAAATAATTGAAATTCACCTTAAAAATATTCTTAGAGTACTTTTAAAAACAGAGATTTAGAATAATCTAACATAATTTCTATGCTTATAATAATTAAAGAGTTTTTAATGCTTCTAATATATAGCTGGACCAAATTGTAACATCAAAAGGTATCTTAATTGTATGTTCTGCCCTTTGGAACATAATCCCCTCTAAAGTGAAATTAGCCCCAACCCTTAAAGCCTTTCGAAAGCCTTCACTTGTGTTTTTTCTCCCATCATGCTTGGGGTCCGGGGTCCCCTGGTAGCAGAGAACCATTGGCTGCATCATATATAATATTTTTTATTTTTACCCTCTCATGATCTTGTTTTGCTTATCTTTTATAATGTTTTAATTGGTTTTATAATGATTTTATATAAAGGTTTATAATGTTTTAATTGATGGTTTTATTGTATGATTTCAAGAGTCACCTTGTGCAATCAGTCCTATTAATTTAATAAATAAGTACATAAAATAAAAATACAGCATTAGTTTTAGAGAACCTAAATTATTTCAGTAACTCAACATTGTTTCAAGTAGTTGATATTCTTGTAAACTTTTCAAAAGTAATTCAGATTTTTTAAACGTTTTAAATGTTTTCTTCTGATATTTTTTAAACGTTTTCTTCTGATATTTTAAAAAATGATATTATTTAATTTAAATAATTATTATGCTAATTATTATATTATCTTTTGCTGTTTTGCTCCTACATGTTCCAGATTTTTAGATAAGTGTAATATGTAATTTTAAGAATGTATATTAGAAAATTCAACATAAGTTCATATTTTCTATCTACATAATTGAAAAAAATATTGAAATTAAACTTTCTAGCTTGTAAATTGATTTCAGATGGAATAGAAGCATTAAACTAGGCAAGTGGCAATTTAATTCTATAGATGCCTAAATTAGCTTCTAAGAATGACCTCTCCAATACACATGTCATGGTTCATACCTATTTTCATGTAGAATTCTTTCTATCTAAATTTATGAGACCCAAAAGACAAATACCATTCCTGTCTTTCTCTCACACACACACTCCCTCTCTCCCTCCCCCCCCCCCTCTTCTGGCTAAATTTTTGCTGTTGCAACAGAACTAGTTCATTTCTTCATAATAAACAAAAAGAAGGTTTGCATGTGTGCATATGTCTTCTAGTCAATATAGGACTGCCTGTATAATCTAGACAAGAGCTGTTGCATTCTTCCATTCAGTGGTGGGATACAATTTTTTTTACTCCCCGTTCTGTGGGCGTGGCTTGGTGGGCATGGCAGGGAACGGATACTGTAAAATCTCTATCAGAGGTGGTATTTGCTGGTTCTCCAAACTACTCAAAATTTCCGCTACCGGTTCTCCATAACTGGTTAGAATCTGCTGAATACCACATCTGCTTCCATTCTTTCAGTTGTAGGAAAATAGCTGAAAATGCAAGTGATTTGAAATGAAGATGCAGCTAAGATTGAATATAAAAAAGATTAAAATGATGGATAGGTACAGCAAGTAACCTTATAATAAATATTTTTAAGTATAATATGGATAACTTTACTTTTTATTATTTAGTATCAAGAGTAATAGAATAGAACAGAATACTTTATTGGCCAAGTGTGGTTAGACACACAAGGAATTTGTCTTGGTGTAAATACTCTCAGTATACATAAAGAAAAGGTACATTCGTTAAGAATCAAGAATCATAACATACAACACATAATGATAGTCATAGGGTACAATCGACAGTCAAATCATACAAGGAAACAGTCAATATAAATCGTAAGTATACAAGCAACAAAGTTACAGTCCTACAATCACCAGTGGGAGGGAATGGGTGATAAGGAGTGATGAGAAGATTAACAGTAATAGTAGTGTACACTTTGTAAATAGTTGAACAGTGTTGAGGGAATTACTTGTTTAGCAGAGTGATGGCTTTTGGGGAAAAATGTTCTTATGTCTAGTTGTTTAGTCTGAAGTTTAGTGTCTGATGTCTGATGTTTAATCTTATGTCTGATGTTTAGTGCTCTATAGCATCATTTTGAGGGAAGGAGTTGAAACAGTTTGTGTCCGGGAAGTGAGGGGTCTGTAAACATTTTCATAGCCCTCTTTTTGACTCGTGAAGCATACAGGTCCTCAGTTGAAAGCAAGTGGGTAGTAATTGTTTTTTCTGTTGTCCTAATTATCCTCTGAAGTCTGTGCCTGCCCTGTTGGGTTGCAGAACCAAACCAGACAGTTATAGAGGTGCAGATGATAGACTCAATAATTCCTCTGTAGAACTGGATCAGCAGCTTCTTGGGCAGTTTGAGCTTTCTGAGTTGGCACAGAAAGAACATTCTTTGTTGTGCTTTTTTGATGATGTTTTTGATGTTAGGTGTCCATTTTAGGTCATGTGATATAGCAGAACCTAGAAATTTGAAGGTCTCTACTGTTGATACTGTGTTGTGTAGTATTGTAAGAGGTGGTAGTATAGGAGGGTTTCTTCTAAAATCTACCACCATTTCTATGGTTTTGAGTGTGTTCAGTTCCAGATTGTTCCGGTTACACCACGAGGCAAGTTGTATAACCTCCTGTCTGTATGCAGATTCATCATTGTCTCAAATGAGACCAATCACTGTTGTGTCATCAGCAAATGTCAGTATTTTAACAGATGGATCATTTGAGATGCAGTCATTGGTATATAGGGAGAAAAGAAGTAGAGATAGCACACAGCCTTGGGGCTGTGCTGGTTGTGTGGGTATCGGATGTGATTCCGCCTAGCTTCATGTGCTGCTTTCTGTCTGTTAGAAAGCTTATGATCCACTTACAAGTGTGTTCAGGTTCTGCTAGTTGGTTTAATTTACTTAGAAGAGTGTCTGGAATGATGGTATTGAATGCTGAACTGAAGTCTACAAAGAGGACCCTTGCATAGGTATTTGGAGAGTCTAGGTGTCGTAGGATGTAATGCAGAGCCATGTTAACAGCATCATCTATCGATCTGTCTGCTCGGTATGCAAACTGAATGGGATCTAACAGCAGATCCATGATGGTTTTCAGGTGGGGCAGCACAGGTCTTTCAAAGATTTTCATAACTACAGATGTTAGAGCAACTGGTTTGTAGTCATTCAGTTCCTTGATGGAGGGCTTCTTTGGCACTGGAATGATGGTAGACCATTTGAGGCAGGAAGGAACATAGCACATCTCTAGTGATCTGTTGAACATTTGGGTGAAGATGGGAGCCAATTGGTCAGCACAGACTTTTAAGCAAGAAAGCATTACCTTGTCTGCCCTGGTGCTTTTCCTGACTTCTGTCTATGTAACAGATCTTGCACTTCTTTTTCTGTGATCACCAGAGGTTGTGAGCCCAATGGATTGGGGCCAGTTGTAGGAGACTTGGCTGTTGTTGGTGTGCTTGAGATGTGGGTTGTGGAGATAGGTGGCTGTAGTTTCTTTTCAAACCTGCAGTAAAACACATTCAGGTCATCTGCTGGTTGTTGATTTCTTTCTGCCTGGGAAGAAGGTTTGCTGAAGCCAGTGATGTTTTTAAGAATTTTCCACGTTTGCTGGTTCATTTGTTAAGAATTGATTCTTTAACTTTTCAGAGTAGCTTCTTTTTGCTGCTCTGATTTCTCTTGTTTATATGTTTCTGACCTGGTTGTATAGCATTCTATCACCTTTTCTGTAGGCTTCTTCTTTGGAATGACGTAGCTGCTTAAGTTTGGCTATGAACCAAGGTTTATTGTTACTATATATTTGCAGGTTCCTTATTGGTACACATAAGTGTTCGCAGAAGCTAACATGATGTTACAGTATCTGAGCTCATCTAGGTCTGCAGAGGCATCTTCAAGAACATTCCAATGAGTGCACTCAAGGCATGCCTGGAGTTTCAACTTTGCCTCATCTGACCAAGTCTTCACTGATTTAATTGTTGGTTTAATGTTTTAAGTCTTTGTTTGTATGCAAGCACAAGGTGAATCATGCAGTGATCAGAGTGTCCCACAGCTGCTCGTGATAAAAACCTATAAGCATCTTTTACTGTTGTGTGGCAGTGGTCTAAAGTATTTTTGCCTCTGTGGAACAATTTACATGCTGGAAATATTTTGGCAGCTCTTTCCTGAAATTTGCTTGATTGAAATCTCCTAAAATGATTGGAAGGGAACATGGTTGTTTGGCTTCAGCCTCCATAATTTGATCAACAAGAGTTCGTAATGCCTTGTTTATACAGGCTTGTGCAGGAACCTACACAACTATTAGGAGAAATGAGGAGAACTCATGTGGAGAGTAAAATGGCTTGCAGTTGATATGTAAAGACTAAGTTTTCATCACAAAACTTATAAAGTTATATCCCTAGACCAGCTGTTGTTGATATACGAGGGCTATTCACAAAATAGATTACATTTTCGTCTGTAGCAAGAAGGCATGGCCATCTTTGGTCTGTGCATCCACTGCTTAGTCTGCATCTAGTTGTTCTAGTGGGAGGTTCGTATCATTGCCCGTTATTTCACAGCAAATGTTTGAAATGTGTGCTGCAATTGAAAATCCTGCGAGTTAGGAGGTGTGATCAGTGATAAGGTTTTTGTTGGCAAAAAACCATAAACCGATTGAAATTTTTCAGCAACTGTGTGAAGTGTACGGGGACAACATCATCACTGAAAGTAGAGTGTGACAATGGTGCATTAAGCTTAAAAATAGATGAACGTTCATGATGAACAGCAGAGTGGATGTCCGAGCTTTGTGACTGATGAACTGGTTGTGAAAGTTGATGACAAGATTCAGGAAAACCGCCGTTTCACAGTAACGGAACTTTTACTTAGTTTTCCACAAATTTCACGCAGTTTGTTGAATGAAATTGTTACAGAAAAGTTAGGCTACCACAAATTTTGTGCAAGATGGGTGCCAAAAATCCTGACGGAAAACCACAAGAGTCAGTGTATGGCTGCATCATTGACATTTCTGTACTCTTACGACAAAGATGGAGATTCATTTCTTGATCAAATCGTAACTGGAGACGAGACTTGGGTCAAACATGTGAACAGCAAGACCAAATTGCAGTCTATGGAGTGGGGGGCACCCAAATTCCCCCCAAAAAACAAGAAAATGTTTGCAAATGTTCTCTGCAGGGAAGATTATGGTGACTGTTTTTTGGGATAGGCAAGGTATACTTCTTATCGATTTTCTGGAACTTGGTGAAAAATAAACTTCAGAACAAGCGTAGAGGAAAGTTAAGCTCAAAAATTTTGTTTTGCATGACAATGCCCGACCACACACAGCAAATTGCATTCGAGAAGTCCTGAATGCTTTCATGTGGGATATTTTTCCTCATCTGCCCTACAGCCTCGATCTTGCACCAAGCGACTACCACTTGTTTCCGAGGATGAAAACCTGGCTTGGAACACAGCGCTTTGACGATGACATGGAACTGCGGGTGGGCATGACTGACTGGCTCAAATCTCTGAATTTTATGACAATGGAATTACAAAACTTGTTCACCGCTATGATAAGAGCCTCAATTTGTTCGGTGAATATGTTGAAAAGTAGTATTTAAGTGTCACTTTCAAGTGTATATAATAAATTTTTTTTCCTACACTTTGTTTTTTTTTATCTGTCAAAAAACATAATCTATTTTGTGGATAGCCTTCGTATAAACAAAATTCCTCCACCCTTTGTTTTACCTGATGTCTCTTCAGTTCTGTCTGATCTAAATGTCTGAAATCCTGGGATGTATATGGTGTTGTCCCCATGAATTTGTGGATTAAGCCAGGTTTCAGTAAAACAAAGAACAGCTGAATTATAAAAATCAGAATTTCATCTATTTAAGAGATGAATTTCATCATCTTGTTAGCCAGTGAGCATAAATTAGTCAGAAAGATTGAAGGGAGAGGATAGTCTATTTAAAATTCCCTCTTATTTACCTCGTCTCCTCTTCCGGTGTGGTCGCTTCTTTGCCTTCTTTGTTGTAATCCATAGCACCAGGGAATTGGTTAGAATCTCCTCCGCGTTTGCAAAGATAGGTGGGGGGTGGGGAATCAGAAAGCTGCTACTTAAGGAAACATTGCCTAATTCTTAGCAGATGGTCCTGTGAGTATGAAATCCATTGTAAATTGCAGTTAATAATAAATAAAGAAACCATTAGAGAGCATTTCACTGAGGCAGCTGTCATCGGCGCCATCTTGACATTCAATAAATATACTACATATGAGCTCTGTATAAAGTAGCAATAAGAGCCTTGAAAAAATATTCAAGTGCAGGGGTGAAATTCTACCAGTTCGGACTGGTTATATAGAACCGGTTGTTACGATTCTGCACAGAACCGGCAAATCATGCCACTGGCTGGCCCTGCCCCTCCTAGGGGGATGGGAGAGGTGCCTGCAAGCAGAGCTGAAGCTTCTTTAGGACTGAAACTTCTATTTTTCTGTGCAGATTCAGGCAGCAGATTGCAGAAAGGTACATCTGTAAGGGACTGTGATTCTGCAAGCAACTCAATCTGCCTGCCTGCTTTGTCTGATTTTGGGTAAAAGTTGCTCTTTTTTTAATAAAAAAAATCAATATTTACATATATGGTGTGTTGTGAGTTAATTATGTGAGTTTGCTTGCTAGCAAATTTTATGAGTTTGCTTGCAAGCAACTTTTATGTGACAGACTCAGGCAGAAGATTGCAGAAAGATCTGTGAGTGACTGTGATTCTGTGAGCAACTCAGTTTGCTTGCCTGCTTTGCCTAATTTTGAATAAAAGTTGCTCTTTTTTAAAAAAATCAATATTTACATAAATATTTAAATATTTACAAACAAGCCACACCCAGCTGGACATGTTACCACCAAGCCACACCCACAAATTAAGGCACACGCACAGAACCAGTTGTTAACAAATTTGAATCCCACCCCTGTTCAAGTATAATGATAGATTTATAATTAGAAAGATCAGACTCACAGGGACTGTAGTTTTCCCTGTGACACTCTTGTTTCTATAGAAGTTGGGACCTTGAAAACCAGGATAAAAAATATTATGCTTTTGAATTTTAGTGTAGGAGACAGCCGAGAATGCTGTCAAATACAATATCAAATACATCCTAGAATAACAGAATTGGAAAAGACCTTGGAGGTCTTCTAGTCTAACCCTCTGCTACAGCAGGAAACCCTATACAATTTCAGACAAATGGTTGTCCAATCTCTTCTTTAAAATATGCAGTGTTGGAGCATGCACAGCTTCTGGAGCCAATTGTTCCACTTGTTCTGTCAGGAAATATCTCCTTAGTGCTAGGTTGCTTCTCTTCTTGATTAGTTTCCATCCATTGCTTTTTGTCTTCCTTCAGGTGCTTTGGATAATAGAGTGGTTCCTTTTTCTTTGTGGAACCCCATTAGTTATTAGAACACTGATCTATCATGTCATCCCAGTCCTGCTGTGATGACCTGTAGTCTCTCAAAATAATCCAAAACCCAAAACATAAAGTCCGGTAATACCTTCAACTTAATATCACTGTGTGTGTATATGTATATATGTATATGTATATAATACCCGAAGGAAGCTGAACAGCACACATGTAAGTACCCGCGAAAACTTAAAAAAACATATATATATATATATATACATATATATATATAGCCAGGCAAACACCTGGGCACAAACAGACTCCCTCTGATACCTCCAGCTCAAACACACTCCAACCAGGCACCCAGATGAAACCTAGCTTCCTAATAGATAATAGCCGTCCTTTCACGCAAAGCCAAGCTGCACTGAAAGCCTCCAATACAGGAACACAGTGTTGCCAGCCAATCAAAGTCAAAAAACAGACAGAAGAAACCAGAAACACCAATCAAACAAACTCCAAGTCCAATAAACACAGACCAAAACTCCCAACCAATCAGGATGTAGAAAAAAACATCCTGGCACAGCAGTAGGCTAGCCTCAAATTTAAAACCAACAGCTGTGATAGCCTGACCCACATACAAACTCAGGACAGAAGCCTGATGATGGCAGATGAAATTCTGCTGAAACGTTGCTATAACTTTAAAAGCACTACAATGACGTGGGATAATACCCGAAGGAAGCTGAACAGCACACATGTAAGTACCCGCGAAAACTTAAAAAAACACATATACATATACATATATATATACATATACATACATACATACATACATATATATATATATGTGTGTGTGTGTTTTTCATATATATAAATAAATAAATTTTATTTGGGTTTCACAAAAAAAACCATAATACAAATAAAACATCTTTCTTTGAGAATAGCCTCATCACGGGTTATCACTAATTCACACAGACACAAACTCAATTTCATGTTCATCTTTGTATTCTATTCCATGTCTTATTACTATTTAACATTTTCTACATAGTTTTTCCCTTCCCTTGATTTTCTCAACTTTATTTTTAATTATCTGATATCTTATTTCAAATTGTTATATTTGTACTTTTTGTCTGTCTAGTTTCAATTTCATATTATCTTTTCCCATTCAACAGATTTTCCCCTGTAGTTACTAATTGGAGTATGACATCTTTATGTTTTTTAATTTTGTCCATTCAACTCTTATTTAAACTTTAATTTATACCTTTAAGATTATAGCAATCAATATAATACATAACTTCCAATCAAATTCTGCTTGGTACATTCTTAAAGTACACACTATATCCTTAAAAAAAATTATATTTGTAAATAAAACACTCATTCCATTCCAATTCAATTCTATCGTTAATATTCATTAAAATCTTAACATCTTTTTCTTTTCAATTGAATATCATACTTCTTTGTGAACATTTATAAACTTTCCATAATTACTTCTTTTTTTTCACTTATATTTTTATAAATCATTAATAATAATTAAAAATGTTCCCACCCTTTCCTAATTTCATTCTCTCATTCATTTTCTTTTATATATTTATCAACAGATGTGCCACTATATTACAACAAATATTTTATCCATCATTTTAGTCATCATATTTTCTAAAAATTATTTCTATTTCTGATATAACAATACTATCTTATGTATCATTGCAGAATCCCTTTCAATTAAATTTTCACCCATTATCTCTAAACAGGCTTATACTTTCAATCCTTGTACCTTTTCCCTATTTCTCTGTATCTTGTTTCTGTCTTTTATAACTTCTTTTCCTTTCCTTCTTCCCCCACTTCTACTCTCTTTCCCCCCTTTCCTCCCCCCCCCCACATAACATTACTTGATCATTAAAGATGGCTTCTTCTTTCTCCAGATCTTCTTGTTCTATAATTTTTTTTTTGTTTCTCATCGTTCTAGATCTCCATTTCTAAGAGTTGAAATACGAAGCCAAAAGAATCTCTCCCTTCTTGTTCCTCTTCTTTGTACTTTTAAAGTTCCATTTTCAGTTCTTCTAAAAGTAGTGCCATTTTAAACACTTTTAAACAACCACCCGATTGATTTTAGTCATTTAAATGCAACAGCCAAAAATCCAAAAATCACCAAATAATCCAGAGCTCTTTCTTCTTGCTTCTTTTTTCCACACTCTCTTCCTGGGGTCTATTTTGTTACAAAGTTTCAGTCGAAGTGTATCTTTTAGGAATCTTGCTGAAGTTTTCCTGTAAATTCCTTTTAGTTCCAGGCAGTCTCCTCCATTTTTCCAGATTCTGCCCTTTTATTCTTTTTCTGTCCCTTCCTGCTTTTAAAAAGTTTTTAAATATCCAAAAAGCTTTATTATCCCTTTGACATTTTATTTTCATCTTAAATGCCTATTAATGTCTAAGTGGATTTTTGTCAATTTCTTAATTAAGTCTCTTAGTTGTCAGCATAAGGAAGGGAGGAAGAAAAAAAAACCAAATCCTTTCCCTTTTCTCTCTTCTTCGCCACTTTAAAATCTTCTTTGGGAACAATGTTATTTTTATAGTTTAAATTCCAGGGTACCTTACGTTGTTGCTTTTTCAGTTTAACTTGGTCAGCTAGAACTTTCTCTTTTTATCTTCCTCCTGCACTTTCTTTTCTGGTCGAATTCTTCTTTGGGGTGGCTATTTCTGACCATCGCTGCAACTGCCTTCAGGAAAGGGAGTTGTGGCCAGCTGGGGAGGAGAGATGTGGCTCTCCTCGACTCTTTTGGCAGTCTGCCCCCTCTTCACCACCTCTACGGGGTTGCTTAGCCCCAAAACCAGCCAACTTGGGGCGCTCCAGCGGCGAGCACGGATCAAAACCGCGCACTTTTGTGGATTTCGGTCCATTGCCAAAGGAGCTCAAACCGGAAGTAACCTAAAACATACATTAAAGTCTGGTAATGCCTTCAACTTAACATCACTATTTTATTAGGTACAGTTTAAAGTCACAAAAATAAATAATAGGCAAAAAGAAAATCAAAACAAACCGCATTGATGAGAGTTCCAAAGCAAGCTAAGATAATTAATCATACATTCCAGGAAAATAAGGGAGGAGAATCAATGGGAAGAATGCCAGCAAAGGTAAACCTCTTTCAAAGAAAACATTAAACTTTGACTCCAGCAATTCTGACTGCGTAGTTACAAATTATATACATAGCTTCCAGCTGCAAGCCACGAGGAGAATCATGGTAATCTCCTCCTGAGTAAACCTCACTTTTTCCTGATCCTCTCCTCCCTGCGTGACCTAGGATGGATAGGGATGGGCCTGGATCCTCTTCTGATTGCTCAGCCAGCCTCTGCCTTTCCCCAGCCTCCTCCGCCACCTCTGGAGCCACACTCCCACTCTCTGTTGGTTGTTCCTCCTCTTCCACAGAGTCAGTCTCCACTAGGGGCATGACAGTTGCTTTTTATTAAATTAGACATACACAATTCTTGCAACTGTTTCTCATATGTTTTAGCCTCCAGTCCCCTAATCATCTTTGTTGTTTTTCTCTGCACTCTTTCTAGAGTTTCAACATCGTTTTTATATTGCGGCCACAACATTCCAAATGTGTGTTACTAAAGCACTATAAAATGGTATTAACATTTCATGTGATCTTGATTCTATCATAGATTATCAGATTTGGAGTACATGATGTGAAGAGTAGCTCTTTTGAAAAGTTGCTAGAATAGGTGAAAGGAAAAACAAGAGGCGACAATAAGGTGGATGGACTCAATTGGACTCCATCCAGCAACAATGGACTAAATTCCAGCCACAATTTTGCTCCTCTTAGAAGATTTGAATCATAAAGTTAGATATAGATCATGCTGAAGGAAAGCTATGTATATAGGACTATGTGTTAAAACTAACTTGATGGCACATAATCTATCAATCTCTGGTGGTCTAATTAGCATGTTGCATGTTGTTTGGTCTGTTGGGACCAAACTTTTTTCTCAAAAGGGCAAAGGTGCATTGTTTTAATGTAGGCAATAGAGTAAAAAGTGGGCCAATAAATAAGTATAAAGCAACAGTTTATGTTCCTTAGAGATTGGTAATGAGGTATTATAGTTAATTTGTATTGGAAATAAGCCATGAAGACTGTGAACTCCGAACAATAATTTGATGAAGCTTGCTGCAAACATCTTTAAAAAAAATCACTGTCCTGTTTCATATTGGATTATACTGATCGGACAGTTAAGTGAACCAGAATATGTTATCAGAAACTGAGAGTAAAAATAAATTGATTGCAAACTGATCAAGGTTGGACTGTTTTCATGAAACAAAAATGCTATCAATAAAAGTTATATCATAAAAATAAGAATGAACATTTAATGCTCAGATATATAACATCTCTCTGTCCAAGTACAGAAAGTTTATTAGCTTTTTTAAAAAAGGGAAGTGAACTGAAGCAGGCTTCTTACAAGAAAACTTTAACTAGCTAAAGTAGACCTATGTGTGATATTAAAATTTTCAAGAAATCTCAATCTAGCTGCTAGGAAAATCTCTGCACTGAGTGAGGTGCACCTGCCAAAAAAACATTTGCACTATATTTGTATTAAATCAAAGCATTTAATTTGTGATTAAATAGCAAGTGTGTTACTTCACATAACAAGTCCCTGTTTTACTACACCATTGTGATTTTCTACCACAAACTGTACTAGTGGGACTAACTTAGTCCTAAAACCTTGAAGCTCTTAAAAAGGGGTGATTCCAGATATAATGCTATGATACTGATTAAAATAACCCAGCCATTCATATACTAAATATCTGTTAAAATATGGAAGCCTTTCCGTGCACATCTCTATACATGTTGGTTTCCACATTCTGGGTTTTAACATATGGAAGCCAAAATATAGGTAGCTGTTTAACTGAGAAGAACAAGTTTCACGTAGTCCCTATATCTCCTCACACAAACCCTAGTAATTCTATTTTAATTTTAGTGCAATTTTAGAAAAAATACTTGCTAACCTTTTGTGATAGAGCAAAGGCACAGTTTATGAACAAATCAGTAAGCACAGCCAGAGGCCATTGCTTTTTTCACAGCCTCCTCACTCTGCTTATTCTCCCAGACTCCCCAACTGTTAATGCAGTTTGTAAAATAAGGGAAGTTAGTTTTTGTTTCTATAAATCGTATGAAATGGGAGATGGTAGTGTGTGTGCAGCTAATAGAGACTGCATGGCCTTTTGTATCCCATTTTAAGCTGATGTGTTGCTCTTTGCCTGGAGTTAAAGATCTCAGTGGGAAGGTAGAAGAAAGTTTAGTTGGCTTTTAAATTTGAGACAGAGAATAAACTATTGCTTCTTTTTCCCCAAGTGTTGACAGGCATATAAAAACTGATAATGTAAGTCCAGAGTTTAAGAGATTTAACAATTTTCTCTTTGGGGGGTATTACTGAATTTTAATGCCTTTAAAAAAAAAACAGAATACTTTGATATCTTTTATGACATGGTTTAATAAAGAAAAGTTTAGGTGCATGGGTCTAAATGTCAACATTTTAAACTCTAATTATTCTTTTAATAACCTTTGCCTTTTGATATAAGGGCTACATGTGATCAGATAGAACTGATTTAATAACCTATGGCTTTAAATATATTAGAAGTAATGTCCTTCTTCCAAGAATTCTTCCTGTTTCACATCCCGTTTTACAGATAAAGTAACTTGAAACCTGAAGGGTTGCCCTAATTTTAAAAGCTTGTAGAATAAATCATGTTGACATTATTTGAATATTCATACATATGCTCAGAGAGATCTAATAATAAGCCAGCTAGAAATGACTTCAATAATCACAAGTATGGGACAAATAGACTTGAGCAGTCTTTTACCTTATTAAATAATAAGAACTGTTTCACAAAAGGAAAAATGTTCTATATATGATATTTTATTAAATATTTAGTTCTATATACTATTTTAATTTAACTTCATATTCTATTTTAACATGACATTCCTTTCACTCTTGGAATTTGCAATGATCTTGATAAATATGCATTTTGCCATACATTGAGATGAAAATAAATGAAACCTGTAGCTTTTTTTCCAATCATTGCATAAATTGAAGAATATGTAGGAAATAGCGTTTGACTGAATCTATTCAGGTTTAACTTGTAGGTTGTGTTTCTGATGCTATTAGGGCATGGAATGAAAAAAGCAAGTATATTTTGTTATTTCAGTAATCAGAGTAACAGTAGCATAAAAGCTAATATTAGTTAACAGCTTTATAATTTTGCTGTTAGTTATGAAGTCGTGTCCAACCCATCTCAATACCATGGACAATGTTCCTGTAGACCAGGGGTTGCCAACCTTTTACACCTCAGGGACCACCAAACTCAGTATTTTAAATCCCGTGGATCATTCATGTGAATTATGATTGAGGTGGATTGCTGATGTTGGTGGGAGGGAGGGAAGGAGAGAGAGAGTGTGAGAGATCTGATTTAACCTCGGAGGGCTAGTGATGTTCTCTCTCTCTCTCTCTCTCTCTCTCTCTCTCTCTCTCTCTCTCTCTCTCTCTCTCTCTCTCTCTCTCTCTCTCTCCCTCCCTCCCTCCCTCCCTCCCTCCCTCCCTCTCTCTCTCTCTCTCTCTCTCTCTCTCACACACACACACACACACACATCCCTCAACCCCCTCCCCACACCTCCTCCAAGGCAGCCACATTCCTAGCCTGCTTTTCAGCTCCGTTCTTGGGGGGGGGGGGGAAGAAAAATCCGATCTAATCTCAAGGGCTGATGAATTTCTTTCTCTTTCTCTCTCTCTCTCTCCCTCACTCACTCACACACACACACACACACACACACACCCTCCAAGGCAGCCACATTCCTGGCCTGCTTTTGAGCTCTGTTCTCAGAGGGAGGGGTGAAAAAGAGAGATCCGATCTAACCTTGAAAGCTGGTGATTTTCTTTCTCTTTCTCTCTCTCCCTCACATACCTCCACCCCCTCCAAGGCAGTCATATTCATAGCCTGCTTTTGAGCTCCATTGTTAGGCTTCATACAAGGAAAGCAGCAGAAGCAGCAGAAGTCTTTCTTTCCCTCCCCCAAACGCCAAATGAGTCTTTGCCAGTGTAGCCTTTTGGAGCAGGATGCCTTGCAGGGTCCCGAAGATTCATTTCTGGCAGAGTTTGGGGGAGAAAAATACTTTTGCTGCTTTCCTTGCATGCAGCCAAAAGCAGAAAAAAAAAGAAGCAGAATAAGCAACCTGGTAGCCAGACAAGTTCCCCTCTCTGACCTTTCCCTACTTCCCTCACTACCTGTGTTGTTCCTAATGCAAGCAATGCAAGCCTTGTGTTCTCACAGGCCATGTGGGCAGCACAGCCTTGTGCTCCCCTGCAGCCTGGATTAATTGCTTTGGGGAGGTGCTCTGGGGGTGACATTTCTCTGCGGACCACCAAAATTTTCTTGCGGACCACCAGATGTTGACCACTACTCTAGACCTTCCTGTCCTCTATCATCCTCCGGAGTCCATGTGGGCAGCACAGCCTTGTGCTCCCCTGCAGCCTGGATTAATTGCTTTGGGGAGGTGCTCTGGGGGTTTCATCTTTAGGATCTGGCCTTCTAAAGAACAGTCAAGATTAATCTCTTCTAGGATTGACCAGTTTGGTCACGTTGCAGTCCAAGGGACTCGCAGGACTTTTCCCCAGCACCATTGTTCAAAGGCCTCAACTCTTCTGTGCACAGACTTTCTTATGGTCCAACTTTCACAGCCATACATTTATATTTATATTATACCTTTATAATAATAATCTAAATTAAGGAAAATAGAGTGTAGATTTTGAATTTATAATATTTCATAAAATAAGGAAGCAAATATAATTATTGCTATATTTTAAATAGAAATAACAAATATATAGATAATTCTAAGAATATGATGAAATTGGGACCAAGATTGTCATCACTAACTGATGCAATCATAAAGCACGATTTCACATGGCTTAGTGATAATAACATAAGATGTTATTATAATCCCAATATGTGTAGGTTGTTAAATGGATTAAGGAGTATAGGGATACTGCAGAGAATGCTGCGACGACCACTGCAGACTGTACACTGGGGGAGGCAGTAGTTGGAATGTTAGTACAGTGCAAGTATAGAGAGGGGACACTTACCAGAGTAACATGTAATCTTCCCTAATGTCTTTCCTATCAACTTTTCTTATGGAAACCTAGCAGGGAAGCAAATGGCAATCACATGACCATGGGGTGCTGAAACTATCATAAATGTAAACTAGTTACCAAGCACCCAAATCATGAACACATGACTGTGGGAATAGTGCAGTAGCTAGAACTTGGAGGACCTACAGTAAATACAGTAAAGACTATCTGTATTTTAAATAAATTCATAGTTTATCCCCTGTCATTTATCCCCTGTCATAGTTTATCCCCTGTCAAATTCATCCCGTCATAAAAAATGCAGTCATTGATAGAATACTATCCTGCTTTCTTTTAGTCACTTCTTGAGTGCCATGTTCTGCAAATAGATTCCAATATACTGTTATGTTGTTGTTGTTCACTATTACACAATTACTTTCATTACCTATTGGATTCAAAGATCTAGTGTTAGATTAATTTATTCAAGGAGGAGTGACAGGACAAGAGGCAACACAGTCTAGAGCTGGTGAGAGAGTCAAAGGAACAGAGTTAGAATAGCCAGCTTTAGAATCTCTTGAAGTATATCCATTCATGTGAGAAGAATAAATATTTAGTTTGGCAAAGTTCTGTCTATTGGAGGTAAGCGAATAAAGAACTGAAATTACCCTGAATTGATTTTTGTCATTCTTGGAGTGGACATGGCAAAATGATTATATTTTTTTGCTTAGTTTTCAAATCTGAAGTAAGGGAAGGGTTGGAAGCTTTAATTTATACTCATAGATACTAATATAACTTGAAATTGAGATGATCGTTACATTTTTTATTGATCATTAACATATTTCTTCCTGTCATTATTTAGAACTATTTTTCTAACATACACACTTAATTCTCAAAAAATCAGGAAAACCATATTGTCCAGGTTAATTGCCCTTGGGAAGCCTATCTTAGTAATAATAACTGCTTTCAATAAATTCAGTCTTTAATTTTTTGTTTTCATTTCCAGTCTTGTTACAGTTTTTAGAATCGATAAAGCATGAGTTATCTGAAGTAAATTTACTACTTGTGAGCAGTCAGAGTTAAACTGTGGAATAAAATTTCAGACCGGCACTAAATTGTCTTCTCTGTTGTTGTAAGCTATCTTGTCAGAGATCAGAAACTCTTCCAGTTCAATGGGTCAAAATTCCACTTTTTATGAAAGGCTAAATGTGGATTTTCACAAATAAGTATAATGGCTCCAATTTTGAAAAAGAGATAACCGGGAGCACTTCCCGTTAGTGAGCTCATTCAGAATGTGGCTTGTTCAGATGGCTAAAATATTGCTTTCTTCATCCTATTTTTAAAGAAAAGGAGAGAGCCAAGAATAGTTACAGAGAAGATAAGAGAGGTACTTGGAAAGTAAATTCAAACTGTCTTGTTAACTGACCTGAAATATAACTGTCTTTCATGAGACAATAGTATAGAAGAAAAGGTCTGTTTATTAACCAGCAATTGTAGAATGAGTTTGACCTATCTCAGCTGAGAAGGGAAAAGAAAAAATAAAGCTACAGTAGTAGCATCAGAGGGGTCCTTAATTCAGAATTTGTTCAATTGCAAATAAACCTGTTATCCTGAAGAAATTGAAGATAAACACTCTTAGAATCATGTTGGTTAAATATCAGACTCCTTAATATTTGTCCAATGGTTGCAGTTTTACTCTTGTAAATATATAAATATTCATTTATTCTTCTTGCAAAAGAAAAATAATCATAGATATATTAATAGTATGAAGCTATTGCTTCAGTTTGGAGCTATACCCACTTTTATCTTTTATTTATCTCTAGAAAAAATCAGTAAGTGTGATGTTATTTTAAATTTTTGCTCATCATATTACAACCATATGTCATGATCAACAATGATTGTGGAACAACATAGAGTTGTCTACTATTTTTTAGAAGGAAATATAGGTATGATTTAAATAAACCAAGAAATCATAGTGTGATTTGAAGTGCACATAAATCTTAAAAGGTAATTGGAGCACACAACTTACCCAACTTTGAAAAACTAAGAAAAATTAAACCCATCCAAGTTAGTACTTGGATGAGAGAGCAATAGAAAATCCAAGGGCTGTTGAGTAGACCAGAAATCTGAAAAACATCCCAGAAGAAGATGGTGGCAAACTATGTTTGTTGTGTGACCAAAATACAGTAGTAATGTGCCATGAAGATACCAGGAGTCAAGAAGAGTTTATACAAAAATAACCTAATTTCATATACTATATACTGAAAAGTTTTGTGAAAACAGTGACTGACCGGAAACAGGTCTTCAGATTATGGCAGAGAGTTTAAGGTGGACATTTTTCATTGCTGAAGGAGGCACAGGACAATTGATCTGTTTTCTCCTCCAGATAAAGGAAAGATTTTTTCTGTGAATTTTGGCTCTTTGTAAATAAGGCAAGGTTGAGTGACATGTTTTGGATGAAGTGATGATGGAAAATGAGTGAGGACATAAAGATCTCTATTTTTTCCTAATATGGGATTAGAAGAGAATTTGTGAGTTCATGTGCTTACAGTTTCAAAGCAGTGGGAAATAGTACTGTTGATTTTTGGCCATTGTATGATTATGGTTGTGTTTCAGTGAATGGGTACAGATCAGATGCTAAATTCGCTGGAAATTTCTTATGGCTTGATACAAATTTATTATGCCTTGATACAAATCTATGCAATCATATTTCAAATATCTTTCAGCAGTTTTGCCATTGAATCTAAAATTATATGAAAGAACTTATATCATGGCTGATATAAGCAGTGGAGAGTTAAACTGCATTTTATTGCACAAAATATTGTGATGACATTGATTGAGAAACATTGCTAAAAATAAAGACATAAATAACTACAAGACATGTTGGAAAATATGTAATGCTAAGACCAGTTGTAACATACAAATATAACATTAAATTGGGCTGATGAAGAAATAATAATGAGCTTGAATTGTGCTGTCAAAAACTGTTGACACAATTTCAGACAAGAAGAACAAACACTTGAATATTAAATGAAAAATACAGGCTCCATTAATAAGGCCCTAAAGTTTAAATATTTTAGACATGTAATACAAAGGCAAAATGATTAATGAAGATAGTGTTTGGAAAATAAAAGGCTAGGAACTATGAGGACATAAGCATGAGCATACAGAAACTCTTGGTGAAATGTTAAGCCCCTGTCACATAGCACCAACGGATGGAAAGAGGATGTAAAATGGAGAGAAACACTTGCCATCCGTTGGTTAACACGATGCATCCGTTGTGTACTCACTGCATCCATTTTTCATCCTCTCTATCCGTCCAGCATCTGTCTACTGACATTTCATCCGCTCAAAAAGTTTTGAGCTGCACAAAACTTTTTGAGCAGAAAATGTATCCAACGCGTCCGTTCTGCATCCGCAACGCATACAGGGAACATCCGTTCTACATACGTCATCATCCATTACGCGTCCGCTATATCCGCTAGGCATCTGCTGCGTATCCGCGCAACTCACATCCGCTCCAGCGGAAAATGGACACAGGGAGGAAGTGAAACGGACGCAGAACGGACACGCAGCGTTAGTAGCACGGACGGAGAAAGGATGAAAGCGGATGCAGCTCGCATACAAAGCATTAAAACGGAAAAAATGTTCGCATAGGGGACGTATCTCGGATATTTAGGATGTCTGCAGGATGCCTAGAGGATGCAAAAGGACACCGAGCGGAAAACCTATATTTCCTATAAAAAGGGGGAGGAACTCACCTGGATCTCACTTTCAGTCCAGCAGCCCTGTGGTGCAGACCTCTTCAGCCTTCATCTGGCTCTTGCTCTTCCACAGCATCCAGTCATTTCCATCATGGATCATCACACACTCCTTTTGGTAGCCACCATCGTTCTACAACAGTGCGAAGCCATCTACAGGCTCTTTCACCTGTTCTATGCGAAGAAAAGGAGGTGGCCAAAAAGTGTCTGGGTCCGAAGAAGGATCACCAGAAGAGCAGAGTACGGACTGTATAACAAGCTGATGGTGGAGCTGAGGAACGAATACCCTCGTGCATTCCAGAACTTCATGAGGATGCGCCAGCCGTGTTTGACAAAGTTGTGGAGCGGCTGAGACCCAGGTTGACCAAGCAGAGCAGCAACTTC
>BLBF01000094.1:6177441-6192102 GCA_015471245.1 Laticauda colubrina | reverse complement strand
GGCCCATCCTGGACCCTGGGCTGAAGGTGGCACTGACTCTGCGCCACCTGGCCTCCGGGACCACCTACAGGAGCATGCAGTACGGCTGGAGGGTGCCACACAACACCATCAGCATTGTGGTCAGAGAAGTGGTGCAGGCCATCATCAAAGAATACCTGGAGGAGCTCCTCCAGTACCCCTCCACTGAAGAAGGATGGAAGAAAGTTGCAGAGCAGTGGTATCAGAAGTTGAACTTCCTCCACACCGTTGGAGCCATAGATGGCAAGCACGTGGCCTGCAAAGCTCCAGCCAAGTCGGGGTCCTCTTATTTCAACTACAAGGGCTTCTTCAGCATCATCCTCTTCACCATGGTCGATGCTGACTTCAAGTTCATGTACATCGATGCTTCAGGCAACGGATCATCTTCAGATGCCCAGGTATACAACACCAGTCATTTCAAGGAGGGGCTGGAACGCAACCTCATCATGGGCTTCCCAGATCCAGACCCCCTGCCCAATGACACGCAAGATGTGCCCTACTTCATCATGGGGGATGACGCCTTCTCCCTCAGAACCTACCTCATGAAGCCCTACACCTCCAGATGCCTCACCAGTGAAGAGAGGATCTTCAACTACAAGCTGTCCAGGGCAAGGCAGGTGGTGGGGAATGCCTTTGGCATCCTGGCCAACAGGTTCCAGGTACTTCTCACGACCGTGCAGCATCGCCCACAGACCATGAGGAGGATCGTGGAAGCTTGCTGCATCCTGCACAATCTCATGCGCACCCGCTACCCATTGTTCCAGAACAGGCTCGTGGACCTCCAACAAGGCAATGGGGACATGGAGCCTGGTGAATGGAGGCAAGGGCAAAATCTGATAGACACTGTGGATGTGCAAGGCCCTACAGAACTTCACATGAAGGGAAGAAGCAGCGCAACCTCCGGAAACACTGGTGCAACTCCCCAGCTGGAGCAGTGGAGTGGCAAGACAGGATGGTAGATGCTTAATGGATGCTTCCTTGAGCCTGTCTAATCACACTGATGAGATTGTGCCATGTATGTTGAGTGGCCCTACAATGAACAGGGCATTTAATGAAGAGTTGTGTTTATGTTGAAATGTGTGGATCAATGATTACATTGTTATTGATAATAAAGGGCCAAAGGTGTGGCACCTGGGAGGGTGGACCATACAGTCCCACTATGCTTGCACTGCAGGTTTATCTATCCCACAGCTATTACCCATTCCACAGGTATCCTAACCCATCCCACAGCTATTACCCATCCAAAGGTATCCCTGCCCATCCCACAGCTATTACACATCCCAAAGGTATCCCTGCCCATCCCAAAGCTATTACCCATCCCAAAGGTATCCCTGCCCATCCCACTGCTATCCTTACCCATCCCACAAGCATGCAAAGGCTTAAATCATTTCTAAAAGTTTCCCCCAAGATTTTATTTAATAAAATAAATGAACCAAGTGTGTGAAGCAAAGATAATCTTTATTAATAACAAGCTGTAAAAGCAAAATGACCCAAGTGTCCCAAGCAAAGATAAAGTCAACAGGTAGCCACCCAGTCTCTGGCACTCTTCTTAGTCACTCTGAGGCGTGCCCAGTCTCAGGGGTGAAGGGTCCATGTACTGTGGAGCTGGCTGCTGCTGGACTGCTAGTATGAGGCGTCATTGGGGTGCCTGGCCCCGAGAGGACAACAGGGGATGGTGTGTGGAGGAAGCTCTCAGATAGCTGGCTCAGTCCTGTGATTTTGAGAGCCCCTTCCTCCAGGACATGGGGTGTCAGCCCCAATACCGATGACAGATGTTCTGAGGCTGGGCTTGTCTGTGGGGTGGAGGAAGGAGGAGTGTAGTGGGGATATCTGGTCTGCAGCTGAGCGAGGTGAGGCGTTGGTGGCATCTGTGGCGTGGGTGGCATTCTGGTGTGGGTGGCATCGGTGGCATTGGTAGCACCGGTGGCGTACGATGTACCTGTGCCTGCACTGGGAAGGGCTGCCTGTGCTGCTGGAGCTCCTGGTAGCCGTAGCCTTGGTAGGTGAGGGCCTGTGGAAAGCCTTGGAAGGGCAGTGACATCACCTGGGGTGGAGGAGCAGACCTGGACTGGGTGGGTGCAGGTTCAGCTGGGTCTGGAGGGTTGTGAAGAAGACCAGTGATCCTGTCCTTGATCACCTGGTACTGTGATTCGGACATGTTCATGAGGGTCTGGTTGACGTAGGTGAGGAAGGGCTTGCGGTTGGAGGATGGGACGTCGGTGTGTACCAGCTGAGAGAGGTGATCTACGCTGCTTCTGATGGTGTCCCTGATCTCCAGCAGGACAGTGTGGCTCTGCCCCTCTGGTCTGCCTCTCTGCCTGCTTTCTGTGGAGGTGGAGCTGGGGGTGGATGTGGGTTAGTCTCTGGTGGCAGTGCCCTCTCCTTGCTCCCACTGCGTCAGGGCATCCCCCACACACTCCGCCACGGGGAGTGCAGCTGTCGGGGTCTCCGTCGTGGCACGCTCCATAGATACCTGCCTGGACACAGGAGCTGACTCTTGGCCAGAAGAGAACTGGCTCTCTGTGGGCTGCCTGAGAGAGAGGGTTGTCAGAGGGGCTGCTCCTCGGTGGCGGATCTCACCCTCCAAGAAGCTGTACTTGGCCATCACGTAAGTCTCTCGGTCCGTCAGCTTGACCGTGGCCTGGCCAGATTTCTTGAGGTGCAGCTTCCCGTATCAGGTGTGCATGTGCTTCCACCAGCCGAGGAGCACCTCCGAAGTGTAGCCCAGGCTCTCCACCTTCTCTCTCCAAGCAGCCTGCTTCCTTTTGGCGTCTCGATAGAGCCTGTGTCCCTTCCGCCAAAGATACTCATTCTCCCTCAGCCATTCCAGCACCTCATCCTCATGTTCCTCTTCAATGGAGTACTGCCTCCTCTCCAGTTCTCGTTCTCGCGTATGCCTCTTCCTCCCTCTGGCAAGGCCATCTGGGCCCTCATCAGAGGGGCTTCGAGGTTGTAGGGGCTGCTCCTCCACACCACCACGACCAGCAGCAGTAACAACAACAGTAGCAGCAAAAGCAGGACCAGCACCAGCACCAGTAGGACCAGGATCAGCAGAAGCAGAGTAAGCATCAGCAGTGCCAGCAGCACCAGCAGGACCAGGATCAGCAGCAGCAGAGTAAGCACCAGCAGCACCAGCAGGACCAGGAGCACCAGCAGGACCAGGAGCACCAGCAGGACCAGGAGCACCAGCAGGACCAGCAGGACCAGGAGCACCAGCAGATCCAGGAGCAGCAGATTAAGATTAATCTGCCAGCAGATTAAGCACCAGCAGAAGTACAAGCACCAGGAGCAGCGCCAGCAGAGTAAGCACCCGCAGAAGCACCAGCAGGACAAGGAGCAGTGCCAGCAGAGTAAGCACCAGCAGAAGCCCCAGCACCAGGAGCAGCACCAGCAAAGTAAGCCCCAGCAGAAGCCCCAGCACTAGGAGCAGCGCCAGCAGAGTAAGCACCAGCACCAGGAGCAGCGCCAGCAGAAGCTCCAGCACCAGAAGAGTCAGCCCCAGCAGCAGAAGCAGAGTCAGGGCCAGGGAGTGAGATGATGGCCCTGTCCCTCTTGCCAGGGCTGGCAGTAGATGGCAGAGGCTTTCTCTTCTTCCCCATGGTCATTGGCTGGCTGGCTGGCTGGCTGGAGCTGTGTCTGGCAACAGGTCTTTCCTCTGAATAGTGACCTGCTTGCAAGCTGCTTCCCTTTATATCTGCGGGATTGATGCAATGCATCCTCCCCGCATGCGCAGTGAATGCTCTGCATCCGCTAGCCATCCGCTAGGCTTCCGCTCTGCATCTGCTCTTTCCGCTGCGCGTCCACTTCGCTGTGCTCCCCCGGAAGCCCCGCGGATGTGCCATCCGCTTCCATCCGCTAGGCTTCTGTGGAGCATCCATTTTACATCCTGGCTACATCCTCCCCCTGTCCGTTCCTTTCCGTTGTTGTCCACTCTGCTTATGCAAATTCGGGGCACTTTTGAGAGCGGATAACAACGGATGGAACATTTTCTCATCCGCTGTGTCCTTTTTACAAACGTTTTGCATCTGTCGGCCAATGTGACAGGCCCTTTAACTGTTGGATCATGACTGAACAATGAAATTGTGATGCATGTATAGTGTCTTGAATTTGATGCAATGTATTGCTAAATACTATTAGTTTAAGAGAGCATTAATATACTAATAGTAATAGATATTTTTGTTAAGATGCTGTACAATAGATAATGATTTTGGGGATAAATGCAATTGGGGGATGGTGAGAACATTTTATAGCTGATCAGACTTTCATACAATAGATAATGCAATAGATGTGGCAAAATATATTTTTGCTTTTGTTGGCCAAATCTTTGCTGCTTTTAAGCAGACAAGGTTTGATCGATGGCTAAATCATATCTAGTTATAGCTATCAAAACCATCTGCCAATTTTTGCACCACTGCAATAGATGGGTAGCTTTCTGCCATCTGGTAATTTCTGTCATGATTATATAATCAGATTTTGGATCCTCTGCAGAAGCATATTTGTTGGCAAAGATAAATATGTTTATCTCTCCTTTTTTTTCAAAATGGAAAGACTTATTGTGTGGAAGAGAAAAGTTGAACTTGACCAATATAGTAATATTGCTAAAAAAGAGCCTAATTCAAGGAAATACAGTGGAAGTTATATATCACTTGGTAAATTATGTATTTAATTTTCTGTGGGATTAGCACATTTTCCTCCTACTCACTCAGGATGCAGGGGCAAGAAAGGCTCGAATACTGATTTCTGATAATTTCTGGAAATTATGGTTCTCTTGTCAATTCTGACTTTGTCCTGTTCTATTTATAAGCTCCACCTGTCAATACAATTGTGTATTTTTATATTTTTCTTTAATTTTTAGCTTACCTTTTCTTGTTTTTTTCTTCTTTAAAAATCCAATATATCATTTCTTACCCATACCTACCTCCAATTAAATAATTAGTTTTACTCATGATGGGGGTTTGCAAATTAATTTGCCATTTAATGGTCATGGGATTAAGGTGTTTGAGAACCTGTAAATAAAAATAAAAAAACCTTTCTACTTTGGTGTTTCTCAAAGCTTCTAGTTGAATACCGGAAAGAGAATTCTAGACTTTGATCTTTCCAGGGAAATCATCTTAGAGACAATGTAAGGGGTTAAGGTGTTGGACTGAATGGGGAAGATACGTATTTTGTTCCCAGTTGATCATAGAATTCAGGCAATCACTGTCTCCATCTAATCAGTCAAGAAAATGTTGAGAAGATAAACAGAGTGGGGAAAACATGAATACTCAAAGATGGGCTATCGGTTTAATAATAATTTTAAAATGTGGAAACAGAACCAAAGAGGCATCGGAATCTTGTGTTGAAAAAAAAATGGTGCAGAAAGAAAACACAATGATGCAACTAAAAGACAATGAAGCGTAAGAAAGACAAATATAAAGGAACATCAATTTTATTTAATTTGTTTAAATTTTTTTCCAGAATGACTCTTCTTACATGCAGAGTTTAAAGATTAAAACATCCTAACAATGGTAAACTCAGGATGCCCCAGTTAAACGATAGCTGTTAAAACAGAACCACATCATCAGTATTGCTAATCTAACAGTCTGGAAAATCTTATAAGAAACTTACAGGATTTAGGCCATCCAGATCTCAAGAAGGTGCTTTCCACAAGTCAAACCTAACCAAGATTACATTACTTAAGTATCCAACAAGATAAAGCCACAAATAGCTTGGTTCCATTTTATGTAGGATCTCATATATGATAACCAGTACCCTGAACTGGATTCAGAACCTCCTGGGATCCAGTGTAAATTGTGTTGTCATTTGAGTATATCAGAAGATGCCAAAAACTGCTTGCATTGCTGAAGCTTCCAAAGTCTGTTTTAAGGTTAGCCCCATGTAAAATGTGTTACAATAATCCATGTGGAATATAACTGATACATCAAATATCATGAACAAAACCTCCTGATCCAGGATTAAGTGCCATCGAGCATAAGAGGCATCTGTGCAAGCCCCCTTCCCCATAGCTGCTACCGACTCTTGGGACAGAAGCTGTTAATCGAAGAGGACATCCGAAGTACGTATTAACTCTGACGGGATGATTAAAAAAGGAAACTCTCCAAAATCAGTGACTTGTGTACTTAAAAATTACTTGTTCTTGCATGGTTGAACCAAAAACCTATTCTCTTCCACCCAACCTTTCATACCCTATGTAGGCATTGATAGCAATGATTGATAGTGTTTGATTAATAGTATTGAAAATCTCTTCGAGGTCAAAAGGGCCAGGGAATGCACACTACTTCTGTCTTCAGCCTGTTGAAGACCCTCAACAAACATGATGAATACTTTCTCAATAATATGGCTGGATGCAGTGAAAAGTAGAAAAGTGCATGTTTTGTCAGAGAGAAATAGAAAAGGGTAAAGAACGAGACATTACATGAGTCTCATAATAGCATATTGGTAAAAGAAAGTGCATTCAGCTTTGCCTGAACTTTGTAATTCCTCTGTCTCTTTTTTCATTAGTCTACTGTCTTTTGCCCGTTTTGACAAATAAATCTATCAAGGGCAACAGAATTTTGTTAAAACTCTTGAAAACTCTAAATCAATGAACAATGGTTTTCCATTGCTTTCCAGTCTGAAGTATATATGCTGAAGTCTATTCTTTTACATCCATTTTCTCAAGCCTTGAATATTAGAACTGTGATCTAATTTTAAATTTCTTTCCTCTCTATTAGATCATGAACTATTGTTAAAAAGATTTGTCAAAAGCATTGAAAAGCATCCTTATAGTGCAAATAATACTACTTCTGTTTACCCCATTATGCAATTTATTTTTGTATGAAATCTCCCTTTTGCTGGTTGTATAGTAGAAGAGAACTTTGCCTTTCATAGTACTGTAGTAGCCATATTGGCAGGATAGACCCTATCAAGTTCTAAGTTTTTTTCTTTTTAAGGTCTTAATGTAAAATAAAGTATTTCTGATATAACTGCTTGGCTGCTGAGAAGAATAGCATTTTATAGTGCTTTTTATTATACTATAGTCAGGATTGTCATGGCAGCATTCTGTGGGTACAATCTGAATATTCTTAAAAAATAGATTTATTAAGTAAAGTATTACTCCCTTTCCTCCTCTGCAAGTGGGACAATTACTATTGTGCTCTATCTTCTCTCCCAGGAAAAACAGCTAGCTTCCATCCATTCACCAAATAAAAAATGGTGGAAGTATAGAACTTGTCTTCACTATCTATTAGAAAGGGTGTGCTTGTTTTCTTCTGTGAATTTCTCTAAATATGTGGGAGGGAGGGAGAACATTTGACCAAATGTTTTATATACATGAGGGCAGTCTGATCAGTAGATAGATAAATGAATGTTTATACATTTTTAAAAATAAATAATTTAGAAAACTGGTTTTGAACATTTAATAATGATAATTTTGGCTGATGGGGTCCAGGAGAAGAATTTTTTATTTTGTTCTTCATATAAATAAACAGGCATCCCAATAATTTGCGGATAACCATCAGATATTTTGTCAGCAATATACAAATTATAAGTACAGGATACTGTCCGCTTTACTCTCCATATAATTATAATCAGAAAAAAAATAATGCCTACATAAGTTTTAAATTATACAATGAAGACTTTTTACCTTATAACCATGAGCTCTTCACTTGATGTCAAATTATAGTTATCTCATTTGATCATTGACTCTTATGGAGTGAACCTGATAGGAGTTGGAATTTCAAAAATATCTGGAGGTTGCTCCTAATTTTAACTTCCTATGGTTTTATATTTTTTAAAACATAGCTAAGATTATTGTAGTAATTTTTTTCTTTCTCAACAGTAAATAGATTTACACACATACACACAAACAGGCACACAAAATTTAAAAAAAAACAGGAGTAGATAAGGTGCATAAAGTACATAATTTATATGTATGAATGAAAAATAGTTGGTATTAAAATAAATCTGACATTTATTTTAGTAAATAATTATTTACTAAATAAACAATATGAACAAGTATTATAAATTTGTTCATGAAGCATGAATGTATCTTGTATCTGATTTAACTGCTATGTTTGTGAAATAAAGATTGCTGGAAAAAATTATTCCGTATAAATGAATAAACCCTGTGGCGGTAATGAAAGAAAACTCAATTGAGTTTCTATTAGAATTTATGAACCATAGCAAGTGATGAAAAGGAAAAGTAAGATACAAACAAAAAGGGCAAAGTTGATTTTTTGTTTCATAACTATATATGAGTAAAAGACATAAATATAATGAGATAAAATATAAAACCCTGAGATCAAATTATAACATTGCTTCTTAAAAATTCAGGTTACAATTTTTAGGTGTACAAAGCAAAGGAAGAAAGGAAGCAGAGATTTGTTTGTGATCCCATAGTATTTATAAAATGCAATCTTGTAAAAAATCTTTGGAATAGAATGCAATGAGCTGTTGATACAGTTTTACGAAGGAGTTACTGAGTCTCTCATTTCTACTTCTATAATTGCCTGGTCTGAAATAGCAACCAAACAGGACAGGTACAGACTCCAATGGATTCCACTGCAGAAAGAACAATTGCAACCATTCAGCCTTCCAAAAAAAAGCTGTATATTGCGCAAGTCATAAGGAGACCTGCCTGAGAAAATACTTACATCCTTAAGCCCCTGTCACACAGCACCAATGGATGGAAAGAGGATATAAAATAGAGAGAAACACTTGCCATCCGTTGGTTAACGCGATGCATCCGTTGTGTACTCACTGCGTCCATTTTTCATCCGCTCTATCCGTCCAGCATCCGTCTACTGACATTTCATCCGCTCAAAAAGTTTTGAGCTGCACAAAACTTTTTGAGCAGAAAATGTATCCAACGCGTCCGTTAGACATCGGCTACGCATACGGGGAACATCCGTACTACATCCGGCATCATCCGTTACGCGTCCGCTATATCCGCTAGGCATCCGCTGCACATCCACGCAACTCGCATCCGCTCCAGCGGAAAACGGACAAAGGAAGGAAGCGAAACGGATGCGGAACAGACATGCAGCGTTAGTAGCACGGACGTAGAAAGGATGAAAGCGGATGCAGCTCGCATACAAAGCATTAAAATGGAAAAAACGTTCACATACGGGACGTATCTCGGATATTTAGGTTGTCTGCAGGATGCCTAGAGGATGCAAAAGGACACCTAGCGGAAAACCTATATTTCCTATAAAAAGGGGGAGAAATCACTTGGATCTCACTTTCAGTCCAGCAGCCCTGCTGTGCAGACCTCTTCAGCCTTCATCTTGCTCTTGCTCTTCCATAGCATCCAGTCATCTCCACCATGGATCATCACACACTCCTTTTGGTAGCCACCATTGTTCTACAACAGTGCGAAGCCATCTACAGGCTCTTTCACCTGTTCTATGCGAAGAAAAAGAGGCGGCCAAGAAGTGTCAGGGTCCGAAGATGGATCACGAGAAGAGCTGAGTACAGACTGTATAACAAGCTGATGGTGGAGCTGAGGAACGAAGACCCTCATGCATTCCAGAACTTCATGAGGATGCCGCTAGCTGTGTTTGACGAAGTTGTGGAGTGGCTGAGACCCAGGCCGACCAAGCAGAGCAGCAACTCCCGGCCCAGCCTGGACCCTGGGCTAAAGGTGGCACTGACTCTGCGCCACCTGGCCTCCGGGACCACCTACAGGAGCATGCAGTACGGTTGGAGGGTGCCACACAACACCATCAGCATTGTGGTCAGAGAAGTGGTGCAGGCCATCATCGAAGAATACCTGGAGGAGCTCCTCCAGTGCCCCTCCACTGTAGAAGGCTGGAAGAAAATTGCAGAGCAGTGGTATCAGAAGTTGAACTTCCCCCACACCGTTAGAGCTATAGATGGCAAGCACGTGGCCTGCAAAGCTCCAGCCAAGTCAGGGTCCACTTATCACAACTACAAGGACTTCTTCAGCATCATCCTCTTCGCCATGGTCAATGCTGACTACAAGTTCATGTGCATCGATGCTTCAGGCAACAGCTCATCTTCAGATGCCCAAGTATACAACGCCAGTCACCTAAAGGGGGGGCTGGAATGCACCCTCATCATGGGCTTCCCAGATCCAGACCTCCTGCCCAACGACACACAAGATGTGCCCTACTTCATCATGGGGGATGACGCCTTCTCCCTCAGAACCTACTTCATGAAGCCCTACACTTACAGATGCCTCACCCGTGAAAAGAGGATCTTCAACAACAGGCTGTCCAGGGCAAGGCGGGTGATGGAGAACGCCTTTGGCATCCTGGCCAACAGGTTCCAGGTACTCCTCACCACCATGAAGCATCGCCCACAGACCGTGAGGAGGATCGTGGAAGCTTGCTGCATCCTGCACAGTCTCATGCGCACCCGCTACCCAGTGTTCCAGAACAGGCTCGTGGACCTCCAATAAGGCAATGGGGACATGGAGCCTGGTTAATGGAGGCAAGGGCGAAACCTGATAGATACTGTGGATGTGCAAGGCCCGAACAGAGCTTCACATGGAGGGAAGAAGCAGCGCAACCTCCTGAAACACTGGTGCAACTCCCCAGCTGGAGCAGTGGAGTGGCAAGACAGGATGGTAGATGCTTAATGGATGCTTCCTTGAGCCTGTCTCATCACATGGATGAGATTGTGCCATGTATGTTGAGTGGCCCTAGAATGAACAGGGCATTTAATAAAGAGTTGTGTTTATGTTGAAATGTGTGGATCAATGATTACATTGTAATTGATAATAAAGGGCCATAGGTGTGGCACCTGGGAGGGTGGACCATACAGTCCCACTATGCTTGCACTGGAGATTTATCTATCCCACAGCTATTACCCATCCCAAAGGTATCCCTGCCCAACCCACTGCTATCTTAACCCATCCCACAGCTATTACCCATCCAACACGTATCCCTGTCCATTCCACAGGTATACCTGCCCATCCCACAGCTATTACCCATACCACAGGTATCCCTGCCCATCGCACTGCTATCCTTACCCATCCCACAAGCATGCAAAGGCTTAAACCATTTCTAAAAGTTTCCACCAAGACTTTATTGACTAAAAGAACTGAAGCAAATGTGTGAAGCAAAGATATACTTCATTTATAACAAACTGTAAAAGAAAATAACCCAAGTAAAGTGTCCCAAGTAAAGATAAAAGTCAACAGATAGCAACCCAGTCTCTGGCACTCTTCTCAGTCACTCTGAGGCGTGCCCATAGTCTCAGGAGTGAAGGGTGCAGGTGCTGTGGAGGTGGCTGCTGCTGGAGTGCTGGTCTGAGGCGCCATTGGGGTGCCTCACCCCGAGAGGACAACAGGGGATGGTGTGTGGAGGAAGCTCTCAGAGAGCTGGCTCAGTCCTGTGATGTTGAGAGCCCCTTCCTCCATGACATGGGGTGTCAGCCCAATACCGATGACAGATGTCATGAGGCCGGGCTTGGCTGTGGAGTGGAGGAAGGAGGAGTGTAGTGGGGCTGTCTGGTTTGCAGGTAAGTGACGTGAGGCATGGGTGGCATCTGTGCCATCGGTGGCATCTGTGCCATCGGTGGCATCGGTGGTGTTGCTGGCATCGGTGGCACCGGTGGCGTACAATGAACCTGTGCCTGGACTAGGAAGGGCTGCCTGTGCTGCTGGAACTCCTGGTAGCCGTAGCCTTGGTAGGTGAGGGCCTGTGGAAAGCCTTGGAAGGGCAGTGACATCACCTGGGGTGGAGGAGCAGACCTGGACTGGGTCGGAGCAGGTTCATCTGGGCCTGGAGGGTTGTGAAGAAGACCGGTGATCCTGTCCTTCATCACCTGGTACTGTGATTCGGACATGTCCATGAGGGTCTGGTTGACGTAAGTGAGGAAGGGCTTGCGGTTTGAGGATGGTATGTCGGTGTGTACCAGCTGAGAGAGGAGATCTACGCTGCTTTTGATGGTGTCCCTGATCTCCAGCAGGACAGTGTGGCTCTGCCCCTCCGATCTGGCTCTCTGCCTGCGTTTTGTGGAGGTGGAGCTGGGGGTGGATGTGGGATGGTCTCTGCTGGAAGTGCCCTCTCCTTGCTCCCACTGCGTCTGGGGGTCCTCCACGCGCTCCACCACGGGGAGTGCAGCTGTCAGAGGGGTCTCCGTCGTGGCACGCTCCACAGATACCTGCCTGGAGACGGGAGCTGACTCTTGGCCAGAAGAGGACTGGCTCTCTGTGGGCTGCCTGAGAGAGAGGGTTGTCAGAGGGGCTGCTCCTCGGTGGCGAATCTCATCCTCCAAGAAGCTGTACTTGGCCATCACGTAGGTCTCTCTGTCCATCAGCTTGACCGTGGCCTGGCCAGATTTCCTCCCTCTGGCAGGGCCATCTGGGCCCTCATTAGAGGGGCTTCGAGATTCTAGGTGCTCCTCCAACACACCACCAGCAGCAGCAGCAACAACAACAGTAGCAGCAAAAACAGGACAAGCAGCACCAGGAGCACCAGCAGGACTAGCAGGACCAGGATCAGCAGCAGTAGAGTAAGCACCAGCAGGACCAGGAGTACCAGTAGCACCAGCAGGACCAGCAGGACCAGCAGCAGCGCCAGCAGAGTAAGCCCCAGCAGAAGCACCAGCACCAGGAGCAGCACCAGCAGAGTTAGCCCCAGCACCAGGAGCAGTGCCAGCAGAAGCCCCAGCACCAGAAGAGTCAGCCTGTGCAGCAGAAGCCCCAGCAGAAGCAGAGTCAGGGCCAGGGGTTGGGATGGTGGCCCCGTCCTTCTTGCCAGGGCTGGCAGCAGATGGGACAGGCTTCCTCTTCTTCCCCATGGTTGTTGGCTGGCTGGAGCTGTGTCTGGCAGCAGGTCTTTCCTCTGAATGGTGACCTGCTTCCTGGCTGCATCCCTTTATATCCACGGGGTGACGCAATGCATCCTCCCCGCATACGCAGTGAACGCTTTGCATCCGCTAGGCTTCCGTGATGCATCCGCTTCATCCGCTAGGCATCTGCTCTGCATCCGTTCCTTCCGTTGCGCGTCCGCTTCGGTGTGCTCGCCCGGAAGCCCTGCGGATGTGCTATCCGCTTCCATCCGCTTCCATCTGCTAGGCTTCCATGGAGCATCCGCTTAACATCCTGGCTACATCCTCTCCCGGTCCGTTCCTTTCTGTTGTTGTCCGCTCTGCTTATGCAAATTTGGGGCACTTTTGAGAGCGGATAACAACAGATGGAAAATTTTCTCATCTGCTGTGTCCTTTTTACATATGTTTTGCATCCGTCGGCCTATGTGACAGTCCTTTTACATCCTGGACATAAACAGTTTCAATTCTTCCCCTCAGGATGCCACAGGAGAGCATTACATGCCAAAACAACTAGGCACTTTCTTCCCTTGTGCCATCCCTCTGCTGAACATCTAATTATCATAATATTGTCTAATGTCTTTGTACATTTATCTATATTGCATGATTGTAGCATTATATTTATCCTTATCTTCTTTACTATCTCCTCTTATTTGGTATTACCATGATGGTTGTTACTTTGCATGTATACTGAGATCTTTTGGAAACAAATTCATTGTGTGTTTAATCACACTTGGCCAAACAAACTTGTTCTGTTCTGTTCTGTTCTGTTTGACTCTACTCGACTCTACTCTACTCTACCCTACCCTATCCTACCCTACCCTACCCTATTCTACTTTACTGAAAGCAAAAGTGAGTAGTTTGTTTTATATAATGGGCTGTTTTGAGGCTGTACAAGTAACGAGACTGTCACTTGAACAGTTAGTATAATTTAGCTCTGTATATCTAAAATAAATTGTATATCATTTGAATGAATTACAGAAATGGTAGATGACATGTAGTCAGTATATTGCAGTTACTCTGTATATTATTTTGAAACTGATCTTTGTCAAGCAAGGCAGGAAAGAAGCGAGAGACTTTCTGAAGTTTCTGAATAGCAAGTATATAATTGAAACCTAAGATAAAAAAGTGGTTTGCTGAAAACTGCCAAGATACATGTGTGAAACTATTAAAAAGTTGGTCATGCCAGACATCACCAATCTGCTGCCCTCTAGATTTCCCAAGATTTACAGCCTATATAATTCCCAGGCAGCATAGACTTGATAATTTTATAATATTTTTGGGATAGAAATCCTAATAGACTGGAGAAAGTTGAAATATACATAGTCATACTTATGTTGCAGCATAATGTTATGGCATCTCCTAAAGGAGAGGAGGAAATCAAGAACCTGTGGTTCAGTATTTTGTAGCATACAATCTGTACATTAGATCACAAATAAATTAGTTAAGATTGATTTAAATGAATCTGTCAGAAAACAAATCCTATCAGAGAATTGCTTCAGATCAGTTTGCACTAATTCAATTCTTCCACTTTTTTATTTTCTTTCCCAGAGGATGTTAAACAGGTGTTTGGCCAGACCACAATTCACCGCCGTATTCCTTTTAACTGGAATTCTGAATTTGTGCAACTACATTTTGGAAAAGATCGGAAAAGGCGTCTAACATATGCAGAGTTCACCCAATTCTTATTGGTGAGTTTTGACAATAATTTTAAATCTTCACAAAGAACAAGGAAAATGCTATATATTATATATATGTGTGCTGTTCAGCTTCCTTCGGGTATTATCCCACGTCACTGTAGTTCTGTTAAAGTTGTAGCAACGTTTCAGCAGAATCTCATCTGCCATCTTCAGGCTTCTGTATGGA
>BLBF01000094.1:6133893-6163061 GCA_015471245.1 Laticauda colubrina | reverse complement strand
GATAACTGGATGCTGTGGAAGAGCAAGAGCAAAGCTGAAGAGGTCTGTACAGCAGGCCTGCTGGACTGAAAGTGAGATCCAGGTGAGTTCCTCCCCCTTTTTATAGGAAATATAGGTTTTCCGCTCAGTGTCCTTTTGCATCCTCTAGACATCCTACAGACATCCTAAATATCCGAGATACGTGCCCTATGCGAACGTTTTTTCCGTTTTAATGCTTTGTATGTGAGCTGCATCCGCTTTCATCCTTTCTCTGTCCGTGCTACTAACGCTTTGTGTCCGTTCCGCGTCCATTTCGCTTCCTCCCTGTGTCCGTTTTCCGCTGGAGTGGATGTGAGTTACGCGGATGCGCAGAGGATGCCTAGTGGATATAGCGGATGCGTAGCGGATGACAACGGATGTATAACGGATGTTCCCTGTATGCGTTGCGGATGAAGAATGGACGCGTTGGATACATTTTCCGCTCAAAAAGTTTTGTGCAGCTCAAAACTCTTTGAGCGGATGAAATGTCAGTAGATGGATGCTGAATGGATAGAGAGGATGAAAAATGGATGCAGTGAGTACAGAATGGATGCATCGCATTAACCAACGAATGGCAAGTGTTTCTCTCCATTTTACATCCTCTTTCCATCCGTTGGTGCTGTGTGATAGGGGCTTAAACAGATGTCTGTATACAGACTGTATACAGTACTGTGCATTCACACTAACCCTCAGTTATCTGTGCCTAGTATGGTCTGGGCCTATAACCAGTGTTGTGGTAATTGCCCATTAGGAAAATGAGCGCATAGAGGGAGACCTATAGAGAGTAGTTTTGGAATAATACACACAGAGTACACAGATACACTGTACAGTAAATGTAGGTTTTTACTTCCAGGAACGTTAAGCAAAGTCCAAAATAAGCAATCTAAAGTCATTCACAAGTTAAATCAGTCAGTTTTCAATCCAGGGATAACCCAAATATCAAAGTCCAGTGTCAAAAAAGTTCAGTAACAGACTTACATTAAATCCAGAAAATATCAGTGAATTAGGAAAAAATGGAGCAATGGCAATACTTTCCAACAGAAGGAAACAGAGATATGCTCTCTTCTGAGATTCAGACTAAGACTAAACAACGTAGGTTTCTGGCTTCATCTGATGGCCATTTGAGAAACCACACCCAATTACATGCTCTTGCATTCCCTTAAAGAGACAGTATTAAAATTTCTATCCTAGTTTATATATTTCCAACCCAGATAGCTGTTAGTGACTCATATTCCTAACAAAACATTTTTAGATGAACTATATCTGTTATTGAAAAGTGACAATTATCAGAATCTTACAAATCTTAAGATACAAGCTTGCCACTGTTACTTTTAACCAACTTATCGATTAGGGTGGGCTCTTTCTAATTTCTTTCTCTGACCATTAAGCCAATGGACTCCTGCCTCTCTTATCTGATTGTTTATTAAGCAGCATCTCTTTCCTTCATTCACTACTGTGACCCGCACATCATACTACTCCTGCATGAATGGCTTAGAAAATATTTGCATCCAAGAAATTTTATTTCTAATTAATTGGCAGCATTTCCCCCCCCTCTCCCTCCCTCTCACCCTCTTCCTCCCCTCTCCCGCTCTGGTGTGTGTATAATAAACATACAAGTAGTTCTCAATTTGTGGCCATTTGTTCAGGAACCGTTTCAATTGCAAAAGGCTGGAAAAAATGGATTTCCCACCTGTGCCCAAAGTTATAGCATTTGCAGCTTTTCTGTCATTACATGATTGGGATTTGTTGGCTTTGCAGCCTCCCTGAGCTTTCCGAAGGTAGCACAGGTTTCTGAAATCTTAGAGAGCCTGGATAGGAATCATGTGTCAGAGAAGCTGGGTCCGAAAATAAGATAGTGAAGGCAGCAAGGCATTCTACTTTGATTGTGATAGCTGGTTGTGAAAGCAAAAGTTCAGTACAAGGACTTGGGAAAGAAGACAGCTAGGCAAACAAAATACTTGCTGAATATTCATGGCTATTGTGGCTTAGTGTCATGCTGCTGAGGCAAGATAAGGAACCATGTGTAAGAAGCATTCACCAGTGAGGTGGAGTGTCCAAATTATATAGTGGTCATAGACCCGAAAAGAAAACAGCAAAGGCAGCAAAGTGTTTCTTCTTTGACAATAGTGGCTGGGCATAAAAGGCAAAAGGTCAGTGCAGGGAACTAGGAGAGAAGGAAGCTGGTGACAATGTTTGCTGACATGGACTGGCAGCTAAAGCTCACCAGAGCACGACAAACAGAGCCATGTAATTTTTGATCTTCTTGATGCCTGCAAGAAAATGGACCAGAGATAGAGATTAAGCAGGTGGGGAATTGGAGGCAGTTTCTTATCTTATTTAATCTTGGGACTGAGAATGAGCCAATCTGGAATGGTTTGGATTAGGATGGGTACCCACATAATGGTATGCAGTTCTCAGTTAACAGCCACAGCAAGGAGTGCCTTTGTAAGTTGATGATGTCATGTGATGCCCCATTTTATGATTACAGAACTTAATAATCGTCCCAAGTGTGGTTGTAAATTGATTATATGTATAGTGTTAATATACTTGTAGGTGGTAATTACCCCATTATATGTTTTTAAAATCAATGGCTAATCTGTATTTATTATAATTTTCACAGTTTTTTTACTGTAAATTCTACTGATATATGTTATGTTTCAATAGGATTTATTTAATAGAATTTACTCTGAATACATATTGATGCAACTACCATGTTTCTTCCCAAAAAAGACCCACCCTGAAAACAAGCCCTAGCCTGATTTTTTTGAGAGTAGGCCTAATATAAACCCTACCCTGAAAATAAGCCTGGGAAGATGGGCATGGCCAGCAAGAAAGGAGGTGAGTGTGCGCGTTCCGATGATGTCTGATAGCAGCCACAATCCACTGGTCCTATTCCATGCCTGCTTATTTTCAAGCCCAAAAGAAATTAAGACTGGGTCTTATTTTGGGGAAAACACAGTATTGCTAAAATATCTTGATATCATCAGACAAGGTTAGATCCATGCTTCTGTTGTTTCACTTGGATGTGCTGTAAAGAGCTGTTACACAAGAGAGTTTTGACAAAGGATAATATTTCAAGACTACTGAGTCTGTAATTTTGTTTACATAACGATGTTAGTTCACAGTAGGAAGTGTTATCATTTTGATGAGGAATAATTAAGATAATGCTGCTAGGACAAATGCTTCAAATTGACTTGGTGGAGTAGTCTAATTAATTCTTTGTCTGAAGAGGATGTTTGATGTCTCATATAATATAATCACATTCTATTAGTTGTAATGACTGTCATTTTACTGACTTCACTTGACTTCAGATCCAGCCCATCTTTATTGTTAGGAAACTGATTAAAACCTGATTGTCTCTTCTGTAACAATACTATGGAGGAGAAGTGCTGTATTTAATTTGTAATTTCCAACCAGGTATGCATATAACTTATGGGTCTTTCTAATTCTCTTAATCTATATGTTTGTCTTTAAAGATCTAGGTAAAATACTAGTTTATGTAGCCTTTTTTGGTTTAAATACATGACTTCTATGCAGAAGAACCTTCTGTTGTAAACTTTGTTACAGAAGTTTTTTGGGGGGGTTCTTTCAAAAAGCTATTATTTGCATGAGATTTAGCTCTTTAAGAAGTCTTGTTTTGAATTAACCAAGTTTTATTATTTAACCCTTGTTCTTTGAAGATTTTCTTGTATATGAATTGGTCATCTTAAGACAGCAGGACTCATAGTTGTCTCAGTATGTGAATTCTTTGTTATATTTTTCATAATTTGCACCAGATGTGACACCCCTGGCTCTTTTAAGTATTATTTTGTACATACATATCCACTTTCTTAAGATATTTAAATCACTGGAGCAGTGAACGATTGGACAATACAGAATAACAGAGTTGAAAGGGGCCTTGCAGGTCTAGTCCCTTGCTGAAGCAGGAGACCCTATATAATTTCTGACAAGTAGCTATCCAGTCCCTTCTTGAAAGCCTTCAGTGACGAGTCACCAACAACTTCTGAAGGGAACCTGTTCCATTGGTTGATTGTTCTCACTGTCAGGAAAGCATCTGAGGGCCAATCAAGGAATAATTGATAGTTGTTTTAGCCTCCAGGCCACAATTATCGTTGTTGTTCTTCTTAGACTCTTTCTAAAGCCACATTTTTTTTGTAGTTGGTGAACAAAACTAGATGCAGTATTCTAGGTGTGATCTTACTAAAGTTTTATAGAGTGGTATTTGTACTTCACATGATCTTGAATCAATCACTTGGATTAATGCAGTTTAAGATTGCATTTGTTTTTTTAACTGCTGCTGCACACTGCTGGCTCATATGTAGTTGGTTGTCCATTAGATTCTTCTCGCAGTTACTGCTATTAAGCCAGGTTTCATCTAATTTGTAAATGTACTTTTGGTTTTTCTTGCCTTTTCTTTTGTCTGCATTCATTTTGTTAGATAGGGCCCCAGTCTTCAAGTCTGTCAAGATCCATCTAGATCTTGAGCCTATCATCTAGGGCAGTGGTCCCCAACCTTTTTTGTACCAGGGACTGGTTTCATGCAGAAACACTTTTTTGCAGACCGGCAAGATAAATTCTTCCCTAATAGTAAAGGGCTTCTTAGCTTTAGCAATGCGGTCCCCAAAGTTAGGCACGGAAGTTAGCGCGGAAGTTAGCGCAGAAGTTAGGTGAGGGCGGAAGTGGTTGTCTTTCAAAATAAGACACCCGGAAGCAAAAACATATTTTTATATGTATTTTATATATAAACATATTTTATTCATTCTTTGCGGCCCAGTATAAAATGATCCACAAACCGGTACCGGTCTGGGGCCCGGTGGTTGGGGACCCCTGTCTAGGGTGTTGTCAGCTCAGTATATTTAAAACTACTTATGCACCGAACTCTTTAACTTTTTTGCCTAGCTGCTTGTAATCATTCAATATTGTTTTCAGATTCATTTTTGTGTTATTTGTCCCTAAGTGTAGTAGTAGAAAAGGGTAATAATCTCTGTGTTTTATTATTTATTGTTATGTTCTCAGCCATATCCTTGATTTTTGCCCCAGGGACTCAACATATCTTTCTAGATTTACTGATGTACAGATGGCTGTTCTCTTGAGAATTGAATCTCGTATTACCAACACTCTCCTTTTTTTTCCTAGGAGAGTTTGCGGTATTTTTCTACCTGTCACAGAAGTTCTTGATAATGCTACCTTTTTAGAGACATTTGATGATGGTTCTTTTCTAGGTGTCTGCATGTTTTCTTCCTGGGTGAATATATGAAATCGATTGCTCAGCTTCAGTGGGGCTGCATCAGAATGGATTGGGTTGGATAGGGGTTTTGTAGAGTTAGTAAGAACACACAGTTATAGCTAATTGGTTGGAGAGCTGGCCCCTACATGATGCAACCTAAACTGTGATTGGTTGCTACAAATGTAAAGAGGGAGTTTCCATGTTTCCTGCTTTTTTTCCCTTCTGTGTGTCCTGTGTGCTCTCTGATTTACCTCATGATGCTCCTGCAATTGCATGATCCAATCTGGATTGTCATCTTTACATTCTTTGATCTCTTTTTAGGTGCCTGGCTTCTTTAAAGTAACTATTAAAAATGTTTCCATACCTGTATATGTATGGCTAGCCACTTTAATTAATTACTAACTCCATTCTAAGCATTCAAATTCATTAGGTGTTAAATTCATTTAACAATTAAATACATTAAAATTATTGCTGAATAATGGAACAAAACTTCTAGTTTTTTCTTTTCCCATGTTAACTTCCAGATACATTGGGTTTTCATTCTGCCTCATTCATCAGATAATATAAGAGTTAGCTAGGAAGGAATAATAGATGTTCCTGTTTAGAGTAGCCCCAGTTCGGAAGTCTGTTCTATTTCATCTACCAGTTAAAACTTTTATATTTTGTGGCAGTGAGACACTGATGAAAGAGATAGCTTTCTCAATTGAAAGAAGTGTGTGTGTGTGTGTGTGTGTGTGTGTGTGTGTATGTATATATGGTATTCAGCTTTGTTCGGGTATTTTCCCACGTCATTATAGTTGTGCTTTTAAAGTTGTAGTGACATTTCGGCAGAATCTCATCTGCCATCATCAGGCTTCTATTGTGTTCGTCTGTGAGTCAGACTTTCACAGCCGTTTCTGTATTAAATTTGGTACTAGCCTACTGCTCTGTTAGAATGGTTTTTTCTTCATCCTGATTGGTTGGGAGTCTTGGTCTGTGTTTATTGGTCTTGAAGTTTTTCTTGATTGATGTTGCTAATATCTTCTGTCTGTTTAATAGTGTTTTTTTTGTTTTGATTGACTGGCAATATTGTGTTTCCTGTATTGGAGGCTTTTAGTGCGGCTTGGCTTCAAGTAAACAGATGGCTATCATTTATTAGGAAGCTAGGTTTCATCTGGGTGCCTGGTTGGGATGTGTTTGAGCTGGAGGTATCTGTTTGTGCCCAGGTGTTTTCTTGGCTTGTAGTGTGTAGATATTTTTGTTTGTGAGTGCAGGCTTCCAGATAATTGATAGTCTGGTGGAGTCATCTCTTCTATTTATGCTTTCAGGTCTTTTTTCAATCTCTAGGGCTTCTCTGATAATTGTACAGCTGGGGTTTTCTATAGTGGCTCAGGTTTTGGTGCCATTGAAGTCGATGCTATGACCTGTTGCTTTCATGTGTTGGAGTAGTGAGGAATTGTGTTCCAGCTTTTTTAGTCCATCATCCAGGTGGGTACTTATTCTTCTATTGGTCAGTCTGATGTATGTGGCAGGGCATGATGCGCAGGGGGCTTCATATATATGCCTTGATTTCCAGGTCAATTTTATCTTTGGGGCTTCTTAGAATAGCTGCTATATTTCTGACTGTTTTGAAGGCAGTCTTTTTTTTTTTTAAATTTTATTTGGGTTTTCACAAAAAAACCAAACAAATAAAACATATTTTTTTGAAAATTGCATGGTCCCGGGTTACACTTCATACACACACAAACTCAATTTCATGTTCATTTTTATGCTCTATTTCATATCTTATTACTGTTTCATATTTTTTACATAGTTTTTCCCCCTCTTTTAATTTTCTCAATTTTATTTTGATTGTCTCATCTCAGTTCAAATCATTATATTTATACTTTTGTCTGACCTGTTTTAATTTTTCATATTATCTTTTCTCATTAAACAAATTTTCTCCCAATTGGAGTATGACACCTTTATATCTTTTAATTTTATTCATTCAACTTTTATGGCACACTAGGACACATCGTATACCAGAAGAAAACACACACCAACCGCTACCTCAACGTTCAATCCCACCACCACCCAGCACAGATAAACTCCAGGGCCAAAACACTAATTGCCAGAACCAAACACCTGGCAGGCAAAACACACATAAAACAGAACTATGCACCCTGACTAAAGTACTGACAGCCAACGGCTTCCACAAAAACAAAATCACCAGCTTGATCCACAAAGACACACTAAGACATAATAGAGACCTAGAAGTTGAACAGACCTATGGAACAGCTGCCCTGCCCTACATAAGAGGTACTACAGACAAAATCAATATGATACTACACAGGCATCACATCAAGACTGCCTTCAAAATAGACAGAAAAATAGCAGCCATCCTAAGAAGCCCCAAAGATAAAATTGACCTGGAAAATCAAGGCATATATGAAGCCCCCTGCGCATCATGCCCTGTCACATACATCGGATTGACCAATAGAAGAATAAGTACCTGCCTGGATGAACGCAAAAATGCATGAAAAAAGCTGGAACACACCTCCTCACTAGTCCAAAACATGAAAGCTACAGGTCATAGCATCGACTTCAATGGCACCAAAACCCGAGCCACTATAGAAAACCCCAGCTGTACAATTATCAGAGAAGCCCTAGAGATTGAAAAAAGACCTGAAAGCATAAATAGAAGAGATGACTCCACCAGACTATCAATTATCTGGAAGCCTGCACTCACAAACAAAAATATCTACACACCACAAGCCAAGAAAACACCTGGGCACAAACAGATACCTCCAGCTCAAACACATCCCAACCTGGCACCCAGATGAAACCTAGCTTCTTAATAAATGATAGCCATCCGTTTACTCGAAGCCAAGCCACACTAAAAGCCTCCAGTACAGGAAACACAATATTGCCAGTCAATCAAGACAAAAAAACACTACAAAACAGACAGAAGATATTAGAAATACCAATCAAGCAGAATACAGCAGACTCCAAGACCAATAAACACAGACCAAGACTCCCAACCAATCAGGATGAAGAAAAAACCATTCTAACACAGCAGTAGGCTAGCACCAAATTTAAAACAGAAACGGCTGTGAAAGTCTGACTCACAGACGAACACAATACAGAAGCCAGATGATGGCAGATGAGATTCTGCCAAAACGTCACTACAACTTTTAAAACATAACTATAATGATGTGGGAAAATACCCGAACAAAGCTGAATACCATACATATAGATACCCGCGAGAACTTAAGAAGATATATATATATATATATATATATATATATATATATATATATATATACATACATACATACATACATACATACATACATACATACATACATACATCAGAACATAGCTAAACCCACAACCAATGAGAACATACCCCCACCCAATCAGAACACAGCCAAGCCCCCACCCAATCAAGTCACATCCCCACTGGCAGTTAAAAGGAAGAAGCAGCTGCAAGCTCACATTACTCTGAGAAGCACAAAGCTGAAGACACAAGCCTGAAGATGACGAATGAGACTTTGTCGAAATTTCACCAAGTTACTTACGTGGGAGATAACCTGAATAACCAAAGATCCACATACAAACACCCGCGAAAACCTCATAAAACTAATATTGTACCTCTATGGGGAGGAAACCCACCGCCTGACCAGGACTTAGGAAAAATTTGAAGTCCAAAGAGCTTCCATTTTATGTGACCACGCATTCCTACAGAACTGCAGAGATCAAAATTTAATCCCCATAAGCTTCCAATTGAAATTCCATGCCAACACAGCAGCCACCAAACACATCCTAAAATGAACAGAATTGGCCCTAATTAGAAATGAACTTCACACAAAGATTCCTCCTAGACTAAATCAACAAAGATCTCCTCACACTTCATGTCAGACTCAGCAACAAGATTCACCCCGCACTTTGGGACAAATCCAAACAAATCACTTTCTGGAGAGCCGAAACACAAACCACCCTCAAGACAGACATACACCCCCACAAACTCAGAAAACTATAAAAACGCCAGAAACTAACTCCTTCCCCCTCCCAACCACACATGAAACAAACAGTGCACAACATCTCAGACAAGATCATCACCGAAGCCGAAACCAATAACCTTTCGAAAGGATTCAACTTTGCTGTCGCTTCCAAACACATCCCCACGAAAACCATGATGTGCAATGTTGAAACCAGCCTGACCAAAACCAACCCAGATGATGCTTACGGAATCAGACTTGAAATCATCAACATCCTCTGCACTCAAACCACTCAAAAGCAATTTATCCAAAGAAGAACAAACTGCACTGTTTAACCTGAAAGAAGACACCAGCATAATAATCCTACCAGCAGATAAGGGCAACATGACAGTGGCTATGAACACATCTGACTACCAAACAAAGTTACCAACTTACTCCAAGACCCCACATACAAACCCCTAAATGCCCTAAGCTTTATGGTCTCCCCAAGATACACAAAAGAAGGAATCCCACTTAGACCAATAGTCATCTCCATAGGCTCACCTCTACAAAACCTAGCCAGATTTCTCACCAAACAACTACAGCCCTATGCAGAATCCATCAACTCACACAATAAGAAACTCATTCCAGTTCATTGAGATCATAAAGAAAACTTACAGCCCAGCAACCTAGTAGTGAGCTTCGATGTCATATCCCTCTTCACCCAACTGCCTATAAAAAACAAATATAACCCCCCCAAGCACATCCTAGATCTGACCAACCACTGCCTATCTAATACATACTTCACCTACAACGGACAAAAATACAGACAAATAGAAGGAGCACCCATGGGATCACCCCTCTCACCTGTCATCGCAAGCCTCTACATGGAACATTTTGAAACACAAGCTCTAGAAAAATATGATCACAAACCCAAACTCTGGCTCAGATACGTAGATGACACCTTCATAATCTGGCCACATGGGAAAGAAAAACTGAACAACTTCCTCACACACCTACATCCCAAAATACAATTTACCATGGAAACAAAAGCTAACAATCAACTTCCCTTCCTTGATGTCTTAGTATACAAAAAATCCAATGGCTCCCTAGGACACACCATCTACCAGAAGAAAACACATACAAACCGCTATCTACACGCACTCTCACACCACCACCCAAACCAGATCAGTTCTGTAGCCGAGACACTCATATCCAAAACAAAATGCTTAGCTGACGAACAAAAATCTAAAAATCTAAAAATCGAACTACACACTCTCAATAATGTACTAGCAGCCAATGGATTCCAAAGATAGATTACCCACCTCCTCCCATATATAAAAGGCACTGCAGACAAAATCAGTAAGATCCTCCAAAAACACATTAACACAGCATTTTACACAAACAGAAAAATATCCGCTATCCTAAGAAACCCTAAAGACAGAATCGAGTTAGAAAACCAAGGAGTATACAAAATCCCTTGCACCGCCTGCCCCACCACATATATCGGACAAACCAACAGAAGAATAAGTGCACGCATTGAAGAACACAAGAACTTAATCAAAAAAGAAGAACCGACCTCTTCCCTGGTCCAACACCTCAAAGCCACAGTACATGAGATTGTCTTTAAAAATAACAGAACTATCACCAAAACTGAACACTTCAACAACAGAATAATCAGAGAAGCCATAGAGATAGAACAACGCCCACACAGCATGAATAAATGAGATGATACCTCCCGCCTACCAGCCATTTGGAAACACGCCCTCATTAACAAATGAGTACCTAACATAATATAGCCTCAGATGAGTGCTTGCATTAGGTTACATGCATCACTAGCTCGATACCCGTGCTTCACTATGAAACTATGTAGTTGGGCTTAGTTTTTGGGGAGGAAAATAAGTAGGGGAAATTCTGCCTCTGCCTACCAACATTCATCGGGATTCATCTGGCTAGCATCCTGTTAGTGTATGACAGAGTTGAGGTAACTGAAACAGTATTTACTGTGTGAGCATGAAAGAGACAGCAAGGAGCTTGGGCGTGGCTTAGCTCAACTGTTCTGTACAAAAGCTGGTTGCTGCTGTGAAATTAAAACTACTTGTATTGACAAATTGTGAGCATAATTTCATGGGTATTAATGAAAAGATGTAACTTCAATTAAGTTTAGCTCTGTGACAAAAATAAAAATACTTAACCATATCCAGATTTGAATAGAAAGGGGTAAGTTAAAACATGAAGGGGTGTTCCAGCTTCCTAAAGAAATTGTAATATTTCCTGGACATGTGGAGCTGTTGTGTCTTCCTTCGAAAAAACGTATTTGGTTTTAGGGATTGAAAATAGGTGCTACTTAAATGTTCATGCCCACTCTGAATCACAGTTTAATCTCCTACTAAAAATACTATCTTTATAAGCGTTAATAAACTTTGAATAACTTCCTGCTATGAGGCAGATTGAATATCTACAGCATGGATCAGATTTTCAAGCTGTTCTCAGCATTAAACACAACATATAGATGATAAAGGAATAAATGTCTTCTAAAGGACAATGGTAAAATCCTAACAGCTGAAGGTGAAATAATGTTGCAAGTTATTTAGGAGATGTAGCTTATTCAGCAATAGATGGAAGGAAGTTCTTGACTGTTGATGAATTATGTTCTGTTTTTTTTGTGAAATTCTTTATTAAAATAAATTGAAAAGGCAGAAAATAACAGAGATAGAGATGAGATTTAACTATTTTTTATGTTTTATAGGAAATACAGTTGGAACATGCAAAGCAAGCATTCGTGCAACGAGACAATTCTCAAGCTGGAAGAGTCACAGCCATTGACTTCAGGGATATTATGGTCACTATCCGACCTCATATGTTAACACCTTTTGTTGAAGAATGTCTAGTAGCTGTAAGTTATCTGCTGTTTAGTATATATGGATGACACTTTGGGTTTTTTTTTGGTCATCCTATTGAGACAAATATATGGAAAAAGAAATAGAAAGTGAATGTCTATTTCAAAGTTAATTTTCTTTTCTTTTAATGTTTGCAAGTATTCATAATCCAGACTTTGAATGCAATAGAAATTTATCTATAATAAATCTATTTAGGTAGTTATGTTAGGTTTTCTTTCCCATAAGACTGTGGTGTTTTTTTTTAGGTCCAGAATTTTGGCCAGCATTGAGCTGTATCAGACAACCTCTAGAACCATCAGGGTAAAATTTTTGTGCTGTCTCAACAAATGAATTTCATTCATTCCCCTGTTGGGACACATATGCATGCAAGTTAATTTCTCTAAGACTTAACTTTTTGCTTACTCACAGATTAGTAATTAATGCAGCACCAGGAACCAATTTAAAAAATGGATGGCAAGCTGGAAGTTCCCACATGTTTTGCATGTTTTGATATATTTTACTTTTTAAATTGCACATTGCGTGAAACTTTGCATAATGTTTTACATGTTATATAATATGATAGATATTAACATTAATCGTAATTGTAGAAGTGTAACTGATTTACATCTGATCTTAAATAGGATTGAAGAGTAATATTTCATTTTCTGGCAGTTGTTTCTGCTAATTGTAAAAAAATATAACTTTCATTTACATTTTGCAACCTACTAGAAAAAAAGGTCAGCATACCATTTAAAATTTTTACATGAAACTATTTCCATGATATCTGTTTCCCAGTCTTCCTAAGAGCATTATTAAAAATACACAATATTTTACTTAAAAAAATCTGTACTCTCCTCTTAAAATCAATTGATTCTCAAAAGGAGTTACAATAGTTTGCTGTAATAATACCAAATCCCCCAAATTTGTACGTATTCAAACCCCAATTTAGGAGTTTCTATCTAGAACCAATTCCCAAAATTTTCAGCAATAACCATGTTGAAATGAGAATCTGGGGAGCTGAAAGCTGAGTGTTGGTCAAATGGATCACTGTAGGATAGTGGTTTATAGCAATGTTTGGCAAAGAACAGAGAAGATAACACTGCCAATAGATTAGAGCTAGCATAGTATTTTGGTTTATTTTACCATTTCTTATTCTGCAAAACAGGAAGTCTATGACAGATATTCAGGTGTGCACTTCTATACTAACAGCAACTGTGTGCATATGTGTTATTTTTTTAAAAAAGATCTGAATAATTATCAAAACAAAATAAAATTTGTATTATATTTGGGTAAATGACCATTAGAAAGAATGGATTTACTTAATGACCCCATGCCTTGCTTAACAACTGTGTGATTTCTTCAATGATTGAAATACTGATTCACTTTGTGACTATTGTAAAAATGATCATAAAATAGCATCAAGTCACATGATAACTTTTATGATCATAAAATTGCATCAGGTCAAATAGTAACTTAACACTACAATGATTTACAAATAAAATTCTGGAGTAACTTATAGTTCTTAAGCAAATACTACCTATATAAAATCCAGACATTTTTATTTAGAAGTGTGGATTTCAACCCTCCAGGATTTCAATAATACCACTCTGACAATTCTGGGAACTGAAGTTTATATATATTCATATATAGAGAGCCTTGGTGGCGCAGTAGTTAGAGTGCAGTACTGCGAGCTACTTCTATTGCAATTTGGCAAATTGAATCCCACCAGGGTCAAGACTGACTCAGCCTCCCATCCTTCAGAGGTGGGTAAAATGAGGACCCAAATTGTTAGGGGCAATAGGCTGACTCTGTAAACCGCTTAAAGAGGGTTGTAAAACACTATAAAGCAGTATATAAGTCTAAGTGCTATTGCTATATATCAGGAAGAAAGGTTAGAATAACTGTATCTCCGTTTTATATGATTCAAAGTCCATTCTTTGAACATCAGGCTGTAGTTTTTTGAGAAAACTAAGATATGTCCTCCAGCTTGACAGTTTACCTTCATTTTTAGATCTTCCATAAGTTAAAAGGTCAAATGATCTAAATGGGAACTAAAGCTCATGATTCTGGGAGTTCTAGATTGCATAACTGGATTTTGTAAATGCATCAACTCTTTTTCATTGTGCTTTTTATTTGTAGGTGCAAAATGGCTGTGGAATACTTCTTTTATTGCCAGTTTATTTGAAGGAGTTAATAGCACCTTTCCCAACTACACATTTTTATAAAAGTCATAAGCCTTAAGTAAAATATATTATTTGGAAAAAAATCCATCATATCCTTTTTGCTCCTCTAGACTAACATGTCTCCTATAATGCCAATTTACCTAATTTACCTAATTAGATAAATAATTTACCTTATTAGGTAAATTGCCAATTTACCTAATTTACCTTAGCTTTTCAATTCACATTTTCATTGGCCATGCTGTCTAAAAAAGATATGGATTACAATATATATATATAACATTACATTAGGAAAGTTTGATTTATAATTAATTGTTTAATTTTAATTATTTATTAATAATTATTAATAATATTAATTATTATTTTTAAGGCAGACTCGCTCATTCTTTCTTTAAACGTTCTTATCACTTAGAATTCTGAGCATACATAGCATTTCATACTTAATACTATTACAGACTTTGGTGTTTCTGTTTCTTTTAAAGATTATTAAATTTAGCCATTCTACAGAATGTTGTATGTTTCTGAAAAATTATGCCCATACCAACTTACTCAATAAGACACACACTCTGGTAAGATTGGAAAGCAAAGAGTGGAATACTGAAACAACCTTATCATTTATGATAGAGTGATTAATTATATCCTGGTAGGAACACATCAATCAAAATACAGATTGAGATGCAGAAATTGCAGAACAGGATGGGAAAAATGTTCCCAAAAAGCTTTTATAAGATTGTGACAAAGTCCCTAATTCAAAATTCTTTGAAAAAAATTAGCGTCACAAGAATAAACCTATGTAGACTTAAGAATTATGTACATTCATTAGCAATATACTTCAATACCTTTGAACATAAAAAGATTTATTTTCTTTTAAAAATAATGCAGTGCTTACCCAGGAACTTATTACAAAACCTATTTATCATAGAGTTTTAAAGGTAAAATATAGCATCAGCTTCACATTTAGTTTCTTTGGGCTACAGTAGTAACATAGCAACCATCTCCTAATGCATCTATATTATATTTCTGTTCTTCCTTTGATTTTTTTTTTGGGGGGGGAGGGGAATAAGGAACAAAATTGTTCTGTTAATCGTGTCTTTTAGTCAGAACCTAAAACAGCAATATCCCAGTATAAGTTGAATTTTTATGCACACACAGACATACACACACACAAACACACACATACACACTGTATATTGGTATATAAATTATATATGTATAATAGTATAAAAATAAGATTTCTTAAATTAAACTAAGAAAACATAATGACAAAGACAAACCTCCCACCGAATTTAAAAAGGAAAACTAAAAATGAAACAAAATCAAAATTTAAAAATCATTGGAACTATTTTCTTTCTGTAAGATTAAGGAAAAATGTAGTTAATTTAATATACACATTTTAATAGTAGTATTTCTGTAAACAAGGCTAATGTATTAGGAAACTTTCATTATAATAGTTAAGAAATAAATGACCAAATTTAACAAAAACCTGCACTTAGTCATAAAGTTATTTACTATTCTGTAGAGATTTTACTTTACTATTCTGTAGAAATTTCCACTTATGAAAGCAAAAAATTTCAATACTTTGTTGTATGAAAAATATCAGTCAAAAATAACAATCAAAAGTAAGAGATGGTATAAGGATGAAAAAATATGTGACTGTCAAAAGTTATTTTGTGATCTTTCTAGTTTTCTCAAATACTTTTGTCCAAAAGTAATGACTGCTTGGGCATTTCCACCAAACCTATACTGATAGTTTTCTTTCTGTACAATCCCCACAACTAAGTTGAGAAAGGTTACAATTTATATATTTTTAGCAGAGAATAGTACCAACTATGAATTAACTTCATGGTCAGTTTTTGAAGATGAATTCTATATACAAAGAGTTGAGATTTTTTAATTCAAAAATTATTTAGGCTTTCAAAATCTGAGTTGATATTAAACATAATATCTTTAATAAATTATATTAAAGAGGTTATCTTGATATATTGGATACACATCGGATACATATGGTAGAAATATTATGTAACTAGTTGGAATTTGGATTCCTAGTTTAGTAGTTGAGCATTTGATTTAAATATAATTAATGAATATAAATTACCGTAGAAATATCTGCCATGTTTTATGGTTAAGAAATTAAAGGAGAAAGTTCTGGAGCTCAAGACTTATAATTGAATGAATGTTATTTCATTAAGACACTTTGAATTACGCTATAGAATGTAGTTAAATGCAAACATTCAGCCAAATGGTCATTTCATTGTCTTTAAGTGGTATGATAGTCAAACAAGTATTCAGAGAGTCTTATTTCAATTCTATGGCATATCTAATTAAAACAGCCTTGGTATTAAAAACTGCTGATTCTTAAGGAAGGATCATAAAGTTACATACATTTATTAATCAGTATTTACCACTGAAGCCAAGCATAGGCTAAATGATCAATAATTTTAGTGTATATTGATACATTTTATTTAAATTTATACCTTTGATTTTTGCTGTTTATTTATACAAGGTATACATGATCCAGTGGATCTAATGCTTTTGATTTATATATCGTGTCCATAGAAATGCATTTTAAGTTTCAACAAAGATAGATTTGGACAGGATTCACAATTTTGGCCCATATGTGGCAGGAAAGTCATGTAACTGCTTGGAATTCGGTCCTCTGACTTAAAAAAGTTTTCATAGCCCTGTTCAACCTGATTCCTTTTGTTCAAAGTCCATAGTTTAGTAGTTGAGTATTTGATTTGAAGGCATGAGAGTTCAAGTTTCAATCCTTGTGGTTCCAGTTTAAGGAATTCAGGTAACAGTGTAAAGAAAGACCTTTTTTGAGACTTTGAAGAAGCAGTAATTGAAAACTTGCTGGATATGCCTATGGCCTGATTAATTGTAAAGTACATTCATGTTGGAAATTGTATATATGTTTCAGGGGTGGGGAATAAAAAGAGAACTTTGCCACCCCAGAAAATGCATACATTTTTGCAATATTCCATATGTAAATACAGCATGCAATTTCTTTATATCTGAGGATATTTATTTTATAAAAATTCAATTTAGCAAGCATTTCTTTTTTTATTATTTTTGTATTATATAATTCTGAAGCTGCTGATCAGTGCTATATCTCATAGAAAGAGGATGATATTTGCTGGGCCACAGTTTTACATTTTGAAAAGCATGACATTTATATTTATGTTGTATGCAAGACTTTTCATTAATATGAATTTTTCAAAAATTATTACTGATAGACAAATTGCCTCATTTTATTCTGGAATTACCATACCTTGTTTAAAAAGTTAACTCAATTTATGGGAAAAACATAACTGTTCTGTGTTTTGAGAAAAGCAATAATAATTTCAGAATTATTCAGTTGGGAATGTCTGATAGATACTGAAAATATATTCAAGTTGCAAGGAAGTCTAATGTTTTATTAAAGTGGAATCTTTAAAACATGTATTTTAAAGATATGATTTCTTTTAAATCAATGACTCAGCTGTAAAAGCAAAGCTTGACAAATCTTAAGAAATGTTTCATTATTGTTTATATGTTACGTGATATTCTCTGTACTTAAATATTAAGACAACGACATTCCCCCTTTCTCTTTTTTATCATATCATTTTATTTTTATAGTTCCCCAAATTATGTACTCTAATAAATGTACATTTATTTGCATTTTTAAACTGTTAATATTTGCTCATTAAAAGAAATAAAGCACATTATAATATTTTTTTACTGCAACAGAATTGAAACTTGAACTCTGTAAATTATCACTGGCTATGTTGTTATAATTCTGCATATGTATTTGTTTAGGTTTGACTGGAACAGGGGGGAAAGTTTGTATGCTGGTCATGATTAACTTCAGTAACCTAAGAATCTATTATGGTCTTTTTAAAATTTTGTATTTTAAAAATCCTTTGCTACTTCAATTGGTGTCTTCCACAAGCCCTCTCCCGTACTTGAAATGTATTCAAATTATATGATTGAAATAAAAACTTCAATCTAATATTTTCTTTTTCTCTTCCTGCTTTTCTCATTACTTGCTCTGTTCTAGGCTGCTGGAGGTACTACTTCTCATCAAGTCAGTTTTTCCTATTTTAATGGATTTAATAGCCTTCTTAATAATATGGAACTTATTAGAAAAATCTATGGTACTTTGGCTGGACATAAAAAAAAAGTGGAAGTTACCAAAGGTTAGTTGAAATTCAATAATGAATTTTTAAAGGGGGGGGGGGAGATGTTCCATTTTCCTCATCTTTTCAAGATGTCAGTGGGATAGGTAAACATTGATAAACATTTCCCTCAACTGATATTACATGATAAATGATATAAAAATATTTTCTGAACATAAAAATAATTCCATGTGACTATTATTTGTGTGCTTTCCTTTTTCCAGTTGCACTCATCTGTTACAATTAACTGGTAAATCTACTTTGACTTAACTTTTTATTTTTAAAGATCATAGTTCTTAAATAGGGCTGCACAATGAGTGAACAGTGAATGCCAATATGTTTTTCAAGTATAAAAACTTCCTAGGATTGATGCCAAATTGGCAGCCTATTAAAGTGACCTTCAAGGATTGTTAAAGAATTCCATAAAGTTGTACTGGCATTGCAGTAAGCTGATCTACAAGCCTGGAACAAGATGTTATCAGCTCTGTCTAACCGCTTTTATAGAGAACTCCCTCTGTAGTGCCAAACCTCCATTAATATAACCTACTGGGACGCACATGGAAGCAACGTTCCACATCTCTGTCTCTTTCTCTTCTCTTTCTCTTTTTTTCCATTCTGGCCCACAACTGATTGATACCTTATGTCAAATATCCTAAATCCTGCTGTTCGCATTAAGCTGTAAAGGCAGACTGTTTTTCTTTTTTGCACGATGGAGAGAGTATTTAAACATACATTTACACAGTGGCAGGAACACCATTTGTGGTATTTCCCTCCCCTTCTTTTATAGCATATTGGTTTCATGCTAAATGTTGGTGATTCTTGGGACCTTTGTGGATTGGTCTCCTTGTTGTTTGATTAGTTTTCCCTTCTGTATTCCACACCCCAACCCCTTCTTCTGTTGCAGAGGAGTTTGTTCTGGCAGCTCAGAAATTTGGCCAGGTTACACCCATGGAAGTTGACATCTTGTTCCAGTTAGCAGATTTATATGAGCCACGGGGGTAAGTTGAAATTACCCTTTTCTTTGCTGTGGAAGAAAAATATGAAACAGTATGGTTGAACAAAATACTGCCCACTATTGCAGGTATTTTATTTTTTGATAATAATTGATACAAAATTAATTTTTTTGATTGCTTATTTTTCCAGACGTATGACAATGGCTGATATTGAAAGAATCGCACCTTTGGAAGAAGGAACTTTACCCTACAATCTGGTTGAGGCTCAGAGACAGGTAACATAAGATGCAAAAGGATAATGCAGATATTATTTTTACCTTGTGCAGTCCTTTCTTATGGAAAGATCAAATTCTGTTGTAGTGTAACTATACCTACTGTTTTTGTGGATTATATAAAACTGAGTAGTTCTATTTTATTGAAATTATATCACTCAACCATGAAACAAATTTATAGATAAATTTATATAGGATTTTGGCATTTTGTATACTCCCTCAAAACTAGTTTACAATAATTCAAGATCATATGATTTTTTCTAAAATCTTAATTTGTATTTTTATAGAGCTCTTATATTAGAAGATGATATGATGTAAAAGACAATGAAAATGTCTTTGCCAACTTCTAAATTTTTATATTGGTCTGCTATATATATTGAAAACTGACACAGACCTGGGTGTAGTTCTGTTTTTCTAAAGCTATCACTTAAGTCAAACCAAATTCTGTATGTTGAGAGCTTGGAAGGTTCCCCCACCCTCCCTGCTCTGAGCACAGACGCCAGTTTGACCACAATGAGTTGATATAGGCTACATTTTTGGGTGTAATAGGCCTTGAGCCAGGCCCTCCTTACTTGGCTGCCTCCTCTCTCCCAAAATCACCCTACAACAACAGTATATTTTTAGCTTTGCTTCAGAAGTGAGTATGATAGGAGAATGGTTTTTTACAATTTACTCAGAAAACCTGTATGAAAGATTACCCAAAGATTAAAGACTAGAGATATTAAATGGAGCCCATATTGAAAACTGCTATAGATATCACTAGGGTTGGACAGAATTCAATAGTTGGGAATTGTGAAAGGCAAAATAAGTTTGGGACCAGTGAGACAAATATTGAATTTGAGGGCACAGTCTTTGGTATTTCCACTTAAAAACCATGTACAAGGAGTTTCCTGATACATTGAAATTCAAAAGGAACATGGATGGGGTATCGAAGGAACATATTAACTTAAAAAAGTGCCAAAACAAAATAATACTAGCCTGGATTGATATAAATTTTAATGCTCCCTTGGGGTAAATACAGAATCTTAAAAATCATATTAGGAATTTTTCTCATTTCTAATTTAAGGAAAGTTTTTGTCTACCAGGAGTCAGTTGTGGGTTTTGTGACAATTTTTATTGACTTGCCTTCTACCATCTTTTCCATTTTTTCAGCCCCTCTGTAAGCTATAATAAGAAATAATAAAATGTAAAGATTCACAATAAATTAAATGCTAAAAATAATTTTAGAATGTACCTTTGTCAATAATTGAAGCAATAATGGATTGGGAGCAAGGGAGTATCTATAAATTACTGCAAAATATCCCATGACATCCTGCTGACAAAATGGTAGCATATTGGTTGGGTGCTCCTATATTAGCTGGTTCAACAATGTTGAAGTTACTGTCCTCGAAATATTTCATTATTTGTCTCAACATCATTAGTAGAAAATATAAGGATTCCTTACTGAATCTTGTGCTATTTCCTAAACTTGAGAATGATATAAAGCAAGGAGAAATGGTAATAGATAATAATAGAATCAATATTCTCAAGAATTGTAATTGGGGCAGAAATGACATTCAATGGAGATAAAGGTAAACTTTTGCATTTAGATGCTAAGAATGCAAGTTTACTGCAAGAGAATTGGTCTGAGTAGATCACATGATAACTGTGAGCCAAAGGTGAGATGCGGCTGATATAAAAAAATAAGACAAACTAAGCTGCATTATCAATCCTTCAGCGTCCATTTTTCAAAAAATAATAGCACCAGCCTAATCAGTATCAGTTATAAGGGTTTTCCCTATCCAGTCTTATCTGGTTCTAGGATTATACTCTCTAGAGTACAGAGAAGGCATTTTATTGGGAGAAATTAGAAATTATGTGCGAAAAATGGGTATGCTGAGAAATCTGCACGCAAGATTAAGCATATATTGGAAAATACACATGAAAATGCATACTGAAAATTTGTACATAGAAAAAAGTAGCATAGATGATGCAGAAAATTTGATGAATATGTTGGAAAAATATGACCCTGAATAAAATAGAGTTTGACAGATATGCGAATTTTGCATGATTTCTCCACACAAAGTTAGAAATAACGCCCATCTGAACCTTAGAAATCACTCTTAGTCAATCAATGAAGACAGGGCAAGATAGGTGAAGCAAGTGTAAAACAACTTCCTTTTGCCTGACTGAAAATTAAATGTCAGAATTTTATGCAACAAAAACAAACTTTAAAAAAATAACACATGTAATATTCTGGATCTAATTGGTATTTCACTGATATGGATTTCAACTAATATGTTTATAAATCTTTAAAAAGCATTTTAATAGTATAAGTCAAATTACTTTATTAATTTCACCAATTTTAAAGCAGTTTTTATTGGTTACAGGTAAAGTCTTGTTTCTGATTAGATTAAATAATTGGCCAACCTGTAATAAACTGAACAATAAACTAACATTTCTTGAGGTGGCTCAACTGTTGAGGTGGACATTTTTATCCTTCTTGTTGTCTAGAATTGCTATCTTTGCTTTGTAGGCTATTCATTAATATGAATTTTATATTTGTAGTTTTTTATATTGTTATTTTATCTTACTGTTGTGGACTGGCATTTTCAGTGAGATGGGTGGCTATATAAATAAATAATAAATATATGATTAGTTTAATTTAAGAAATTGCATTAAATTTCTTTTGTGAAATTCTTGTCCTGAAGACAGTACAAGAAGCAATGAATGAAAACTATTCAAGCACAGAAGCAACCTAGAACTAAGGTTTTCTGATAGTTAGAACAATTAATCAGTAGAATAACTTGCATTTAGAAGTTATGGATGCTCCCAAACTGGAAGTTTTTAAGAAGAGTTTGGACAACTATTTGTCTGACATGGTATAGGGTTTCATGCCTGAGCAGGGGGTTGGACGGGAAGACCTCCAAGGTCCCTTCCAATTCTTAAACTACCCCCTTCCTCCTACCTTTTTCATAGCACTGTTTCCTTAAGTTCCTGGCATATTTTAAAACACTTTCCCTATACATTCCCAGAGCTGCACAAACCAAATAATGAAAATTAGTGGAGGAAAAGCATTTATTTCCAATCATGCCCCAAGTTTTGACTTATTTTTATGGAAAACACTTTTCAACCAAATCAGATATATAGTAAATGGAATACAGAGATAATGGACATGTTGGCTTTCCTCTTAGGTGCAAATAGCCCCAAACTTGAAAGAGTTTCTCTGTAAAATTAGCAATAATTATGGAGACAAGGCCACTTTGGCTTCAGTTGAACAATGCTTACTTTTTACACCAAATGAAATAAACATAAATTGCGTTAGCACTTCAAGCCAGCTTGATAGTCCATGTTCTAGCCACCTTACTGAACCTCAGCATGTCTAAATGGTTCAAGAATGGTACATTTTAGGATGAAATGTTTATCTTTGTATCTTTTTTGCTATTCAAATATTGCTTATATATTCCATATTAATCTGACTTTTCTCCTTCTATTCCTTCTCCTTTTCCTCCTCCTCTTCCCTTTCACAAACCCAAATCTTCTCTTTAAATTTGAAATCTTGCAGCAAGCTCCAACTGATGTGGCTCGACCTGTTCTCATTCAGATAGCAGAGTCTGCATACAGATTTGCCCTTGGTTCAGTTGCTGGAGGTTAGTGAACTAATGAATGAATGACAGAAATATTAGCTTGACTTCCCCCCCCCGCGCAGCTTTCAACCTTCATTATCCTTTATTTTTTTTTAACACAAAGCGTTTCATCTTATTGTCATTGCATCAGAAATAATTTGACCTTAGCTATTTGGATTCTTCCCTGATTGACTGATGGATTGATTATTGATTTACTTTTTAACATTTAGCTCCTTTTCATTAAAATCCAAATGGGCCTGGGTTGGTCCACTTGTAATTGTATGCAGTATTCCTGTTCAGAATTTATTTCAGCCAAGCCTTTCCTCCCCCTCCCCACCAGAATGCTCCATTTTATTCACATAACCGTCATCAGATTCCTGTGCTCCTGAATATACTCAGAAGGAACAGCTTGAAATATTGTGACAAAAGGCAACTGCATGAATAGTGCCAATGTCCCCAACTCAGACTATGAACAAGCCAGGGCAAGTAGGTTTTTTTTCTTTTACCTGAAGGGAAAATACCATAGATTCCTATTCTTTTCTTTGGGAGTAAAAATACAACAATAATAGCAAGCTGTTCGTCTTCTGACAGTCAGAATTATCTCTGTAATATTATTCCTTTTTTAAAAAAAACTTATTTTATTGTTGTTATTACTATTATTTTTCTGTTTGACTACTGGCAACTGCCTGTACAAGTCCTGGCAAGATTTTGGGAAATGGTTTGCCATTGCCTTCTTCCTAGAATTTACAGATAGACTGGCCCAAGGTCATGCAGCTGACTTTGTGCCTATTGGGGACTAGAATTTATGGTTATTTTCAGCTTGGTTCCTTTAACCAGGCTCTCTGCTTTTATTTACTGAGACTTACATACCACTTCATTCAGGAGATTATATGGATTACAGCCTGCTTACAGTAATAAGATTAACAACCATAAAATAACAAGCAGCAAGGAACAGTAAACACTTCAGACACACTGGTTTGGCAACAGAAAAGGTGACAGCATATTAGTTACTGACTAGTTAATATTTGGAGTATTCTTTTTTCCAGTTGGCAAAATTGATACTTTACTTTTGTGGCCTGCTACGGTGATATTGGTAGAATTGAATTTGTACATAGTGTATGCCAACTAGTATAATACAAATTATTATAATAGGTATATATGTATATATGATAAGTGTGTCTGTGTGTGTATCGTACATATATATTGTATGTGTACGGGTAATCCTCGACTTACAACTACAATTGAGCCCAATATTTATGTTGTTAAGCAAGACATTTGTTAAGGGAGCTTTGCCCTATTTCTTGCTACAATTCCTTAAGTTAATTGCTGCAGTCATTAAGTTAGTAACACGGGTTGTTAAGTGCATCCAGCTTCCTCATTGACTTTACTTGTCAGAAAGTTGCAAAAGGTGGATCACATAATCCCAGGACTTTGTGACTGTCACAGTTGTGAACAACTCCTACAACTGACCCCAGCCTTTGGGTTCACAACCTCTCATGATCACAGAAAAAGAAGTGTAAAATCTTAACAGACAAAAGCCAGGAAAAGCACCAATGCCAGATAAGATAACTTCTTTTTGCTTAAAAGTCTGTGCTGACCAATTGGTCCCCATCTTCACCCAAATTATCAATAGATCACTAGAGTTGTGCTATGTTCCTTCCTGCTTCAAATGGTCTACTATCATTCCAGTGCCAAAGAAACCCATCTTCAAGGAACTGAATGACTACAGACCAGTTGCTCTAAGATCTTTAGTCATGAAAATCTTTGAAAAGTTTGTGCTGTCCTACCTGAAAACCATCACAGATCTGCTGTTTGATCCCATGCAGTTTGCATACCGAGCAAATAGATCGACAGATAATGCTGTTAGTATTGTTCTGCACTACATCCTACAATACCTTGAATCTCCAAATACCTATGCAAAGGTCCTCTTTGTAGACTTAAGTTCAGCATTCAATACCAGACATTCTTCTAAGTAAATTAAACCAACTAGCGGTACCTGAACATACTTGTAAATGGATCATAAGCTTCCTAACAGACAGGAAGCAGCAGGTAAAGCAAGGCTGTGTGCTTTCTCAACTTTTCCCTATATACTAATGACTGCATCTCAAATGATCCATCTGTTAAAATACTGAAGTTTGCTAATAACAAAACAGTGATTGGTCTCTTTTGAGACAATGACAAATCTGCATACAGACATGAGGTTATATAACTTGCCTCGTGGTATAACTGAAACAATCTGGAATTGAAGACACTCAAAACCGTAGAAATGGTGGTATACTTTAGAAGAAACTCTCCCATACTACCACCTCTTACAATACTGGACAACACAGTAGAGACCTTCAAATTTCTAGGTTCTACTATATCACATGACCTAAAATGGACACCTAACAACAAAAACATTATCAAAAAAGCACAACAAAGAATGTTCTTTCTGCACCAACTCAGAAAGCTCAAACTGCTCAAGGAGCCGCTGATACAGTTCTCCAGAGGAATTATTGAGTATATCATCTGCACCTCTGTAATTGTCTGGTTTGGTTCTGCAACCCAACAGGACAGACACAGACTTTAGAAGATAATTAGGACTACAGAAAAAACAATTACTATCCACCTGCCTTCAGTCAAGGACCTGTATACTGCACGAGTCAAAAAGAGGGCTGTGAAAATATTTACAGACCCCTCACATCCTGGACATAAACTGTTTTAACTCCTTCCCTCAAAACGATGCTATAGAGCACTGCACACCAGAACAACTAGACATAAGAACAGTTTTTTCCCGAAAGCCATCACTCCGCTAAACAAATAATTCCCTCAACACTGTTCAACTATTTACAAAGTGTACACTACTATTACTGTTAATCTTCTCATCACTCCTTATCACCCATCCCCTCCCACTGGTGATTGTAGGACTGTAACTTTGTTGTTTGTATCCTTACGATTTATATTGACTGTTTCCTAGTGTGATTTGATTGCTTATTGTACCTTAATGACTATCATTAAGTGTTGTACCTCATGATTCCTGACTCTTGACAAATGTATCTTTTCTTTTATGTATACTGAGAGTACTTGAACCAAGACAAATTCCTTGTGTGTCCAATTACACTTGGCCAATAAAGAATTCTACTTCTACTTCTAAAATATAGATATATAAACTAATTAATATATAATATGTTCTGTAGTGTCATTCTTAATATATAACATCTTAGTTGTAAAGTCCTTTGTTTCATTCTTATTTTCATCTGTTCGTTAAACTAAAAGTTAACAGAGAAAAAGGATATTTGGTTTGTCCTTATTTAACTTTAAAAACAGCACTTTTCTTGTGACTGGTTGTTAAATGAATGATTGCTAAAACCCATGCAGTTTGGGTTCAGATCCTGGGGGGGCGAAGGTTGTCATCAGTTTTGACTCATAACTCAAGCAAAAGAAATTGATCTTGAAATAGGAACTTCCAGGAAAGGAAGATATTGTTCTCCCCTACCCTTTTTGTCATTAATCTCTAACATTTTGTACAATTTTCACCTTTTTTATTCCTCTCAAATAAAAGCCAAGGGCAGAAGAATAAAATAGTTGAAATTCAGGAAAAGTATGATATTGCATAGGATGAAAAAAAATGGGGGAGGGGCGGATTAAATATTATGAGTGGGAAGGATTAAATATTATGTTCTAGTCCCTCATGCAGTTTATGAACTCTAAATAAACCTGAGGCTGTGAGGCTTAATACAGAGGCTTTCTTTCCTCCTTATTTAACAGCGGTTGGAGCCACTGCTGTGTATCCAATTGATCTGGTGAAAACACGAATGCAGAACCAGCGCTCCACTGGCTCATTTGTTGGAGAGCTAATGTACAAGAGTAGCTTTGATTGCTTCAAGAAAGTGCTACGTTATGAAGGATTCTTTGGGCTATACAGAGGTCAGTATCCAGATGTTCCAAGAGGTTTGATGCCTGTTTATATTTTCTTAGTTCTGATCATACATCCATCTTGAGTTCATATTGGAGCTTTTGGCATTCTCTTGGTTTTCTGCTACAAAATGTGAGCTGTATTGCACTGATTGTTTCCAATTTGGATCATGTATTTTCACTGGGTTTAGGTCTGGCCCCTCACCCCAATTTCAAAACCAGCAACGAATCATCTCGCTAGTATACTGTATTTTTTCTGGACAGTTCTCCCCCCCATACACAAATCTAACATAAGCAAGTTTATTTATTTATTTAAAGAAAGCAATCTGGTTTAATAAAGCAAATCTTGTCATAGTTTTTATATTATGGGCTGTTCTACTATTCCAGAACATTTTTATGGCTTCCAAATTATAATACTGTATTTTCTCCTTTGTAGTATATGATTATAAGTATTTTTCATTTATTAATTGTACTCTCTCCTAACAGATCTGATATGTCTCACTTAGCTAGAATAGCTCCTCCTATGCAAAATGCACAATTATTCAAAGCCTGCTGTCAGACAAATTTAAAGTCCTCTGATGTTAACTGACAGTTTCCCCTTAATATAATTCTACAATACATATAGCATTGGTGATCAAGAGGTGAACATTGTAGCTTAAGAAAAAACATAATAAATCATCCTCAGTAATCATGAGTTGCTACATATTTTTCTTGGAGCAAAGGACCCAAGTTTTTTTTATTTATACACACACACACACACACACACACACACACACACACACACACGTATGAATGCAGTTCAGCTTCCTTCGGGTATTATCCCACGTCATTGTAGTGCTTTTAAAGTTGTAGCAACGTTTCAGCAGAATCTCATCTGCCATCATCAGGCTTCTGTATTGAGTTTGTATGTGGGTCAGGGTCTCACAGCCGTTGGTTTTAAATTTGAGGCTAGCCTATTGTTGTGTCAGGATGTTTTTTTTTTTCCTACATCCTGATTGGTTGGGAGTCTTGGTCTGTTTATTGGACTTGGAGTTTGTTTGATTGGTGTTTCTGGTTTCTTCTGTCTGTTTTGTGGCTTTGATTGGCTGGCAACACTCTGTTCCTGTATTGGAGGCTTTCAGTGCAGCTTGGCTTCGTGTGAAAGGACGGCTATTATCTATTAGGAAGCTTGGTTTCATTTGGGTGCCTGGTGGGGGTATGTTTGAGCTGGAGGTATCAGAGGGAGTCTGTGCCCAGGTGTTTGCCTGGCTTGTGGTGTGGAGATCTTTCTATTTGAGAGTGCAGGCTTCCAAATGATTGACAGTCTGGTGGAATCATCTCTTCTATTCATGCTTTCAGGTCTTTTTGCAATCTCTATGGCTTCTCTGATGATTCTGTGGCTGGGGTTTTCTATAATGGCTATGGTTTTAGTGCCGTTGAAGTTGATGTTGTGACCTGTGGTTTTCATGTGTTGGACTAGTGAGGAGGTGTGTTCCAGCTTTTTTACTGCATTTTTGTGTTCATCTAGGTGGGTACTTATTCTTCTATTGGTCTGTCCAATGTATGTGGCCGGGCATGATGTACAGGGAACTTCGTATATGCCTTGGTTTTCCAGGTCAATATTGTCTTTGAGATTTTTGAAGATGGCTGCTATTTTTTTGTCTGTTTTGAAGATAGTCTTGATGTGATGCCTGTGTAGTATCTTACTGATTTTGTCTGTAGTACCTCTTATGTAGGACAGGACAGCTGTTCCATTGGTCTGTTGATCTTCTAGGTCTCTGTTATGTCTTGTTGTGTTTTGTGGATAAAGCTGGTGATTTTGTTTTTATGGAAGCCGTTGGCTGTCAATACTTCAGTCAGGGTGCATAGTTCAGTCTTTATATGTGTCTTGTCTGCCAGGCGTTTGGTTCTGGTCATTAGTGTTTTGGCGACGGAATTTATCTGTTCTGGGTGGTGGTGGGATTGGACGTTGAGGTAGCGGTTGGTGTGTGTTTTCTTCTGGTATATGGTGTGTCCTAATGTGCCATCTGTTCTTTTGTAGATTAGTACATCTAGGAATGGTAGTT
>BLBF01000094.1:6118732-6128893 GCA_015471245.1 Laticauda colubrina | reverse complement strand
CCCCCTTGTCTCTTCATCTTCATTTCCCTCTTCTGTATTCCTCTTTTCTGTTGCTTTCTAACATTATATCTACTTTTCACCTTATTTTTCCCTTTTCTTCCCCAGATAAAGTTCCTTGTTCATTAAAGATGGCTTCTTCTTTGTCCCAATCTTCTTGTTCTTGTAGTTTCTCATAAGTAGAAATGTCCATTTCTAAAAAATCAAAAACGGAGGCAAAAGAGCCCTTCCCTTCTTGTTCCTCTTCTTTATATTTTTTGAATTCCATTTTCAGTTTATCCACCAGTAATGCCATTGTAGAAATTTTTTAAACAACCACCCAAATGTTTTTAATCCTTAAAATATAATCTCCAAGAGTCCCAAAGTCACTAATTAATCCAAATACACACAAGCTGTTTTGTTTTAACACTTTCTTCATTTTTCACTTTCTCTTCCTGAGGTTGCAGTTCAGTTACAAAGTTCCAATTAAAATGTATCTTTTGGAAGTCTTGTTACAATTTAGTTTTAATCTTTTAGATTCTAAGCAGTCTCCTTCAGCCAAATCTTACTCTTATTCTTTTCCTCTCCCTTCCCACTTAACAGCAAAGAAAAAAAAAAGGTTTTTCAGTGATCAGAAATCTTTATTGTCCCCTTGACTTTAATTTTCCAGTTTAATTACCTGCTGATGCCAAAGCAGGTTTTTCCAATTTCTCATTCATCTGCTGTCACCGTAAGGAAGGAGAGTGAAAAAAAACAATCTTTCCCTTTTCCCTTTCATTCGCTGCTTCTAGATCTTTGGGAGCGATGTATCTTTTTTTATAGTTTAAATTCCAGGAAATCTTGAATGTTGCTTCTTGTCCTGGTCAGCCAAAGCTTTCACCTCTTCGCTTCCTCCTGCATATTCTTTTCCGGATGAGTGCTTCTTTGTGGCAGCCATTTCTGACCGCCGCTCTTACTGCCTTCGGAAAAAGGAGTTAAGCCAGCTGGGGAGAGGAGATGCGGCTCCCCTTGAACCCTGCCAGGTCTTCCCTATCTTCAGCCACCTCTATGGAGTGGCTTTAGCCCCGAAGCCAGTTGGCTCAGGGTACTCCAGCGGTGAGCTCAAGCAGAAACTGCGTACGATCGTGGATTCCAGCTGCCGCTGAAGCCCTGCAAACCGGAAGGTTTCCTTGGCTGTTTTCTTAAGGTAAGTCTCATTAAATAATAGTAATCTAGTAGTAATAGTAATAATGTAAGCCTAAGAAGATATAAAAAAAATATACTTAATAATCTCTTTAATACATTCTATATGTGATTGTGTATGTGTGTAATTAAATTTATTAGGTTTTTACTCTGGCCTTGAAAAGTACTCTAGAAGGTCAAGTAAAAAGTGGTATATAAGCTTTTCTAAATAAATAAATATATCTGATAAAAGGAATGCCTTGATAGCCAAATCGGCTTACATTAAGTAAAACCATCAGTCCATTTTGCCTCTGTATGCCAATTTGCCTCTGTATGCCAATTGGCTAAATAGCCAATTTGACCATCAAACTACAGAAATAAGATATAGAGAAGCTGTCCAATTTCTGTTTGATTTGATCTTTGAATTTATTGAACTTGTAGTCACTATAGTTACTGGCTCTATTTCTATTAGGTTCAAGTCTTTTTCAGGAGGCAACTGGACTTTCTTGTTTTTTGTTTTGAAGACGTTTAACAGCTGGTAATTGGCAAGGAATATAAATTCTTCCATTCCTCACTGAGCTGAAGAAAAATCTTGGTTGAGAAGTGAAACATCTTCAAAAGGTAAAAACAAGAAAGTCCAGTTGTCTCCTGAAAAAACATCTTTGGGACAACTATGACCTAGATGACTGAGAATCTCTACAGACATTAGGTTCAAGCTTTTTAGCCTGCTTTTCAGAACTGGATCAAATGGTAGATTGCTTACCAACCTGTCAGATAATTGGTTCCATTCTTAAATAGTTGAAATTTATACTCTTTCAAACATGTTTAAAATTCAATTACAATTGATATAATTTAAATCCAATGTTCTGTAGTCTGCATTTGGGGTGATAATAAAGATATTTTGATCTTTTTTCTTGGATATCCTTTCACATTCTTGAGGATTGCTATCCTTCAGTTTTTCTTTAGGTAAAACATTCATGCTCCTGTCAAACTCAATTGGGCTTAATTTATAGTCGTCAATCATCCCTGTTCCTCTTCCTGAACATAATACAGGTGGTCTTAAATTTTGTTATACAGAACTGGATATAATACTTGATGTAGAGATTAAAGAAATAAAGCATTAATTCCTGTGATTTGAAAACTATGCCTCTGTTGATGCAATTAAAATAGTTTGCTTTTTTTTAGCTATTTCACACTCCTAACTCATATTCATTTAGCAATCAACTACAAAATATTTTTAAGTACTACTATCAGGTATCACCTGTGTATTTCATTTCTATTTTTTAATTGCATAACTTTCCATTTCTCTCTTTCTCAATCTTTCGCTTTCAGTCTGTTTCCTTGACTTAACAAGATTGCTTTGGTTCTTATTTCTGCTTTCTAGAATATTAAGTATCCTATCCAATTTTGTGTGATCTGCAGCACTTTCTCTTTTTCCAAGTCATTAACAGAAGCTTTCTAAGAATACAGAATCCATTTCTCAATATCTTTCTCTATTCAGCCCTAATTCTAGAATTTTAGTATCTGAATGTCAAACTGACTGATCAGTAGTTCACCATATCTGCTTTCCTTCCTTTTTTATTTATTTATATTTATTGAGAGTTTACATACAGTAGAAGTCAAATCTAAAGGTGAAAGGAAAAAAATAGGTGCAAGAAAGAAACAAGTTATGAAATAACTTAACAGAAAGTCCCAATTTTCTCTCCAAAAAATAAGTATAATCTTATAGTCATTCCCTTTTAGATGTTATACAAATCCCTTCAACCTGTCACTTTTTTCACATATTTTTCAATCCTCAAATTCATGAATCACGTCATTTGTTTTTTTTCACCAAATCTCTAGTTAGGTAGTCCTTCATTTATAACTATTTGTTTAATGTCTATTCAAAGTTAAATCACCAGAAAAAGTGATTTATGACTATTTTTCATACTTAAGACCATTGCAGCATCACCAAAGCCACATTATCAAAATTTGGATGCCTGGCAACTGGTTCATATTTAGGAAAATTGCAATGTCCTAGGACCACTTGATCACATTATGTGATCTACTGACAAGCAAAGTCAATTGGGAAGCCAGATTCACTTCGTATCTGTGATACAAACTTAACTGGCAGGAAAGATTATAAAATGCAGCAAAATTCACTTAACTACTGTCTTGTTCAGCAACAGAAATTTTGGGCTGAGGATTATCTGTATAAAGTTCACAGTCTTTCAAAAAAAGTTGTTTTTTTCTTTTGCTTTCCTCAGTTTTAAGTCATTTGCTGTTTCAGTGACTCCCCTTTTTATTATTTGTCCAGAATGTCTTAAAAGTAACAAATAAAATTTTGATAGTTGTTCAGTATTCTATGATGCAATTCTGGCTCAGGACATTTTAACTCAAAAGTCAGTAGACAATCCCTGGCCATGTTTCTATTAGGTCAAGCATTTCATCCTGCTTTTCACCATTGGTTTTTTTTCAAAAGACAAAGCATGAGCAGAGTGGTTCTGAATTTTAATGGTTTTCCAATTGTTTTGGACAAAGCAGTTTCTATCTTTTTCATATGATTGTTTTAAAACCAGATTCTATGGACTGAGCGTGGGTCTTATGGCTATCAATCTAGATCCACCCCTTAAAAACTGGTCAAATGTAACATTTTGTTTTTCTACACAACAGACTGCATTTCAGTGTACACTTACTTCTTTGAGAATAAAGTCCAGTGAATTCAATGGGACATTGAAGAAGATGTGCATATTGCTAATTACTATCAAGTTGTACATCTGCATGTAATTTCACTGCAGCAAAAATAGATAATCTGACTCTCTAGTATTTTGGACTGTCAGCTTCCATCAGCTCTGTTTGATTTCCATGTGGAAATCTGGAGACCATCAAGTTGCCTACATCTTAGGATAAGGAGCTATTGCAAAAATGAGATCGCATTTTGGAAGTATGGCTTCCTTTTACACAAACTATATTCACAGCATTATTATAAAAATAAATTATAATGCTACTTTATTATTAATTTCTGTCTTTTTGAAATGTTGTCAGCTATCTTGAATATTCATTATAGGATAAGGCAGAACATGATTCAAATAAATAAATAAATGCCACAATGCAATTTACACCAAGAATTTTTGGATCTATTTTGTGTATGTTTTTATGTAGTTGTGAAAGAAGAAAGTAAGTATAAGAGAAGAAGGTTGAAGTAAGAAATTCAGAAAAACAGACTCTTAATTGTAGAAGCAAAGAGTAACTGTCTTTGGCAATCATTCTGATTCTGTTTATCAGCCTACTTTGCCTTCCTGGTTTTGGAGATATGCGGAAGAACTAATACAGTATTTTTATAAGAGTCCAAGTAAAACTAAGTAAAACATGTTTTTTTTCAATTATGTTTATCATTTTTTCATATTTCTAAATATATATAATTATTGTTTGAATCAAAGCAATGCTGAATTTTGCATGTGTGTATGTGTACATGTAAAATGTATTTTATATAGTATCCACACAGATAATCTTGCTAAACATAATAATTTAAAATTGCTGTTAAGATGCCATTTCTCTTAAGAAGCAAAATTAATAATAATCTATTTTATTGGTATACTTAACTGCTATATTTTTTTTATATTTTATAGGTCTTCTGCCACAGCTCCTGGGGGTAGCTCCAGAAAAGGCCATAAAGCTTACTGTAAGTTTAGAGCATAACATTGAGTCATTCTTTTCTACAGAAAATGAGATTTGTTAAGAAGTTAATTAACTTGCCAATAAACAGCAATTCAAATATTAAATTGTAATAGCTTAAAATAAAATTTATTTTTAACATTTTAATTTTACAAAATATTTCTTCAAAAATATGTTTGTAGAAAACATTTAAGTTCAGACTGACCAGTTGTATGTTTTTTGAAGTATAATTCAGAAATATATGGATGCAAAGCTTAATTTTTTATGTATAAACAACCTCTGATACTTGAATTCTTGTGCTATATTTATTTATTTATTTTGTCATAAGCTTACAATACAGTAGAAATAAGAATAAACATAAGTTTAACTATAAGAAATAGGAACTAATAATTGGGGACAATAGGATAAGGATGGTAGGTACTATTCTGCATTTATGCACACCCCTATAAATCTGTTCCAAGGTGAATAAAACTCACCCAAGGACACAGATACACATAATACTGCTGATATTATTTAAAATTTATACTTGAAAAAGTATATTGACACTTTAATTTTAAAAGTTTGTATGTTTTTTTAATGTTTTTTAAGGTAAATGATTTTGTGAGAGACAAATTTATGCACAGAGATGGTTCTATTCCTTTTCCAGCAGAAATTCTTGCTGGGGGCTGCGTAAGTATACTGTTTCTCTTTCACTAGGATGTTAAAGAAACACAATTATAAATCAACCCACCAACCTTAGGATTTCATTTGAACTGGATAAATAATCAAGCTGTTTTTAAATTAATAAGCTAATGGCAGCAATTTGATATTGGAAGGGAGAACAGTTTAGTTGTTTTTAAAACCTGTGGCTTAATAATTATTTTGTGTTGGGGAATTGCTTGGCATTTTGGAGTCTAAATGGTTATAGACATAGTTACTTACCATTGTATTCATCTAAAAGCTGGCTTAAGACCCACTTCCAGTATAGTATTTATGCTTGTTTTCTTTTCTTCCGCTTCTTGCCATTTTTTACTTGAGCTTTTATGATCTAAATGTGACTTGCTTAAAGGCCACAAACTGCAGAAGTACCTTGTTTTTCTATCATTGATAGTTTCATGTATTTCTAATGTAGAGCATAGCTAAAATGTTTTATACGTGTTATGCTTTGTTTTCATAAAGTACACTTCTCATAAAGTATACTTTAAAAAACAAGTCATTCATTGTGTGAATGCAATTTCTGCTGATCAGTTTTGCCATGACAGTTTCTATAATGATATAGGAATATTGGGGGGAGGGGTGTTGATTTTTATTTTGTTGGAGCAATTATAAATCCATATTGCATGAAATGAACTCTTGTTAAAGATAATGACATTTTAAAGACAGAGTGCTGTTCATTTAACTCACTTTGATCAGTGGGTAGGAAAGAGCTGGTGGAGCTCACTGGTAAATTTCGGCTGTCATAAGAACGATGAGGTCATTCTTTTAAATCAGTTAAATTCCTGCTGAAGATAATGTAGAAATACAAAACCAATTGTACCAAACTCTCTGTTACCAAATAACAGAGAAATTTGTACATTCTTTCTTCCAAAAAGCACATAAAGATAATTGTGCAATTATATTTATTCAGTGTGATGTAAATAGGACAGACCTAGTTCCTTTTTGCAATTCACCTTAGATAAAGAGATGCTCTGTTTGATCAATGATCTGTCATGTACTGCCAGATAGCTTACCTACTCTGTAACTGAAGAAGTATTTAAGGGAGAGGTATTTTAAAGTTCTAAAAAGTTTTTTTTAATTATAGACTTTTCAATTTATAAGCAAGATTAATTAAATTAAAACAAAAAACTAAATGATGTAGAATAAAAGTTATCAGATGAAACCTAAGTAACATTAAAATATTATTACAATATTTTTGTACATTATCTTCATTGTGGTAGTTTGTCCATTGGGATTATTTTTCCGAAATAAGCAATGTTTTGCATTTGTTCTATGTAAGTTATGTCCGGAAGAAGAGCAATCTCTTTGAAAACCATGTTTACTACAACTCTCTGCTGGCATTTTCTTCTAAAATTAATTATGTGATTCTTCATAATTTCCTGGCAGTAGATGTTTGATGGCAAACAGCCCAAGGCTTCCTTTGAACTGAAGTGTTTAAATAAAGATCAGCGCCAGGTAGATAGGCTTGTGTTGTCTCCCTGTGGGTGGCCTTGTTTCATTATGTTTTGGTATCTTTTTCAAAGCTGGATGCACAGAATTGAGATAGCTAGATCCTACATAATGTATGTCTTTCTGCTTGTTCTAAATTAGTTTCCCCAATCTGATGGCATACAGATATGCTATACATCAGCTTTCATAATTTCCCATGAACGAAGGTTGTGTCCGTGCTGTTGAGTTGCAAAAAAATGCAGGGCATCAGGTTAGGAAAGGGTGTTGTAAGACAAGCTTAAGAAATGCACCTGATGATTGGTCTGAATATAGAAAGCCTAATCTTGGCAAAGGAATCCTTGATTTAGAAAAGCTATAGCAGGGATATGTGTCATGTGTTCTTTTTACAAGGGAGGATGAGGGTATATTGTCCTTAAATTTCCTTAATTTTTTTTAAAATCTCAGATAAGATGAAATGGTTGTGGTTTGAATCTTTTCCTTCAGTTTAAATTTTGTCATCCTAAAGATAGGAAGATAAATAATTATAGTGTATTCTGTTCTGGTTAATCTTAAATCCAAAGGGAAAGATAAATGAGACTGTAATTATTAAACTCAATTTGATTGAGAGGGTACATCGTATTGTGTTCAATAGTTGCAGGTGACCATAGAAAGACATAAATACAACTTCTACTATCTTTCTTAAAATTGTCACTAAATTTTAATGTGACATAAACAAGAAATCACTAAATACCTAAAAGTGGGCTCATAGAAACTTAATTAAATTTAAACCACACTTTTATTTTTATCTTGGCTTTTATCACTTTTTCATCCTAGTCACAACTACTAATCTACCCTAATCTAATCTAGAAGAATTGTATGCCCAAAGGCTAAAAGATAGTTATTTAATTTTTAGTAATTCCTTAAATATTTGTCCAGAATAATCTCTTCTGAATTTGCTCTAAGTTTATATGTGCAAAATTTGAGTTTTACTATTTTGTTTTATCCTTAGATTATTTTGCTTTAAGGTTATTATTATGGTTGGTCACATAGTCAATTAAATGTTTAGAATAATTTGGCATTTTTCATCTACCTACCAAGGATCTGGGAAGGCAATGTTGTTTGTAGTATTAAAAGTTTCATTACAGATGTAAGTTTTTGCAAATAAAGCTGGCCTTTGCAATTGACTGCTGATAACTTTCAGTGCCAATGGTGTTAATCTTTCTGTATTTGTGATAGGTGAAGAGCTTTTCATATAGTAGTCCTGCAGTTACTGATGCTGGTTGCTCTGGAAACTTCCTGAGCTCTGAAGCTCATTCATTAACAGTTATCTAAGAACTCCAATACTTAGCATGGTCCTTGTTCATCTGGGTAACAATTGTTTTGGTATGGATAAATTTTTATTTTCAAATTATGTCTCACCATATTGTTTATGGAAGACACTCAGATGAAACCTGTCCAGTATAGTTGAACATGTGGCGTAGTTTTCATTTTCCTCAGGGCATGCAAACCCTAAAGGGACTTCAAGATGCCTCACTGAGGAGGAGAAAGAGAATCTCCAACAATATAAAACCACAATTCTTTAACTGGAGTTGGCCTTCATATATATCAAGTTCTTTCCAATAATTTAGGACATTGTAAAATAGTAATATTCTACAGTGCTAATGCAGCTGACAGCATGTTTCATTATTCTTTCTCTACTCTCTTCTTCCACCCACCCTTTCTAAAACAAGGATTCCTTCCAGTATTAGGTATTATTCAATACAGATCAATCATCAGATGCATTTCTTAAGCTTGTTTTATAACAGCTTTTCCTAATCTGGTGCCCTGCATTTTTTGTAACTAAACATTTTGATATAATCAAAATACAAAATTAAAATTAAAACTGTAAACTCTCCTCCCCCTGTTCCACATATACACTTTCTCATGCCAACTTGAGGCAGTCTAAAACTGATAGAAGAAAATCAAAAAATCCATGTTGGAAGTTCCAAAGAATTTACAGAAAATCCAGATCCAAATTATTGAACAACATGAACAACAAGTTCCTTAAGGCTAGGTCCCACTGGCCGACAGACGCAAAGCGTATACATAAAGGACACAGTGGACGAGCAAAATTTTGGGGGTGGCTCCATCCGTTGTCATCTGCTCCAAAAAGTGGTGAAAATTTGCATGAACAGAACAGAAAAGAATGGATGTGGGTAGCACGTAGCGGGGATGTTAAGCGGATGTTCATAGGAAGCCTAGTGGATGGAAGCGGATGACACATCCGAAGGGGTTCCGGGGGAGAATTGCAAAGCGAACGCATAGCAAAAGGGTGGATGCATAGCGGGTGAAGCGGATGCATCATGGACGCCTCAGCGGATGCATCATGGAAGCAAAGCGGATGCCGCGCAGTTGTATATCGGATGCAAAGCGTTCACTGTGCATGCGGGGAGTATGAATTGCGTCAGCTCCGTGACATAAAAGGAATGCAGCACGCATGCAGTCATCATTCAGGGGAAAGACATGCTGCCTCATACATCTAGGAGGAACACCATGGTTCATCAGTCAGGGGAAAAGAGGAAGCCTGTGCCTACTTGTTCCAGCTCTGGCAAGAAGGACAGAACCAGCATCCCAGCCCCTGGCACTGACTCTGAACCTGCTGCTGCTGCTGCTGCTGTTGTGGTGGACCAGCCCCAAGGCCCTCAAAGCCCTGCTGCTGAAGGCCCTGCTGCTCCAGCCCCTGAAGGCCCTGCTGTTCCAGCCCCTGAAGGCCCTGCTGAAGCCCCTGCCAGTGGGAGGAAGAGGCAAGGGAAGGAGAAGGGAGAGAGGAAACAGTATACCATTTCCGAGGTGCATGAGGATGAGGTGCTGGAATGGCTGAGAGAGAACGAATACCTCTGGAGAAAGGGCCACAGACTCTATTGCGACACCAAGAAGAAGCAGGCAGCTTGGAGAGACAAGGCAGAGAGCCTGGGGTACACTGCAGATGTACTCCTGGGATGATGGAAGCACATGCACAGCTGGTATGGCAAGCTACACCTCAAGAAATCCGGGCAGGCCGCTGTCAAGCTCACTGACCGAGAGATGTACGTCATGGCTAAGTGCAGTTTCCTGGAGGGTGAGATCCGTCACCGAGGAGCAGCCTCTCTGAGACCCCTCTCCCTCAGACAGCCCACAAACAGTCAGCCCTCTTCCAGCCAGGAGCCAGCTACCCTGTCCGGGCAGGTGTCTTCAGAGGGCCCCACGGCAGCGACCCCCCCCCCCCCC
>BLBF01000094.1:6096826-6118632 GCA_015471245.1 Laticauda colubrina | reverse complement strand
CCCCCCCCCCCCGATAGCTGCACTCCCCATGCCGGCAGACTTAGAGGATCCCCTGTCACAAATGGAGGAAGAAGCAGCAACCACCAGAGGCCAACCCACACCCACACCCAGCTCCACAGGATACAGGCAGAGAGGCAGACTGAAGGGCCAGAACCACAGTGTCCTGTTGGAGATCAGGGACACAATGAAGACCAGCACAGAACTTCTCTCTCAGCTGGTCCACTTGGATAGAGGATCCTCGGGCCGCCACACCTTCATCACCTACGTGAGCCACACCCTCAGGGACCTGCCCGAGGCCCAGTACCAGGTGATGAAGGAGAAGATAACAGCACTTCTGCACAACCCTCAAGGCCCAGCTGAAGCTGCTCCTACCCAGTCCAGGTCTGCTCCTCCACCCCAGGCGATGTCACAGCCCTTCCACAGCTTTCAACAGCCCCTCACCAACCAAGGCTACGACTACCAGGACTTCCCACAGCAAAAACAGACTTTCCCAGTCCATGCCCAGGTTCATCACGCACCACAGACTTCAGTCTTCACCCAGCTGCAGACCAGATAGTCCCACTACACTCCTCCTTCCTCCACCCCACAGCCAAGCCCGTCAACGGACAATCTGTCATCAGTCTTGGGCCTCACATCTCAGGTCCTTGATGAGGGGCCTCTCAACCTCATGGGACTGAGTCAGCTCTCGGACAGCTTCCTGAACACACCATCCCCTGTTGTACTCTCGGGGCCAAGCACCCCAATGGCGCCTCAGACCAGCACTCAAGCCACAGCCACCTCCACAGTCCCTGCCCGCTTAACAGATGAGACCATGGACATGACTCAGAGTGACTGAGAATAGTGTCAGAGACTGAGTTGTTTACTTGTTCACTTTATCTTTGCTTAAGACACTTTACTTGGTTCGTTTTGTTTTTTTAATAAAGTCATAAAGTTTACCTAAAGCCCCTGTCACACTGCACCAACGGATGAAAGAGGATGCTAAACGGAGAAAAACACTTACCATTTGTTGGTTAACGCGATGCTTCCATTCTGTACTCACTGCCTCCATTTTGCTTCCTCTCTATCCGTCCAGCATCTGTCTATTGACATTTCATCCGCTCAAAAGGTTTTGAGCTGCTCAAAACTTTTGAGCAGAAAATGTATCCAACGCATCCGTTCTGCATCTGCTAGGCATACGGGGGACATCCGTTCTGCATCCTTTGTCATCTGTTACGCATCCGCTATATCCGCTAGGCATCCGCTGCGCATCCACACAACTCGCATCCATTCCAGCGGTAAACGGACTCAGGGAGGACGCAGAACGGACGTGGAACGGACGCGGAACGGATGCGCAGCGTTAGCACGGACGGAGAAAGGATGAAAGCGGATGCAGCACGCAAAAAAAGCATGTAAAACAGAAAAAACGTTCGCAGAGGGGACCTATCCCCTCCCATCCACTTCCATCCGCTAGGCTTCCATTCTGCATCCGCTTTCCATCCGCTCTGCGTCCGTTCCTTTCCATGTTGTCCGCTCTGGTTATGCAAATTTTTGCCCCTTTTGAGAGCGGATAACAACGGATGGAACATTTTTCTCGTCCGCTGTGTCTTTTTTACAAACGTTTTGCATCCATTGGGTAGTGTGACAGGGCCTTAAGACAGTTAATAAAGGTTATCTTTGCTTAACACACTTAATTCAGTTTACTTGGTTCATTTTGCTTATTTAATAAAGTTATAAAGTGTACCTAAGACAGTTAATAAAGATTATCTTTGCTTAAGACACTTGGTTCATTTTTCTAGCTGAGTAAAGTGTTGGTGAAAACTTTTTTAAAATGGTTAAGCCTTTGCATGCTTGTGGGATAGATAAGGATAGTTGTGGGATAGACAAACCTCCAGTGCAAGCATAGTGAGACTGTATTGTCCACCATCCCAGCTGCCACACATATGGACCTTTATTATCAAGAACAATTTAATCATTGATCAACACATTTTAAAATAAACAAAGCTCTTTATTAATGCCCTATTCATTGTAGGACCACTCAACATTCATGACACAATCTCATCAGTGTTATGCGACAGGCTCAAGGAAGCATCCATTAATCATCTATCATCCTGTCTTGCCACTCCATTGCTCCAGCTGGGGAGTTGCACCCATGTCTCAGTAGGTTGCGCTGCTTCTTCCCATCATGTGAAGCACTGTTGGGGCCTTGTACATCCACAGTGTCTATCAGGTTACATCCTTGCCTCCATTCGCCAGGCTCTATGTCCCCATTCCATTGTTGACGGTCGACAAGTCTGTTCTGGAACACTGGGTAGCGGGTGCTCATGAGATTGTGAAGGATGCAGCAAGCTTCCACGATGTTCCTCACAGTCTGTGGGCGATGCTGCATGGTGGTGAGAAGTACCTGGAACCTTTTGGCCAGGATGCCAAAGGCGTTCTCCACCACCCGTCTTGCCCTGGACAGCCTGTAGTTGAAGATCCTCTCTTCACGGGTGAGGTATCTTGAAGTGTAGGGCTTCATGAGGTAGGTCCTGAGGGAGAAGGCATCATCACCAATGATGAAGTAGGGCACATCTTGTGTGCCATTGGGCAGGGGGTCTGGATCTGGAAAACCCATGATGAGGTTGCGTTCCAGCCCATCCTTGAGGTCACTTGCGTTGTATACTTGGCCATCTGAAGCTGACCCGTTGCCTGAAGCATCAATGTACATGAACTTGTAGTCAGCATCAACCATGGCAAAGAGGATGATACTGAAGAAGTCCTTGTAGTTGAAATAAGTGGACCCTGAGTTGGCTGGAGCTTTGCAGGCCACGTGCTTCCCATCTATGGCTCCAACGGTGTGGGGAAAGTTCCACCTCTGATACCACTCTTCTGCAAGTTTCCTCCAGCCTTGTTCAGTAGTGGGGCACTTGAGGAGCTCCTCCACGTATTCTTCGATGATGGCCTGCACCACTTCTCTGACCACTTTGCTGATGCTGTTTTGTGACACCCTCCAGGCATACTGCATGTTTCTGTATGTGGTTCCAGGGGCCAGGTGGTGCAGAGTCAGTGCCATCTTCAGTCCAGGGTCCAGGTTGGGATGGAAGTTGGTGCTAGGCTTGGTCAACCTGAGTCTCAGATGCTCTACAACTTCATCAAACATGGCTGGTGGCATCCTCATGAAGTGATAGAATGCATGAGGGTCTTCATTCCTCAGCTCCACCATCAACTGGTCATACAGTTCCCATTCTTCTCACGATCCATCCTCGGACCCATACAGCTCTTGGACGTCTCCGTTTTCTCCTTCTGTATAAAAGGTGAAACAGTATGAACAGGTTTTGGTTCTGATGATGAATGATTGCAGCTACCATACGGATTGATCCATGGTGGAGAACAATTGTGATGTGGAAGACCAAGACCAAGGGTGAAGAGGACTGTACACCATGGCTGCTGGACTCATACTGAGATCCAGATGATTTTCTCCCCCTTTTTATAGGAAATATCAGTAATCCGCTTGGGGATCCTTCTACATACTGTAGACATATTGCAGACATCCTAAATATCCGAGATACATCCCAGATACAAACGTTTTGTCCGTTTTAATCCTTTATATACGAGATGCATACGCTTACATCCTGTCTATTTCCGTGCTACTAACGCTGTGTAGATGTTTCGTGTACCTTTCGTTTCCTCCCTCTTTCCATTTTCAGCTGCAGCGGATTTGAGTGGAGGGGATGGCCAGAGGATGCAGAGAGGATACAGCGGATGTTTAACGGATGATAACGGACATAGAACGTTTGTTGCCCATATATGTCACGGATGTACATCGTACACGGCGGAAAGTTGATCCGCTCACAAAGTTTTGTGCAGCTCAAAACTTCTTGCATGGATGAAATCTCAGTGAATGGATGCTCGAGGGATAGAGCGTATGAAACACGTATGCAGTGAGTACACAACGGATGCATAACGTTTTCCAACGGATGGCAAGCTTTTTTGTCCGTTTTACATCCTCTTTGCATCCGTAAGTGCAGTGGGACAGGGGCTTAATTTTCTTCTCTCAGAGTTTTTAGGTTGCCTAAGTTGGCACATGAAAGTGTGTATAAGGGACGGAGGTGTTTACAGTTTTAATTTTTACTGTCCATTTAGAATTGATTTGATGTTGTAATTGCGTTGCTTGATTTAAATGCAACCATTCTTTATCTGTGGTGTAGATAAATGGTTTGGGTGATAGTGAAATTCCTGATGGAATTGCCTCACTTGAAACCTCTTTGGCTTTAGGAGCCGAATTATACCCGAATATGAATTACTTGGGAAGTCTTATGGAACTTAAGTCCAGTCTGTTTAGGAATGTTGTAAAAGGAATTGGGAATCAACACAGTACTTACTCTCACATCTGCATCTATTATCTAAATAGCCATATAAAACTTCCCTGGAAATTTGCCACCTTGGATGAATTCATTTCATCACCATCAGTTTTGGACTGTTGTTGAAGCCCCTCAGGATAAGCTGAGATTTCGTTTAATTATGTCTTAGTGGTCAAGTAGAAAAAGAAAAGAACCAGTGATAAAACAGACACTTTATAGGTGTAAAGTTTTATTATGTCTCTAGCAATTGTTCAACAGATAGATGAAAAATAAAAGTGAAAACCAATATCTTAAGTTCATATTGCTTCTCTATCTTATATATGAACTTCTTCAATGAAAAAAAAAATCATTTTCATTGCAGATTTTTTAAAACTTTAGACCACCTGTGTAAGGAGGTTTGGAAAGAAGCATTTCCCTTGGTTAAATTAGTAAACAGAACAGATATATTTCATAATACAAAATGTTTTAATCTAGGCTTATACATGGATAGAGATACATAGTTATTATTGTTGAAGTTTTTGTGAATAACAGGCAGAACCAATAATGTTACCTCTTCAGCAACTATTCAACAGATAGATGCAAAATAAAAGTGAAATCCAATATCTTAAGTTTTGTGTTGCCTAGCTATCTTGTATATAAACTTATTTTAATTTTAAAAAGTACCATTCATAGCAGATAAGCTAAAAATAATCATGTATCATGTATGATATTTCTATCATGTTGAAACTGCAAGCACATTATATTTCTATATAATATTCTGTAAGAAGCCCTGAAGAATAATAGGTTATGTACACCGGTTTATCCAGTATTGCTTCCACTATTTATGTGGAATTGCCATGTTTTGTGAGTATATGGTAGTTCATACAACAGTGTCATTTTAATCTGCCGCATTATTCTCATAGTAAGGGATTTGGGAATTATGTGCCTCCACTTACATTTGCAATTCCCAATCCCCATTATTGAACCACCAAGATTCAGTAAGAAAATGATGAAAAAATGATAATTTGACTATTTCATGAGGATTCACAGGGAGACCTGCTGTGACTATTTTTCTAGGCAATTAATTGAATTGAATTATTGTAATGTTGATTCCTGATATATACGATTGTTTATAACATTGAATTTAATCTAACATCTCTTATCCATTTAATTTTATTCTAAATTACATATTTGTATAGATACTTGTCATTTAGAATTGGTTGATTGGAGTGACCCATAAACCGTGTAAAATGTAATGTTTATATACTATTTTGAGGATTAAAACTCTTTAATACTTGTAGCTTTTTTCCCTTGGAAAGCTTTGTCCTTATGCAAGTGTAGACTGAAAAAAATGAACTCTTTTTCATTTGATCTCATAAGTTACTTTATTTGGTAGGTACCTTTTTAAAGTCAAAAAAATGAACTTGGGGGAAGTTATGTGTAAGGTATCCAGAAAGCTTTGAAATTCAGCTGCCATTATGTTTATGTTTAGCATACAGTATGTTCTAACTTCTTTATAGGAGCCAAGATTATATTTAGTGTGGAATGCTTCTACTTCATATGTAATATTGGCTTAGGTAGTTGGATTTGTCAGAGTTGTAACTTCAATACCCACAAAGCCTGGAATGTTTTTTTTTTTTTTTAATTGACTTAATCACTCTTCAGAATTGGAAAAAGACAAAACATTGAAATCAGCTGATGCTTGTTATGGCAGGGATGAGCTTTGTAGCTTCTGGCACATTTTGCAGGGTTGAAACTACTCAAATGAGTTGATTTTATCTTCAGTCTAGATTAAAAAATGCTTTACTTACCACAGTCTAGCAATCTTAACAAAAACAGATATATTATTTTGCAAATCAGAATATTATAGGCTTTGTCAGCGCCTGGAAATATTGCTTTCTCTAGGTTTAAATTTCATTGATATTATGCCTTAGTTCACAAACATGAGTTTATGGGAACATTTAGCAAAGAGCTAATTGAATGATCTAATTAATTATTAATTAGTTTTTACTTACTTAAAACTAATTGATTAATTAAATATATTAATTATTAAAACACTCTCCCTCTTTTTTTTTTGTGGGCATTCAGGCCTTTTAGCTTCACGGGTTTAGAATATTAAGGAATATTAAATATTAAAGTATTGATGATTGATCATAGGATGTATTCTTTTGTAACTGACAAACAAAAGATTTATATCATATCATACTGATATTAAAAACATATAATTTTTAAAAATTATAATAAAAGTTTAACCGTCGTTGTCTATGTACAACCATATAATGCTGTGAAATTGTCATAATAAATAATGAATAGAAATAGTGTCATAGATTTAATTCAAAAATAAGACCTCAAGAATCAAACACAGAAGGTCCATAAATCATTAAATGTTACTGTTCATCCCAACTGTCAAAATAGACATATGTTAAAGGCAGATCCAAATGTTAACATATCCAACATATTCCTTTGATTCCTCGGTTTCACCTTTGAAGATGTTATATCTAATAAAATGAAAATTATGGAGCCTTCTATTTTTACAGCATCAAACTGGTCAGAGCTTGTAAAAAAAGTATTTTTCCTACTTAGATATTCCATTAAAAATTAAAACGAAGAATTCTCCATCTTATTTTTCTCCGTAACTTAATACAATGTTCGTGGAGATTTAAACATTTTGTAATGTTTTGGTTAGATTTTGTGTATTATTTAATAGTTTTTTTTTTAGTTTAAAAATTGGCTTTCCTTTGCCTATTTATTTGAAAAACTTGTCAAGAAATTCTTAAGTTGTGTTACATTCTTTTTTGATAGTTTAAATTATTTTCATTTCAAATATGCTTTTCAGCATTATAGCTATGTTTTTAAATAACAGCATTGCCATGTATCCAACCATTTTGATTTTGTACTTCTTTATATTCTGTGAAGTAGAAAAGCAAAGTGAAAAGTTGTCTTTCAAAAAGTTGTCTTTTTGGTCAAACATGGAGAGAAGATCACAGATAAAATGCAGTTGAGAATAATGGGAAGAATATAAAAATGAGTGAGGGTGCTTATTTAATGAACTTGAAATGATAAATCTATTTCCTTGTATTTTTAAAGTTAGTAATTCCATATCTGTTTTTTACATGAGATTTCACCAGGAAATCTCAAGGCATTAACTAGAATCAGAAATTGAAAAAAAGCTGTGTAAAACCGTCAAAAGTTGATATTTTGGAACATGTAGAAACATGTACAAAGTAGTTATTTTTCATAGTTAAAGTCGTCATACGCAATCTTATAGCAGCCATATAAATATGAAAAAGTACGGTTACTTTAACAGTTGGAAAAGAGGTGCCTCATGCTTCCATGTGTTCTGTGGCATTTCTTTTAGAGGATTTGTATCATTTTAGAAATAGCATTTCTGAAAGAAAGTTGCAGTAAATTACTTCTATGTTTTCAAAAAATAAAATTACATGAATGGATCCAGGAAGCAACTATTAAAACTTTACCATTTAATTATTTAAAAAATGGAAAAATATTGTGACATATTTTTGACCAAACACTATTTAAACAAATAAATTAACTCATTTTTTATTTCTTAAAAAGTCTGTAGAATTATTGTCTAATCTGTCTATCATCTATCTATCTATCATCTAATTTATTTTTTTCTAACTCTATTCATCTATCCATTTATATCTAATTTAAGTGTAGACTGACTGCCAATGACTATCTTCCAAGGAAAACTTTGAAACTATTAATTTATTACTCATTTACTCATGTTCATAGATGCAGAGTAAATCTAGTCAGTTTGTGCCTAGGGAATTTGACACAATTACAGCTGTTAGATGATATGCATATTTTTTTTAAATAACTACTGTTCATCTACTGATAGAAAGCAATAGAGCTAAAATATTTTTCTTCTAATTTAAAATATATCTTATACATTGTATTCTTATAAAAATAAAAATATATTCCATAAAATTGAAATTTCAGTGCTTTAGCAGTTTTATCTTTTAGCCCTCTATGTAGCCTCTTAAGATACAGAAAAGGGGAAGTTAACACAAGAATCTCATTTTATTAGGTTGCAACACTTCATCATATCTCAATGATTTTTAATGATTTAAAAATCTTCCTCACTGTGTAGTTATTTTGAGTTGTGGACACCTCTTGACCCAAAAAAATTAGCAAGTTTACTTTGTTGTATTATGACAATCTGCACAGCAGTACTGAACTAACACTTTCTATTGTGTCCCTAAATGATTGAATGCTGCTCTTTTAGACAAAGAATGAATATCCTAGGTTTTTCCCTTGTTTTTTTATCCTGGGAATGCAGAGGAAGAATGAAGAACAAAGACACACGTGTTCAAGCTTATACTGCCATCGAGAGGTGTCTAGTGATATTGTGATTTATTTGTGTTGTTTTTTTTTAAAATTAATTAGAATTATTACTGAAAAAATACAGAAAACAGTTTTGCATTTAAACTATCTTAACCTATCATACAGAAATTAATATTATCCTTGTGTTTGGTAGACCTGAAATTCTGAAACCCATTCAGTTTTTAAACTCGTTTCACATTAAAAGAATAAAAAAAAATATTTATTATTTATAAATGTAGAGTAGTGTTGTAACAACATTACAGGTGTTGTGCATAGATTCTTACAACTTGGTGTGTATGTGTGTGTGTGTGTGTTACATATTGTAGAAGGTTCAAAGTAAATTCTTTTAAAGTAGCAAAACAGTTTAAGGGATGTGGTGACTCAGTGTCTAAAACACTGAGCTTGTCGATCAGAAAAGTCAGCAGTTCAGCGGTTCGAATCCGTAGGACCGCGTAACAGAGTCAGTTCCTGTTACTTGTCCAAGCTTCTGCCAACCTAGCAGTTTGAAAGCATGTAAAAATGCAAGTCGAAAAATAGGGACCACTTTGGTGGCAAGGTAACAGCATTCCGTACACCTTCAGCGTTTAGTCATGTCGGCCACATGTCCACAGAGACTTCTTAGACAGCGCTGGCTCTTTGGCTTTGTAACGGAGATGAGCACTGCACCTTAGAGCTGGAAACGACTAGCACATATATGTGACAGGAACCTTCATCTTTAACAGTTTAAAGTTCTTGCACAATACATTACAGAGCTCCTGTTTGTTGGAATGTTTGTTTATAACATTTTTATCCTGCTTTTTCTCAAGAAATATTGAGTGGCATCTTAAGGTTCAGTAATTATTAATATTTATATAATTATAAATAAAAGCATTAAGCAGTGATCTGTTACTGATTGGTAACATGGGCTGACAAGACTAATAAAGAGTTCCATAGGTAAACATAAATATGAACAGTGTTGTGTTATTTTTATCAGAACACAAAATATATTAATAAATATTGAAGCTTAGAAAGGATTTATAATTATGTGAAATGTTAAAATTAGAATTATAAAAAAATTGAAAATAAAATATTGTTTCATGTTTATTTGATGAATACTTGATGATTATTTTTTTCTAAATTATTGTTTTCTAACTTGAATTTTTTTTACTTTTCAGCTATTTCACTTCATTTAATCAGTTGAGTGTGAATGCATATATTTGTATACCAGAGTGATGCATATATGTAAGATTATCTTTAGTTTTAAGAGGACAAAAATTGTCCAGTGGTTAGGGTTACTAAATTTACATGCTTTTCCTCCTGACTTATTATAAGAATATATGGTCATTGTTTAAGGCAGAACATTTATTTATATAATTCATTTGTTATTTTCATAATGTTCTATAAAAAAAAAACCCTTCCACTGTGTCTCCTGATGCGGAGATCAGTTGTATAGGTATCTATGGAACGACATTCTGTATTATGCCACTTTCTCCATTATGTCATTTGGAAAGTCCTTGCTATGGAGAACTAAGCCTGGAGGAAAGTTATTTTACTACCCATTTTCCCATTTTTGTTCTACCTACACTTTCTTATTTTAAACCTAAAGCAATTTATTAAATTATTTATTTTTTTATTAAATATATTAAAGTGCTTGTATGGGTGTGCATGTGTGCGTGTATCAGTGGTGGGATTCATTTTTTTTTTTACTAACGGCTCTGTGGGCATGGTTTGGTGGACATGGCTTGGTGGATGTGGCTTGGTGGGCATGGTACGGGAAGGATACTGTAAAATCTCCATTTCCTCCCAACCCCACTAACCTGCTTTCCAGCTCAGTTCCCCTGTGCAGGGCAACAAAAGAAGACCCAATCAGCTGGGACTTGGAAGGTAAAGAATAGATGGGGGCAGTGCCAATCAGAGGTGGTATTCCAAACTACTCAAAATTTCCGCTACTGGTTCTCCAGAACTGGTCAGAACCTGCTGAATACCACCTCTGGCGTGTATGTGTGTGTCACACAGGAAACCATTATCCAGATTTTTAGCTTAGGGGGCTTTCTTGTTCCTGTTCAAAGAACTGTGTGATTGCAAAGTGTGTGAGCACTTGATGATTTCTTCACTTTTGCCAGCATTTTGTTGAGTTGCATTATGTAGCATTTTAAACTTTCTGGTTGCTACAAGTTGCTCCATTAAATCAAGAATTCCATGTAGATAGTAAGTTTATTTTCAGTGCAGAATGGTACAAATTCATTTCTGATGTAGAAAAAGAGAAAACTCTATCCCAGATGTACACAGATATTTGACAATTGCAGCGAGATTATTATATGCTCAAAAGTGTGAAATTCTGATCTATCCACAATAGAGATAAAGACATCTGTAAACCCTTTATAGAATTTTTGAATGAAACAGAAAAAATACACATGGCTTGTGCCTTAAATAATTAGAAAAAATAAATAATAGGAAAAAATGAACACTTGGAAACCTAGTGTATGAAATAACTTTATAATTACATTTTTTATTTGTTGCACAGGAAATTAAATAGAAATCCTACTTTTTATCTTTTCTTTCTGCACTTCTTTCTTTGTGCCTTTCCTTCTCTTTGTTTTCTTTATTCTGTATTAGTTTTGCTTAGTTTTATATTCTTGCAATATCTTTCTGTCTGACTATCATATATCTGTCTATCTTGTTCTGTGGCCAACATGGAAACTTCTAGTTATCCACCTGATTACTATTGTTTAAGATATTAAAGACACAAAGCTATTATTTAAAAAAGGAAGAATATTGTTACATTCTTGTTTTAATTATTTCAGTATAGAGATGATACAGTTGCAGCTCATTAAAATCAAATAGAAGGAAATAGCTAATCTCATATCAATTGTGGAGGGTACTGGAAAAGAGTGGCCCAGAGTGGACTTTTAGTTACATATTTGGCTGAACATCAGAAACTAATGATTTGGCCTCTAATAACCCCAAGTATTACTGTTGATTTCAAAGACTTTTAAGAATGGAGTATAATCTTTGCCTTCTTAATGTAACCCATCTGTATCAGATTCCCTCCATCTGTCTGAAGAAAAAAATTTCTGAGACCATGTCAGCTATGGCAATATTCCCATCATGGTGTTCTCCAGATGTTTTGGACTTCAAATTCTATAATTCTCAATCAGTAAGCCCATTAACCATTCTGACTGAAATTTATGGGAGTCCAACACACCTGATGGGTCTTTTGAGATAAATTCTGCAGTAGTGATAATCTGTAAGTACAAAAAGAGATACTGAATGATTTTAAACACTTGTAGATTTTTATTAGAAACTCTGTGCTATTGTGTACTGTGCTACAGTAAGGTAAATAAAGTGAAAAATGCTTTCCTTCATGAAATATTGTTCCTGAATTCCGATATCTCTCTACCAGTAGCCTTCCAAATCTGCTCTAGTGGGTTGGGGACAAGGGCATCCAGGGAGAAGAATAGTAAGTTGCATTGGGTATTGTGGTCTATGATGCCTTCTTAATTTTAATTAACCAATTAATTACTTTAATTAATCTGGCCTTTGCACAGATTAGGCCAAGCCAGTTAACAGTTGTTTTCTCTTTCCTCTTACTCAGGGGTGTCAAACTCAAGGCCCGGGGGCTGGATCTGGCCCACGGGGTGCTTAGATCTGGCCCGCGGGGCCACCCTGGAAACAGCGAAGGACCAGCCCGCGGTGCCTCTGCCAGCAAAAACGGAGCTCAGGAGGACTGCATGTGGTCCTCTTGAGCTCCGTTTTCATTGGCAGAGGGTTGCAGGAGGCCATTGCAGCCGAAATGGAGCTCGGGAGCCCGTTTTCGCTGGCAGAGCACTTGGGCCACCAGTGGCACCCCCGACACAAGTGACATCAAGCTGGCCACGCCCACCCAGGCCCCCAAAGGTGAAACATAACCCTGTTGTTGCCCCCCTCATTGAAATCGAATTTGACACCCCTGCTTACTAGACTAAAGATAATACATTAAATAGTATATACAGGAAAGGGTACTCATATCTTCCCATTTAGCATAAAAGACAAAGTTATGTTCTTCCTCTGTGCAGCCAAGATGCCCTAGGTTCCTAAAGGCTGGGGAGGATAAGGTTGAGGGAAAGGTGACCAAGAGAATAAGAATATGGATCAAGTCTATACATGTTCTGCCAGGACTATTTCTATGTGTCTCTATTTTTCCCCCAAGCTTATCAGTTGCTTTACATAAAAATAACCTTATTAATAACATACTTAGTTAAAAATGTTCTTTTAAGGTTTATTAGCAGTTGTTCAAAGTAGCCTTTTTAACGACCAAATCATTATCCTATGTCCAAATAGAACTTTTAATTTGTTGAGTTCAGTGGTAGTACTCTGTTGATTGGAGAAATGAAATAAAATAGACCTGTCTTGTGCAGAGAGAAATGGGGGTTCAAATTTACCAGAAACAACTGCAGAATGCTATTTGAGATATACCTTTTTTCAGTTCAATAGCTTTCAAAAAGGAGAGGAAATTAGTTGTTTAAATACATGTGTTCCACTGAACTTTTTGTGTAGATGCCAAAATTCAGGAATTGCATGTATGTGTTGGGGGGTGGGGTGAGGGAATCCAGTAATTTGTCTTTTTTCTTCCAGTCCATAGTCTTTTTTCCAGTTAGATATAGGTTGTCTATGCTTGTTGTTCACTTTACTTTGTATTTCAGTCTATCATTTAGAAGCCGTATCTTGTAATCTATAAAAATAAATGCTTTTAAGGAGTAAATTCCCATGTTTAAGTTTCAATTCATAGTGCTCGTCACCGTTGCCTTTGTTGATTTCAATGTAAAAATCTCATGGAAACACGACTGAAATGAACACGATGTCCTGTTCCAATAGCATTTGGGATAATTTATCTTCTCTTTGTGCTGAAGGGGTAACATGTTGACAATATTGTTTCTTTTTTAGGCCGGAGGATCTCAAGTGATATTCACAAATCCACTAGAAATTGTTAAAATCCGCTTGCAAGTGGCTGGAGAAATCACAACTGGTCCACGTGTTAGTGCCCTTACTGTCTTGCGGGACCTGGGATTTTTTGGCCTTTATAAGGTAAATTCATTTTGACTGTACTTCTGAATTGAACAGCTTGCCTTTTGTAAAATTAGTATGTCTTAAAGTAACACTTAAAAAAAAACTCTTGCTGAAGATTAGAAGTATTATTGTCTGCTGTAAATATTAAAAAAACAAACTAAGATTTTGTCATCAGGCAATGCTAGTCCAGTGCAAATAAATGGAAGAAAAACTTGAAATATGAACTGTTTTTTTCTTCTAGGCTCAACATTTCTCAGGAATGGTGACTCCAGCCATTAAATATCTGCTACTTAGAAAAACATGATGATATATTTAAAAAAAATCTTAAATTGCCAAAAAAACCACCCCAATGTCAAAAAAAAAAGTATGCATTATCATGGCCACGATTTTCCCACTTGTAATATGTAGTTGGAACATCAGAAAGGCAAATGCTCCTGTAGATAAATATGGTACAGGTCACAATAGCACTTAGACTTATATACCACTTCACAGTGCTTTACATTCCTCTCTAAGCAGTTTTCAGAGTCAGCATACTTTCCCCAATAATCTGTGTCCTCGTTTTACCAACCTCGGAAGGATCAAAGCTGAGTCAACCTTCAGCCGGTCAGGATAGAACTGCTGGCAGTCAGCAGAATTAGCCTGCTATTAATATTGCATTCCAGCAACTGCGCCACCATGCCTTGACTTAACAACCAATTAATTACTGAGCATTCAAAGTTCTAATGAACCTCTCCGGAAATACTTACAAGCTGATCTGGAAATTCCAATATTCTCCCTCACTCACTCTATGATCACATTTTGGACCTTTGACAACTGGCTACGTGTACTTCTGATTGCAGTGTCCCATGGTCACATCATGATTTATGGCAGTTTTTAGAAATGGCAAAAATGCCCACTGGGCAGAATGGATTTGCCTCATAACTGTGATGTTTGCTTTATGACCACAACATTTGTTTAACAACCACTGCAAAAAAAGTCAAAAATCAGGCTTGGTTACATGGTGACCAACTTAAGGATGGTATTTATTTATTTTTTATTAAATTTATTTGCTGCCATCTCATTTTGAAGTGATTCTGGGTGGCTTACAACAGCAATTTCTTAGTCATAAATTGAAGACTACCTGTAATCTATCAAGATAATCCTGAGTATTATCTTGGTGGTTTATGATCTAAGGGGAGATATTTGATCATTTGAGTATTCTTTAACAGTTTTCCTTTTAATGCTAGAATATGTTTATCGTTTCAAATCCTGTGGTTCTGTTTTCCAACCTGATTATAAAAAATGTACAATGCTTTAATGGTATGATAAGATTTTAAACAGTTCTGCTTATATTCAATCCTATTGCTTTGTTGTAAGCAGTATTTTATGAGGTCATTTAATTTCATTTTCCAGAATGTCTGGCTCTAGTTCAGTCATCATGTACAAATATTTCATGGATTTGATTTTGTGACTCTTTTGTGAGGTTCTTTGTACTCTTCCAATCTCTTCTTGTCTAGTGGATCTTTTATCTTGCTCAACTTTGTACAAAAAGTTTCCATAAGTTTTTTAAAAATGTTTTTATCCTTCACTTGATAGTTACACTGAATTTCTGAATTATTTAGAGATAATTGCTTGCTTCTTCTTTAGCTCAACTGTAAGTTGCAGATGGTCTTCTTAAGGTTTTGTCTTTTGCTTTTGACCTTTCTTAATTTTCCTTTTTCAACCACCTTACTTTCTTTGCAGATTGTTTTTGGCCTGCTTCATCTTTAGTCAGTGTCAGGTTTTCTATTTTTGCTTGCTGAGTATATAATCAATTTGATTTTAGTATACAGAATTGTTATGGAGAAATTCTTTTAGGTTGTTGGGTATTTATATAAAGATTTTTCCAGACAATGTTGTGTTAATTTGTTTCCTCTTTGTTTGATAAATTTAGTTGCAAATGTTATTTGACTTCCAACCTTAGCATTCCAAATCATTTTCATATTGTTAGTATGATTTTCTAATGCTGTATTGACAAACAGTTACACATTCTGATAAAACTGACCTGCTTCTGCCTTGCTTGTATCCATAGCATAGGTTGTTGGGTCACTGCAATATTGATCATCTTGCTGGGACTTGAAACAAGATTATTCTGTTAAATTTTCAGTTGTGTCTAAATACTGATGTTGATATCTTTTTGTTAATAAATACTGGCTGCTTCACTTCTTTTATAATTTTGTTCTCTACAGTAGTCTTTGTTAGTTTCCTAGATGCTTTGTGACAGTTTTCCCCTGTGGAAATGGCAGCTGGAAGGCAAATTTTTACAAGTGAAAAGGAAGGAGATTGCTAAGCATCTCAATTCACAAAGTGATTTAAGCTTTAAAGATGAACATCTTAGGTCAACGCTTGGATTATGCCAAAGAGAGATCTATTCGATCTAATCCATTATATCTAATCCACCCTTGAAGCTACAGAATTTAAAACTGACCACATTTCTGTTATGAGAAAATCCCCAGGAACAATAATGCTAATGTGAACAGGTAAAGGAACATGAAATAAAAAAAGTTAGCAAAATGAAAGAGGATCTTAGAGCAGCCTTGTCTTTCATTGAGTTACTAGCTGCTATTTAGACAGTTGACTTTTTTATAATGTATATGCAGTATTGGAGGATGTATTATTAAATGAAATTAAGATGATGTAGATTTTATCCAGTTAGAGTATGGAGAGGGGTTGTCAGTGGTATAATACAAATTGTGAACACATTCCATTAACTTTCTAGATTTAATAAATTGTAATTAATTACTAATTTAGTAGTAGTAGTATCAGTAACTTACTAATTAGAAATTCAAGATTTCACTGTCTATGACTGATGATGATAATAGCGACAGTCACTACAAGTTTAATAATATAGAGAGTAAGTATTTATAGAAGTTCAAGAAACACATAATTTCATTTTATATTTGATTCAGCTTTTATATAATAGGTATACAAATAATTCTTGTTTACAAAAATGTATTTCAGGAAAGGTCATAAAATTTGAAAATCACTTTAATTTCTTTTCTGTTTCTAAATAGATATGGTATTTTGCATTATTTTCCATTTACCAGCATACTTTTAATCCAGTGTAATTTTTCACAATAATCTTTAAAGAAAAAAATGTTACTGCTTGCAATTGACTTGAAGAATTTGCCGAAAATATTTTGAGAGTTAGATGTGAAATCAAAACATCTAATCTGATATAAACTAGGAAGATAGTTATATTGTATATTATTATCTAATCATAAATGAAATATTTTACAAGATATACAAGACATTGGATCTTTCTATTCAGACTATATTTTAAAAAATAGGCAAAGTCCAAGATTTCAAAACTGTTCATTTTTCAATTTCACTTTACAAAAGTAAACATTGTTATTTAGCCATTCATTGAAAACCTACTTGACATTGACAGCAAAAACAAATCACCAATTATTGATTTGTCAATTCCAACTTTTAAACCTCTAACTGGAGCATTTAAAGCAAGATAAGATGACTTGAAGAAAAGAGTGTAAAAAGAGGTTGTTTCGTGGCTGAATTGGAAGGGTTAAGTTGCTGGTGAAACCCAAGAAGAATGCTAACGGATCAAGAAATGACATACTGCCTATTGTTTATTGCTATAGGATCAAAATAACAATTATACATGCCAAATAAATTCTAAACCTGTAAGGTACGAAAAGAGGGGATGGCGGTAAGTACAGGTGCCAGAAGCATTAAATAACTCTCTCAGACAAGGTGTACCTCTGTTGCCTTGAATTCTGCGAGGTCCCACCAGTCTGGCATTTTTCCCCCTGCACCAGACAATGTGCATTCACTGCAGGAGACTAAGTTAAGCCTTCGTCTCCCAGACCTTCTGGCTCCTTGTGCAGAGATCTGACACAGAGGTGCCTTTGTGAATGTAATTACCTTCCTGTTGTAGTAGAAATAATTTATTTAAATCCTTATTTATTTATTTGCAGGTAAGGCTGAAATAAACAGAAATTAGCAAACTAAAGAATCTGTCCTAGCTGAACAGATTGTCCAAAGTTCTGACAGTTCAGGATGTGTTTTTTTTCCTGCTGGTTATGCATCAAGATACAATCCAAAAGTAAAAAACTTCTGATAAATTCTTAGAAAAATGTGAGGGAAAGTGAAGAGCTAGTGATCAGGCAGGAAGAAGAAGCAGGCTTGAGGGAAATGTGTCATGCCTTGCAGATCTGTGCCCAAGTTGCCAAACTATCATCAGGTAGATAATCCTGAGTTTTTATCAAGAACAATTGAAGCTGCTTGTTGGTATATTGCATCCAAATGAGCATAAGTAAAGGCTAACATCTGAAAAGGCCTTAGTTTGAGAGCACATTTTAAACAGTTTAAAATGAAGTCATGATTCAGCTTCATATGATGCACTTGTTATGCTGATTGATTGATTGATTGGCATTTTGATATACTTGGTCCTTTTTTTTGTAGGATTCAGGCCTACAATGTTCAGCCTCTTAAATCTGGATCAAACCTAGCACAATAAATGTATGTGTGTACTTTTTGGAATCCCTAGGAGAGGACAGAATATAATTGTAATAAAAAGATGATCAACTTAAAATGTTTAAAATGGCTTTTTATTTTTACAGTAATCTTCTTTCAAAGATGGAAATAACATAATTTATAAAAAAAAAAAACTGGTTACATGCTTTCAGACATACGAAATAAAATATCTACCAGACGTAAGTGGTTTATGTGTAAACAAAGCAAGATCAAATGATCCACTATATTAACCACAAACTTTGGCTCTATGCCAGTCTCTCTACCATCTCAAGTTTCCTCTCACCCTTCTGTTTTAAACTCTGGGAAAGTATGTTTAAAAGGCAGATCTCATTTACCTTCAGATTAATCAACTGCAACCAGCTAATGACAATTAAGGAAGACTGGGAAAGCAATCTGAAATATCATAAATAAAATAATTCTTTAAAACAAAAAAAATGGACATCTTCCTTCAGATTCAGATTCTGAAAGTGCAAGAAAGTATTGAGGAGGCCCTTCCCCTACCAGTCATTTTATTTCACCAACTTGCATAGAAGAACACAAGCAAGTACATAGGCTTTGTGAATTTCCATGTGGAACATGTGGAAATAAATATAGCAAGATTCTCTAGAATAGCTGCCCATATGACTGTAGTTGTAAAAATAAGTAGATTTAAGAATGCAACTAGCCAAAATTCATCAACCATTGAAAGTCCTTCAGATTTAGAGCAGGGTGTAAAAATGGTTAATAAATAAATATATCTTAATCCATGCAGCACATGAGGAAAAGCAACAGAGGTATTTGAGGGCATCTTTAAAATCCAATAAGCATCTTGTCTCCCATTAGAAAACAAGAGCTTTCTTAAAATTCTCTGACAGCCCAGAGAATTAAAACAAAAACCTAAGGATAATGCAGAGTTTGACTAACTATATTTTTCACTTTAAATGAAAGTACTTAAACTCTACTTCCAAGAGAGTGAAATGATGATCCAGATGGAAGCAAAATAAATATTGAAAATAAGTTTTGTCTAGACCTGTCAAGCTGACGAATAATTGACAAATAATTTCAGAATTGTGTTTTCTGCTGAAAAGATACAGCTAAATAATTCATCAGACTAATACAAATTTTCATGGCAAATTCTTAGAATTTATCCTTTGCAAACTCATTTTCCCCATGTTAATTCTTTCTACTCAAACTACTGGTGTCCACAAAATGGAGAAGTATTAGTAGGCTTATGAAAGCTCCCGGATTTACTTGCAGACCCTGGTCATCTCACAACTAAATTATTTCAGTGCACTCTACATAACGCTGCTCTTGAAAACTATCCAGAAGCTGGAACATGAGCAGTAAAGGGTGCTTCTCAATGTGCCTATTTATCACTGCTTCTGTAGTGAATTGCATTGACAGCTAGTCAATTCTGTCCTACACATTGGTTAAAAAAAAATCAGTACATCAAATACAAGCTAGGCAGATATGACCTCGTTGGCAACCCTCACTCTGTCAAAGACCTTGAAGTACTCATATCGAATAACCTAAGCGCCAGAGATCACTGTAACAGAATTACCAAAAAGGCATTAAGAGTTGTAAATTTAATCTTATGAAGATAATATTGAATTGCAAACTAGGACATACAAAACCTTTGCTAGACCAATACTCGAATACAGCTCATCTGTCTGGAATCCATACTGTATATCGGACATTAATACAATTGAGCAAGTCCAGAAGTATTTCATGAGAAGAGTACTACACTCCTATGCTTGCAACAGAATACTCTACATCACCAGGCTTGAAATTTTGGGCTTAGACAACCTAGAACTATGCCACCTATGATTGGACTTAAGCATAGTACACAAAGTTATCTGCTACAATGTCCTACCAGTCAATGACTACTTCAGCTTCCACTGCAACAGTACAGGAGCACACAACAGATACAAACTCAATGTAAACTGCTCCAAACTTGATTGTAGAAAGTACAACTTCAGCAACAGAGTGGTCAATGCCTGGAATGCACTACCTGATTCTTGTTACATCCTCTAACCCCCTCTCCTTTAACCTTAAACTATCCACTATTGACCTCACCCCATTCCTAAGAGGTCGTGCATAAGTGCACAATTGTGCCTACCGTCCCTGTCCTATTGTCCCCATTTATTACCTATTTCCTGTATTCTTACTCATGTTTGTATTTATTGCTATTATATTGTAAGCGATTGGCAAATCAAATAAAAAATTTAAAAAAAACTTGTGAGTGAAATTAAAGATATCGAACAGTGCTTACAAAGCTTTTCATGATATAGAGCCTAGATATCTAGGGGATCATCTATCCCCACATTTCCTGCCCAATACATTTTGATAGATTAGATGCTTTGGGATTAGGGAAATTTGCCTTTTTTTTCCTTCCATGGAACCTGCCCTCTGGAACAGCACCCTCTAGTGATTTTGATGGCATTCTCTCTGACCTATATTTAGTTTTAGGCCTGGAGTTAATGTATTGTGTGGCCCCAATTGTGATATTAAGATTTGAGTGCCGTTGTTTTAACTGGGTTTTTTTATATTTTTAAGTTGCCATGAATCTGTCAGGATGGGTGTAACATAACATCCTATCATGATGAAGATAATTAGATGATGTGATTTCTGTAATCTTTGGGAAGAAAATTTCTTCCTGTCACTGTATATGGATTCTCCGGGGTAATGTAGATTTTAAGCATCATGAAATATTATCTGACTGGACAACTGGTGCAAATCCTAATGCAACTGGTGCAAAAGAAATAACCTGAGAAGTTGGGATATTAAATGGAACTACTTCATGCTGCAACATTTTTCTTCAGATTTGTCTTGTTTGCCTGGACAGATAGGCTGTCAATAGAGAATCTTGGGATTATCTTGGTTCATTCTTTCTCCTCCATACTAACAAGAGGAGAAACCAGGAGACTTCCAATGTCTATTTCCTCTATTCTACTCTCAAGTAAAACCTCATCAGTGCCCTTCCTTATCTATCTACAACAGCAGTAGTATTAAGAAGGAGCATTGAGGGTTAGCAAATTTACATAAACTATTAAACTCCTTTTTGGTAGCAAAGCAAATTATGTCTGTAAGTTCAATATAGAGAAGATAGAGTAGATCTGAATGAGACTCAGAAATGGGTGGTGTCCACCAATCAGAGTCAGAATGTGATTGGCTGTATCCTTTATACGGCTGCACAAACCAGTAGAGTTTGTTGAAGCAAGGAATCTGGTGAGATTCCATTATTGAGATAGGCAAATTATGTGTATTGAGATTTTTCTTTGTATTAGGGTTAAGTTCTAATGGGAGGAATGACATAAGGAAATATAGAGTTATCAGAAGAAGGACAATTTCCTTGTCAATTTCCTAGACAAAATTGTACCACATCCAAAGTCATAAACATTTAGCTACTATTTATTCATTGTTGAATGTATCCAACCAGCTGGAACTATCCAAGCTCCTGGCAGCGTATAAAATTTAGATAATAAAAACAGAGTATAAATTCAGAATGAATTTATTTAAAATCACTAGAAGTAAATGACTATTGTTAAGCCTGGGTTCCCCAACCAGGGTTAGGTAGACAAGCTAAACAGAATGTGCAGCATTAGTCAGATAGGCACACAGATAAATGAGTGAGCTAAGCTTGTATGT
>BLBF01000094.1:6060994-6096816 GCA_015471245.1 Laticauda colubrina | reverse complement strand
CTTTAATTGCTATTTCACAGTTAAAGCTGCATACACTCTTAACATACACTAACTATGATTCATAGTTATTATTTCACCTAAACCAGTTAGGGTAAACAATGTTATCCCTAACTATAATTATACAATTATGAAAAATTGTGTAGTATTAATCTCCCAAAGGCCTTCTGAAAGTGCCTTGTTTCAACTGCTTCCTGCAGGCCATGAAAATTGGGACCTACGTTCCCTGCCCTGAAGATGCTATTATTTAATTTCCATCTCTTTTATAATAAGAAATATAACTGTATTTGTGATTTAATCATGGTTCAGAGGTGGATTTGAAATGCATTGTTGAGATGTGAGATAGTAATCTAGGAGACGCTATGCTTGTCTATTATTTCATACCACATCCACATAGATCAGAAAAACTGATGGAGGTGAAATTGTTTTAAGAGAGATTGACAACCATTTGTCTGAAATGATAAAGGAATCTCCTGTTTGACCAAGGGCTTGGAATAGAAGACCTCAAAGGTCCGTTCCAATTATTCTATTCCATTCCCCTCCCATTTCATTCCATTCCCATTCCATCCCACCCCCTCCCCTCCCTCCCATTCTTCTTATCTGGAAATCTGTATCCTCTGTATTATGTTATGTGTATCTGGGTTTAGACAAGAAGATTTAATTTTCCATATCCACCTTCAAAGAGTTATCGAATCTAATGATTTCCTGAATAGTGTGAAATATTTCTCAGTTGCTAAAGCAAGTGATTCTGTTGAATTCTTAGTCCTATGAAATGATGAACAGACAATTAACAATCATTCTTGATTCACATGAACCTGGTCAATTCACCTGAACCTGGTTGTTAAAAATATAAAGGTGAGTCCAGAGAATGAAGAAACCATTACATCATAAAATAGTGGTCCTTGAGGAAGTTGTGTCGTCATTCCTGTAAAAAAACCCACAACAATCCTTGATCTCAATCTAAATCTGGAAGTTTATAATGGTCTTCCTGAAGTGGGAGAAATAATAGAGTAATGGCAGTTCAGATATATGCATTCTTTAGACTACAGATAATCCAGAGGCATTTCTTTCTGTATTTCAGAATGACTATAAGGTAAAATGTATTTTAATTACTCTTATATTTGACTTCATGGGATAGGGACAAAAGAAGCATGTGTTTGCTACTTTTGCCGAATCCTTTAGTGGTTTTCTCACATTTTTTTCAATCTTTGAATTGTGTAATCTGTTATCCGAGTCCTTCCTTTATGACTTCCCCATACCTTTCCCAAGATTAGCTCTAAATTCTTTCCACCACTGATCCTCTTTTATTTTTACTTGTTCATACTACAGAGTTTTTACTTTCTACATTTGTTTGCTCATTTCCTAGGGAGCCAAAGCCTGTTTCCTTCGTGACATTCCCTTTTCTGCCATTTACTTTCCCTGTTATGCTCATACAAAATCTGCTTTTGCAAATGAAGATGGGCAGGTGGCTCCTGGTTATTTGCTTCTGGCAGGAGCAATAGCTGGTAAGTTTTTTTATTGTATTAAAATGATTATCCCTTTTAAAACATATTCCAAATGACAGCTCTCAATACTGGAAAAGTTGTTAGGTGGAGATCTGGATTCAAGCCATCCTTATGGAAACATATTGAGTGACTCCAAGCTAGAGGTTGTATTATAATCTTATCTATTGGACTAGGAAAATATTGGAATGGAATTTGTACATTTTTCCTGGAACTGCTAAGAAGGACATATAAAATTACTGACAAATAAAGCATATGAATGCCTTACAATAATAAAATTCATTGATATCATGTATATCTGCAGCAGGGGTGTCAAACTCGTGACATCACGTGATGTATCGGGACTTTTTTCCCCCTTTGCTAAACCAGGCTGGGGGCGGCAGCTTGTGACACACTCGACCCGTGAGCCATGAGTTTAACACCACTGATCTACAGAGATTGTCCCTCTACCCACATTAGAAAATATAACCTTGATTGAGTTTCTGAAGTTATATTAAATGCATTTCTTGTTTATAAATATAATTTATATATATAATATAAATTTATTATTTATATTAACTGCACTTATTGTTATTTATTTATAAAAAGTAGCCAGTATTAGACTAAATAGTATTAGACATAAAATTAATAAAAAGTTTTTGGATAAAACTGAAGTAAGGGAATGTGGAAAGGAGAATTTTATAGGTGTGTTTGGAATAATAGTGATATGTTGAAGGCAGAATTTACAAAAATATTCTTTACATTAGTATCCAGTGAAAAATAATGAAAACAAATCATAAGTGTTAACAAAGATACAATAAAATTGTAAGTATATTATATTTATAATATATTATATATTATTGAAAGTAACTGGAGAATGGATGTGATTTGCTTATGGAGTGACTGACGTGCTTAACATGTGTACAGAGATTGAATCTGAATGTGACAAAAAAATACTATTGCTACTCCCTTATGCAAAACGTAAAGATAGTAAGAATCAGATCAGACTTTACAGCGGTGTTAGTTGCTAAAGAAGAGGTGACAAGCAAAATATAGAGAATGTAGTACAGAAGTGATATTCAGCAGGTTCTGACCAATTCTGGAGAACCGGTAGTGGAAATTTTGAATAGTTCGAAGAACCGTCAGATACCACCTCTGATTGACCCCGCCCCCATCCATTCTTTCAGTTGAGTGCCAGCTAATTGGCTAGGTCCTCTTTTGTTGCCCTGTACAGGAGAACAGCGCTGGAAAAGTAGGTTGGTGGGGTGGGGAGGGAATGGGATTTTGCAGTAACCTTCCCCTGCCATGCCCACCAAGCCACACAACACCCACTAAGCCATGCCCAAAGAAACGGTAGTAAAAAAAATTGAATCCCACAACTGATGTAGTAGAAGAATAAAGATTGTGCAGGATAGCTTTTTCTTTCCAGAATATAATGGATTAATGTGTGAGTGAGAAAAAGATTTATTATGCTATTTTGTAATTTAAAGAAACATAATACAACTTACAACCAAAATTGAGCCCAAAATTTATGTTGCTAAGTGAATTTTGCCCCATTTTATGTCTTTCATGCCACAATTATTAAGTTAATAACAAGGTTATTAAGTGAATCTGGTTTTCCCATTGACTTTGCCTATCAGAAGGTTACAGAATCTGATCAGATGTCCCAAGGCATTACAAATGTCAAAAATATGAGTCAGTTGCCAAGCATCTAAATTTTGATCATGTGGCCATGGGGATACTGTAACAATCACAGGTGGAAAAAATGGTCATGTCACTTATTTCAGTGCTGTTATAACTTTGTGCGGTCACTAAATGAACTGTTGTAAGTCAAGGACTAGTAAAGGAAATAAATTTGAAATGTATAATTCTTTGTGCATTATAGAAAGTACATAATAGAAAGGTTGATGGATGAGTAGAATATATTGAGAATAAATGTTACAGTTAATTGAATACTAAATAAACAATGGGTGAAGTTTCCTTTGTTGTTTAATGTATTTATGGATAAATATGCAGGTAATGTTTATGATGAGGATTGAGGTTAATCAGCTGAGGATGTTAAAGTACTTCTACTTCTGAATGCAAAGATGTGTTATTAGTTGGAAACCTGAATAATTTGCAGCAACTATTAAATAAATTGTATGAGGCCATGAAGATCATGGGTTGGAAGATTAATGTATCAATCATAAAAGTAGTTGTGTTTGACAAGAAAATTATGAATGAATTATTTCAGATTATACAAAAATCAGAAAATAAAACCCTTAGTGTACAAATATATTTTTGTATCTTGGTAACATATTTACTAAGATTATTTATTATATTATATATACTATATAAATATTTATTAACTTTTAGAAGCAATGTTTAAGCCTTGTTAAGGTTAAGTTTTGTTATATGCAATGAAATATATGTCAGAAGAAACAAAGAGGAGTACTTAAGTATTATTTATTAATATTTAACTATTATTTATCAATGTTGTATCCCATCTGGTTCCCACGACTCTGGATGACCAACAACAATCAAGAAATATTTGGAAATTGAAACTTGAAAAATTTGACATGCCATACTCTCTCAAGTCCCTTCTCATTACCATTTGTTCTGTTGCATTTTCTTTCATTTGCCTACCAGCAGTATAATATTCTGCATACCCTTGTCAGCAATAATGAGAGGTGAGAGTCTGTCAGCAAAAAGGGACACTTTTTGTTGATTTCCAGGCTTGTAATAGGATGTCTATGTCTATATATTGTGAAATAAAAAAAATTATTATATTCTGAATGTATGTTCAGAATCCAGTAGTTCTGGTGCATATACAGAATAATGGTCTGAATGCTTGAATAAGATAAATGTTGAAATAATATAGACCAGGGGTGTCAAACTAACAGCTTGGGTGTCGAACCTGACCCCTGGGGTACTTAGATCTGGCCCATGGGGACATCCTGGAAACAGTGGAGGACTGCTCACGGTGCTTCTACCAGCGAAAACGGGCTCCTGAACTGTTCTCTCTAGCAGGAGCCTGTTTTCATTGGCAGAGCACTCAGGTCATCACAGCGCCCCCAACACAAATGACATTGAGCTTTCCCACCCATCCTGGCCATGTGCATCCCAACCCCTGGCTGTTCGACACAACCCTGATGTGGCCCTCAGTGAAATCGAGTTTGACATCCCTGGTATAGACAATGAATAGGAGAGGGAAAATTGACTGAAATAGATTTTCATCTAAAATCTTAGCCAATTTTTAAATATCAATTCTTGTTAGGATCCAAATATGTCTCATGAATTTACACTGACAAGGAAGGAAGTACCATCAATGGCATTGATTTTAGTGACTTTCTGTTGTATGGGAAGTTAGATAAAATCTATATATAAAATGAAAAAAAGCTGAGGTAATTGTTGTGTATAAGTAACAGAAGGCAAGCTACTTTAGACAGTATATTTGAAATGCTGCATTTCTCATGGGTTCAGAAAGGAAAATCTATTATTATGATAAATAATAGAAATGTAATGACTATGGAGAAACCATGCCTTGTTTGCATGGAATGAAAAGGAAAACAGTAAATACTTCTCTGTCCTGCTGTGATTCAGCTGAAGGAAATAATAGAATCATCAGAAATCAGTTGTTGTGTTGTTGTTTTGGCATTGTGTCAAAAGTTTTCCTGAACTTTTTGCATTCTGTCTTCTAAATGGGAAAAAAACCAATAGAAGCATTTTGTTTGCTCATTTCTAGAGATTTCAACTTTGAGCTCTGTAACAAAAAATCCTGAATAGATTTGGAATGTTATTTTTTAATTGGCAGGTTTTTGTACTTAGACTCTAGAGCAGTATTTCTCAATCTTTGCAACTTGAAGATGTGTGGAGTACAAATCCTATAATTTCCCAGCCAGTTTCAATTCTGAGAGTTGAAGTTATCAAGGCTGAAAAACACTGCTCTAGAATCTGTTACATCAAATGTTCCATGCAGCCAAATTGGTTTTCTGACTGATTCCTAGATTATCTGCTATTGGCTCTAGTAGTTAAAGTGATACCAGATATCACTGCAATTCTTGACTCATGCTGTTGCTTAAAAGGAGGATCATAGAGCTTACTTCACCCAAGATTTGGTAGTGAATTTATCATCAGGGATCGGAGTTGCAAGACACCAGTCAGGAGCTATCTCTCCACATTTCAAATATTCTCACAGTGAAGGTAGTTGGTCACCTATCGAACTTCATGATCAGATTGGGATTTGAAAACAGGTTTCTAGATCCCAATCTGTCACTTTTAAGAAGCTGTTTGGAATATACCATTAATGTAATAATAAATGGTTAAGAGCATGTACTATTTTACATATATCTTTGATTTCTCCTTTTCAGTATCCACTAATTAATTTTACAGCACAGAAAAGACACACAGTTCACATACCTCCCAAGTCTTTTTAAATACTTTATTTTTAAAATGCATATATTTAGCCAAAATACAATGGTTTTAAGGTTGGGTTAATTCTGTGATAAAATAAAAAGATTTTGAGCCATTATATGAAACTCAAGCCTTTGTGCAGTTTCTTAGTGCTTTTAGTTTTCTTTCTTTGTCCTTTGTTAAATTATTGCAAACACAACTGCCTCCTTGAACTCCAGCCACTGAAACAGTGTCTCATTATCAGTTGTTACCAGTATTTCTAATTTGGATTTTGTCCCATACATATTCTCTATTTTTCCATTTCAAGTTATTTTCTATTCAACCTACCACTGTCTTGACAATGACTTGACCCTGATATTCAGTATAAAATTAAATAGGTGGAAAGGAGTTCTCATATAGATAATTCCATCTGAATGCTCATTTGTATTCTCCAGCAGTGGTGAAAGAAGTTGTTCATTTGGAGGGCGGGGCGTGTTGGGTATTTTTTTTTAAGTATGCTTTTAGTTTTCTATGTAGTGTTTGCTTTAAAGGAATTAAAGTCAATTATGAACAAGTCAATTTGAAAACTCCTGATTTGTAATTGTGGAATTCCTGCTGATAGATGGAGTTGGTAATTTAGCAGAAAACAAAACTATTTGGCCATGGCATCAAAAGGCTAACAATTCACATTTGCTGATTTGTACAAGGGGAATGTTTTAGAAACATTTGTGGACATCAAATAACTCTTATCCCAACCACATTTACATAACGGCACAATTTCTATGAACAGACATATGTCTTGCTGTATTTTCAAGTGTTAAACAAATTGTTAAAGTCCAGCTTCTAATAAGTTCAGAATAATTGCGTGTGGAAAAGTTTAAGAGCAATTATTCTTGCACATCCCATTGATTTTAAATATGAAAAGTCACAGTACCTTCTTCTTTCTCTCCTTTGGTTTTGGAGAATGGATGAGCAGTTCTTATTTTAGTGATAAACATTCACTTTTACATCTCTTTCAAAGCAGTATACTAAAAAAAAAAAAGTGAGATTGTGTTCTGGAGCCAAACCATAGTGGTTTGGATAAAAAAGGTTACAGAATTATTAAGCTTTAGAGAGAAGGAGGGGGGAGAAGCAAAGGAGATTTATGCATCTTTGTTTGACCACATTGGTTTGGAAGTGCTGCAGAATGGAAAAGTAATAAAATAAGAAGAGACAGTGTTTTCGGAATACTGTACAATCTTTTATTTTTTTAATTCCCCCTCCCTATTCAGTTCTAAATATGGCAAATTCCATTATATTTATTTTCAAAAAATGTTGATTGGCATCCTAAGATTATTAGAAATGATGTGCTTTTTGCCTTCCATTGACATGCTACGTAGAAACTGGTTTGGGGGATTCACATATTTTAAATCTTTTGTGCTTTCTATTGTTTATCTGCCAGCAGTAATTATCCAGCAAGACATTGCAGAAGATGTTAGAATGTTAAAATGTATGCCTCTTGCTGTGGGAATACCAAACACAATTGAATTGGGAGTTTTATTACTTTTTGAATTGAGAAACATGTTCTTATATACAACATTCTGCTTCAGTCCAGACATCTAATAAGATGCATACCTAAATTAGGAAGCAAGGTGAAGAAAATACTGGTTTACAGAACTTTGCGCAGATGATTACACAACAGAAGTCACAGAAGAGTCCTATTTTAAAACTTCAAAATTATTTAAAGGTTCTAGTTTAAATATGCTCTAAGGGTTTCTGATTTATTAATTAAAAATACAGTCAAATGTGCTATTTCTCAAGAGCAAAAACACTTATTGTATTTTTCGCACTATAAGACACACTTCATCCTCCATGCCGCCCCCCCCCCCCCAATGTGGGTGGAAATGTCTGTACATCTTATAGAGTGAATATTGTGATGGGAGCAAAGAGTGGGTTTGTGGCCTTCGCTGCTGAGCAGCTGATTGGTGGTTGGATCGTCCTCCTGGAATACTGCCAATCAGCTCTTGTAGGTGGTGGGGATTGCTGCCATCTATTCACTGCCACCTGTACACTGCCACCTGTTCACCCCCACCTATCAATTGGCAGTGAACAGGTGGAGGCAATTGGTGGCAAATGGGTAGCGGTGTTAGGCATTGGTATTCCAGGAGGCCAATCCAACCTCCAATCAACTGCTCGGCAGCGAAGGCTCCAGTATTCCCTGGCAGAGGCAGCAGACACAGAGGAGACATACCAGATGGATGCTGGGAGGCCGTGGCAGATTTTTTTCATTGTTTTTTTCCTCTAAAGCTAATGTGCATTTTATTGTCCGAAGCATCTTATAGTGTGAAAAATATACCACTGCACAGTGCTTTACAGCCCTCTCTAAGTGGTTTACAGAGTCAGCATATTGCCCCCAACAATATGGATCCTCATTTTACCCACTTTGGAAGGATGGAAGGATAGAAGGCTGAGTCAACCCTGATGAATTCAGCGTGCAAGACAAAGAAAAGCCAATTTATTTATTTCTTTTTTCTTCATTTCACAAATGTTTTCACTTGGTTGAGGCATACAAAAAGATACAAAAAATATTAATCATGATCATATTCAGATGGAAGGTGAGGGAAAAAAAACAAAAAATTCTCCTGAATTGCCTAGTGTCAAATGGAAGGGAAATGTGACATTTAAATATTTTATTTCATATTCAAAACCAAGCAAAATTTCCCATCCACAAGAATTGGCTGAACCAATTTTTTTCTAACCATGCAAGAGAGGCCTGAGATGCAGGAGCTTTTCAAAGTGCTTTCTTTACTCAGCAACTCATTTTTTTAGAAAGGACAGTCTATTTTTTCTTTTTATTAGTGGTTTTTAAATAGTTTGGTAAAATGGTTTATGATGACTGCTACAATTATCTTTTTTGGACAACTTTCCCCCAATTTTAGGCATGGAGCGGAAGCTGGAAACAGAGCAATTTTTAATTTAAAAAAAAATTAGAAGTACGAACTAAGAATGAAAAAAAGAAAGAAAAAAGAAAGAAAATGTAGATTGATTTAATCTTATCAGTAGTCACTGATTTACAAATGAATTTACTGTTATAATATTGATAAAGCATTATGGTAAGATAATCACATAATCTCTGACATAACATATATTGGCACATCTTTTGATTAGTACAAAATGTTGCCTTTTCCAAAGTTCATGTGTCTGAGAATCATTCCTAGACGTCTGAATAATTTCATGTTTCAATTTCTCAAAATAATTTAACCATTCTCTATATTGGATACAAAACTTCTCATCAAATTTCAAAGGTGTGGTATATAGTTCAACATAATATTAAATTCTGTAAGATTAAAGATTACTTACATGTTAGGAATCTTTAGAAGTGATGCAAGATCTTACATATTTGGACTCAGTCTTGCTGGTGTATTAGAGTATATTTTTCTGTCTTGTTTTTTCTACTGTGAATTTAATAGATGGCTTCCTTTTAAAAAAGCTTTATTAAAATGTGGACTTTGCTTGTCAAAACTCTTAGTTGAATCATATGCATCCAACTGAGAATGCAAGTGACAAGTTTCCTCTTTCCTTGTTTTCTTCAGGAATGCCAGCTGCATCTTTAGTGACCCCTGCAGATGTGATCAAGACAAGGTTACAGGTAGCAGCCCGGGCAGGACAAACAACTTACAGCGGTGTCATTGATTGCTTTGGAAAGATCTTACGAGAGGAAGGTCCAAGGGCTTTTTGGAAAGGAGCTGCAGGTAACAATTTAAGGGATTTATTAAGGGTTGGCAGTATTTCTTGTAGCCTTTTTATTAATATGATTGTTTTTCATTTTACTTTCAGCTCGTGTGTTTCGTTCGTCCCCTCAATTTGGAGTAACCCTACTGACGTATGAGCTACTGCAGCGATGGTTTTATATTGATTTTGGAGGAGTGTAAGTATTAACTTATTAACTAATTTGCTGTAGTGGAAGAGATCCAGACAATGAATGTCAAAGAGCAAAAGCATACTTTCAGAGTTCAAAGTGAATATTCAAATTACTCTATGATCTGGTGGTATAGATCACTAGCAAGAGGAAAGAGAAAATTGGGTTTGGGTTACAGAAAGGACTTGTTTTCAATGATATTTTAATTAAAGTAAACTAAACAAAAAACTCTAGTTTTTTGCATTAAAAATTTTTTTTTCCTTACAGAAAACCAGCAGGATCTGAACCAGTGCTTAAATCTAGAATCACCCTTCCTGCACCTAACACAGACCATGTTGGAGGTTACAAGCTGGCTGTTGCCACATTTGCAGGAATTGAAAATAAATTTGGACTTTACTTACCTCAGTTTACAGCAATGTCTCCTATCTCTAGAATGACATTATAAACCACAACATACTTATAAGTAATGGTTGGCAAAGGAACCATGTGTCTGATCAATCTTTATACTTCAATCCTTTAGTTTTTCCGTCTAAGCGAAGCCTTATCAAGAAATTTATTTTCCTTCCCCATTTTTTCACTTTAGATGTACATTTGTGCTTCTTATGTCAGATCACTGTGACGTTTCTGCTAAAATAGTTGTTAATTTGGACCCATGAATGTATCCCCCCCTCCCCCAATTACTTACACTTGGAATTGTGAATGTACTTGGACTGATTTTGAAAACATATTCATAATTTTTCTTATTGGTGGGCAAAAAGAGGATGTTGGGATGGTAGAACATGGCCTTTGGCATCAAATGAAGATGTTCTGCCATCATGACTGCACAAATAGGAATCAGGGCTGAACAGCACTTCAGATTTAAAGGCAAAAATATGCTTTACTGTACAAATATATGAATGTAGTTCATCTGCAATGGCTTAACATAGCTGTTGGTTTTTCTGGGATCAGACACTTGTCCTGTTCAGGCAGTCCCTGGAAATATGCCTTTGGTTTCAGGCATGATAGATTCATGTCTTCAAGTATTCCAAATTAAATACTTGCTTTCAAAATATACTGCATGGCTCTGTTGGATATACTCTTATATACATTTACATATGGTGTATGTGTGTGGGTTTACAGTATACACACACATACACATATATGTATGTATCTAGGATTTTCTTATATGCAACAGGTCATGAATATGAATTATTTAAACATTAGATTATGCATTGGTTACATATTGGTTACATATTCAATCTATGTACAATAGGATTCAAAATGTATCAGAATGAGCCGTACCAAATTCTGAAAAAGTATTGTACATACACTGCATTCCTGAATATTATAGAACAGTATTTCTCAGCCTTGGTAGCTTTAAGATGAATGGATTTCAACTCCCAGAACCCCCCAGCCAATAAAGAATTGAAGCTTAAAGTTGCCAGGGTTGAGAAGACTGTTACTGAGCTTTTATAAGCATTGTGTTTCTGCTCACAGAATGATGACTGGATAAGCCTGGAAAAGAAATGTAGATTTCCATAATCGATGCACTTTGTGGAAGAACATAGCCCTGTTATCTCTGTAATGACATTTTGCAACCCAGGCAAGAGCCACCAACAGATAAGTGTTATACGCTCTCAATCATTTCCCATGTTTTGCTGCATTGATGTGAATGGGGGCTGCACCCAACAGGAATTTGCCCCTACCAATATTTGGAACACTTTTTATGTAATGCACTTAGGAATAACTGCTGCTTGTTTAAATAAAGGCAATAAAAAAATTCAAGCACTGTATTAATGGTGTTTGCCTTAATTACTGCGCTGTAAGTAGAAAATACTTGTGTGAAAGTTCTATTTTTTTAATTAAAAGATTTTTTAAATAATAACAACCAGAACAAAGATTTTGCCTATTCATTTATTTTGAAAATTATCCACTCAGATCTCTTTGCATGGAATTGTATGCTTAAAGCTCTGTGTCCATGGTCATATTTCCATATGCAAGTATGTGGGATTTGGAAGAGAAATCCCAGAGCTGGTATAGCATACACTTGAAAGCAGAAAGGTATATGTACCATAATAGTTGCACATATACAAAAGCATTGTACCATAATAGCAGATTTGAATACTGCTCCTTTTCAGTCTAGAAAATTAAAGTTAAGTCCTGATTCTGTCACTTTTTGGGAGTGTAGTTTCCAATCCAGAAGTCATACACATATACTTTGGATGAGTAAAAATAATCAAAAACAATCCCCAACGTTTGTGTGTGTGTGTATACATGTTCACATGTGAACCAAAACAAAACTGTTGGGTTGGGTTTTTTTTTGTAATTCTAACTAAGCAACTATTTATGTGTATGAGTTGTTCCCGCTCTTCAGTGGATATGTACAACTTTAAAATTACGCAATTATACAGCACAAAGATACCTAAACTCATATAATTTAAAAATTCCTTCTAATAGATTCCAAAATGAAAATGTTGGACACCTTCAGATGTCTCATTTTTAATTTTCAGTCTATGGTTCTTGGAATATTAGAATCATACAACTTGATGAGATAATCTTTTAAGAATTGAGAAGTATGGGCAGAAAAACTCAAATTTCACAAGTGCATTCTTTGCAGCTTCAAACATCCATAACGAAGCTGTTACATTTTGTCTGCAGGCCAGATGAAGAAATGTGGAAGAAATATGTGCCTCAAGGGCTACTTTCTACAGCCCCTGCATCCTTAGAATTATACCACTGAAATTTAACTGCATGTTGCTGATTTTTCAGAGCATAATTTGTCTTTTCTTGAAATTAAAATGTCTAAAACAGGTTGTCAGGTTCTATTATATAAAGATATAATTCTTCATGTGGTTCCACATCTGTTGAGAACCAAAATAAAAACTTTTTGAAGTTGAGTTCTTATTTGCTACTGATAAATCTGAGAGCCTCTTCCACTTCCCTGGAACATCAGTACAAAATGGGCTTACTAACAGACAGAGACTGACAGTGACAGTGCTTCTTATTTTTAAATTTTTAAAGCTTCAATAAAATCATTTGCACGCTCAAATTGTTCACAAATTATAACCTGTGATTCTGGTGCTGCAATTTATACTGTTTTAAAATTTTGCTTATAACAGACGACTTGTTAAGTTCTGTTCTGAGCTGATGATTTGCAATTTTGGAGCAAACATGTTCTTTCCACTGACATGCCTTCTACATGAAAATCCAAGAGTGGTGAAGAAAGGCCTTCAGATAAAGGTCTGAACAGAAAACGTATTTCCTGCATACCAGTCCAAGTAGACCAGGTATGAGCTCTTGATTCAGAACTTATGTCTCAAGGCCAAATCATCATTTTTAGAATGAGAGACACACAGTGGGTTCAGGTTATGGCCAAACTCTGAAGCAAAAGGCAAATGTAGTTCACTCAAATACTCATCATTACAAACAGCAAGACAATCTTAGAAGTGTAAGGCTTGGTTTTTCTGAGATGACATGTGCTGGATGGCTTAGAAGTAATAACCAAAGACAGTTTCGTTTCCTAATGTTGGAAGATTAAGTCAGGTAGCTAGGACTGTGTTTTAACTTCTATGAACAAAATAATTCTGCCACATTAGTTCGAAGTAATTGGTTTCTGTGGGTGAAATATACTTGGGGTGGGGATAATTCTTTTCATGCAACAAATTATCTTGAGCCAACGCCATACATTTATGGAGGCACTGGATTGAAAAAAAAACTATTTAATCACCAATGCTTGCTAGCACACAAAAAAAAGTCCTGGTACAGAATTTTTCCATGCAGGTTGTTTCCTAAGGATGACATTATAGGGACATCGGAAGGACTTTAATCCATAAGAATGAATTTGATTTATTTTTCTTAACTTAGAAAAGCAAAAAAGAGCAAGTCATGTTACAACTATATAAGCCTCTTTATTCAAATACTCTCATTTACTGTTAAGAGATAGGTTTAATACAAAAAGAGTAACACATGGCTAAAGCACACCTTTCAACATTGACTTAGTAACAGCAATTGCAACTCAATTCAGATGTTTACCACTGATCTGTAGGATCAGTGACTAACATAAAATATTAAGCTGCTAGGAAATAATAGGTATTTTTAAAGTTTGATTTGTTCAACCTTTTACAGCTACCATTTTATTACAAAGTGACTTCCTGTAATTGTTATTTTGAATTAAAGATTATTCCAACATGCATGGCAAGGTGATGAATATTGATTCAGTATACACATGCTTTACTGCTTTCAAATAAGTATGTTCCATGCGCAGACTGGAATAGATAATGATTAGCAATATTTATATAGTACATCCATTCATTATGTAAGCCACCATGTGAAACACTACATCTAAAAACCTTGGCCCAGTCCTAGGTCACAAAGCACATCACATCTGCATCCAATCATATCTGACTTCATATAGATTTACCGAACCCAAGTTTACTTAGGGATTGTTTATTGCAATTACAAAAGTAATCAACTAGGCAGCAACATAACTCTCTTGCATTTGAATCTTTTTTTCTTACTTATAATTTTGCTAGAAGAAATATGAGGTGAAACAATACTTCCAGGTTACTAAGCACAGCATGATTAGTAAGAAAGAACCTGATGAGTAATGCAGGCAGGAACACTGTATCAACAATGTACTGAACTAATGCTCAACAGGTTTCATCAACAGATAGAAGGGAAGAACTCAGCCTCATTCTAAGCAGCTATTTCCATGGTGCCTTCTTCTTCACTGTCAGCTCTGTTGGCTCTGATCTCTACCAAAGTGCGCGCAAAGCGAGTCCATTCATCACTGTGAGGCATAGCAAGCTATAAGGATAAAGAAATTGAGAGATAAAGGTAATTTCAGAGTGTGAAGAAATTAAGAAAAGTTTTCACTAAAGGCAATTATTGTTTTGGAACTGTAAAACCTAGAAGAAAATTTTGAAAACCAGTTCCGGTATCTTAAACAGGGAAGGACTGACTTCTTTTTATAAAGGCACAACATCACCTACCTAAATGTGAATGTAACTTTTAAATCAAAAGAATTTCCTCTTCTATAAACTTGAAGTCCAAAATTCTTTATATTTTAATAAGTGATCATGAGTGGACTGGAAGTCCTGTAATGGCAAGATGTGATTTCCTAAATTAATCTGGATGTTTACAATTTCAACCTTACAAAATATGGGCCTAAGTGGAGAAGCCATATTGATACAACTGCATCTGACAGCCAGTTTTCAAGGAAGTTTTTGACAAATGCATTCCACTCTCTACAACAGTTGACTTCATTAAGACTGCCTGTTTTCAACCACCAAAGAAAGACATGGACAAAGGAGATAATTCAATAATTTAAAACTACCATGCATAAATAAATGGGTGGCATAGCTAAAGCAATTAGCTCAAGAGCTTTACATGTTTGTGTGTCTCAGGAGTCAAAAGCAGTTATGCCCACTTTAGTTTACTTGGTTTATATATGTCCAAAAGGAATCCTAGAATTGCCATACCAGAACATTTCCATTTTAGGCTCAGCAAGTCAGAAACAGTCTTGCAAACTAGTCAAATGTAACTGTTGAATTCCTACAACTGTTGTTGCTGAACAAATATAAGTAGATTTGTCAAACTCAAAATGACACAAAACCGAACAAAAAAGAAATTAGAAAAACTTGAATAGCAACAGCACTTAAGACTTATATACCGCTTTAAAGTGCTATACAGCCCTCTCTAAGCGGTTTACAGAGTCAGCTTATTGCCCTCAACAATCAGGGTCCTCATTTTACCCACCTCAGAAGGATGGAAGGCTGAATCAACTTTGAGCCTCGTGGGATTTGAACTGCCAAATTGTACGCAGCTGGCTGCAGAAGTAGCTTGCAGTACTGCGCCACAGAGGCTCCTTATGTTCCCGTTTTTATATAGTACACTAAGCAAAAAGCAAACTAAAACGATACCCTTCAAACACTGGTTCACTATTTAAAACCATGCGTAAATATCTGATATCTATGATGCTTGTAAGGGAAGACCAAGGAAATCCCCACTATTTCTCTTATCTTTATGCAGAGCTACAATTTTTGAGAATGCAAATAAATTTGAAGTTGGTGTATATTTTCAAAGACTTAAAGCAGTTTTCAGGCTGCTTCAGGGTTGTCTGGAAGATATCCACACATCTTAAAACTGCTGAGGCAAGTAACCTCATGAATTTAAATCAACCATGCTCCTTTTATGATTGAGTGTGAAGTCTATAGTTTTTTGGATGCTTGTATATGTATCTGTGTGTCTGTTTGTGTGTATGTTCATTCACTATCAGACAGCCATTAAACCCAGTGATGTTTCTAGTAACTTTCCATAACATAATATTCCAGATTACAAAATAAAGTAATATATCAGATAATAATTAAATTTTATACAGTGTTAAGAAGTGTTTAAAAGATTTAGATCAGAATGACACAAATTTCACAGGCTTTTCACAAGCTTAGTTGTAATATTTCTATATGTATTTTTAGAAATAATAACAAGGATTTATTCTGATTTCATATAACACAAAGCTAATTCTCAGTAACTTCCTTTCCAAATAATCTCAAATTAAATAAAGCCAGGAAGTGGTTGGGAACAAATAGGATAAGGAAGAGGCAGAGATTCAGGTATGAAAATCATGGAGATGGGACACCCTGTAGAATAAGGACTGGGTAATATAAGAACAATAGGAAAAGAAAGGTAGAAAATTATTTTGTAAACAGCAAATACTTCATGAGGAAATTATAATGAGCAAACTTGGAACAAAAATTTATCAGGGAGGACATGATATAAGATTAATAATAACAAATAAAAGGAATGACTTTTTTTTACACAACAAATGGTTAACAATGTAATATGTGATGGTCAGATTTAGCAATGGTCACTACTATGGTTTTAAAGTGCATGGAGGATCAGGTTATCTGTGGTTAGAAGCTTAACAGCTGTGTGCTCAACCTGAATGGCAAATAATAACTTTGAAGAATGTCAGAAGACCAGCCTTTGGAAGAGATTTATAAGGGGCTTCCTATCCAAGTTCATGAGTTTCTTAAATGCATATGGTTGAGAATGTGTGTGCCCAGCATAGGAAAGATATGAGAATTCACACAAACTAATACAGGAAGTTTCAATATGATGAGCAAATTAAAATTAATAATTTTACTTAATTGTACTTTAATTTTGTATGTATATCAGTACAAAATGGCAACAGAAAATGGGACTTGTAAAAAATGTACTCACTGTTGCTCCTAAAAATAACAATGAATAATCTCAAATAAATTGGAATTGGTTAGCCAAGGCTAAGTTACTGTCTCGTTAGTTCTTTTGAAATACTGTAAAAATTCATGTCCTGACAAAATACTGCCCCATGGTGCAAAAACTGGGACTGTAAGTCAGTCTGCTTTTCTATATTCTTAGAAAACTGTCTTTATTGTACACAACAGCTTTGTGTTCCAAATCTCTCTGGCATGGATTCAACTACGGGAGCAATTTCCCTTTTCCTCCAGGCAATAGTGACTTCCACTACAAATATATAGTAAAGTTGCTGAAGGCTTTCAAGACTCTACTAAAGACAAAAGCCATTTGTGACTTATGTAAAAATGCAACACATAACAATTTGTCTTTCTACTGGGCATACCTTTTGAGGAGTGGCAAAAATTCCACTATTCTTTAAATTAAAATATTTCCAGAAGTCGTACAATTTCATTTATATCTTGCTAAGAGTATCACTTCGTACATACAATTTTCTACTGCAAAACTGTCAATTGTGCCCCATAGAGCTAAGGGGAGGAAAAGCACTAAATTTAAGTGGATACCCTTTGCATAAGACGGTGTTTCTAATCAACTTAGGTGAAAGTGATCCTTTGCAAATTGGTCATTTAAATCTGGCATGTATCACTTGATCCAGTCAAAGCTCTTTGGAGGAAAATGTCACTAATCAATCAATAACAAGAATAGAACAGAACAGAACAGAACAGAAGGAATAGAATAGAACAGAACAGAAGGAATAGAATAGAACAGAAGGAGTAGAATAGAATAGAATAGAACAGAAGGAATAGAACAGAAGGAATAGAACAGAAGGAGTAGAATAGAATAGAACAGAAGGAATAGAATAGAATAGAATAGAACAGAACAAAAGGAATAGAACAGAACAGGAGGAATAGAATAGAACAGAAGAAATAGAACAAAAGGAATAGAATAGAATGGAACAGAAGGAATAGAATAGAATAGAATAGAATAGAATAGAATAGAATAGAATAGAATAGAATAACATAATTGGAAGGAACCCTGGAGGTCTAGTCCAACTCCCTGTTCAAGCAAGAGATCCTATATCCTTCCAGACTGTCCAATCTCTTCTTAAAAACTTCCAGTGATAGAGCATTTACAACTTCTGGAGACAAATTGTTCCACTGGTTAGTTGTTCTGTCAGGAAATTTCTTCTTAGTTCTAGGTTGTTTCTCTCCTTGATTAGTTTCCACCCATTGCTTCTTGTCCTGCCATCAGGTGTTTTGAAGAATAACTTGGCTCTGTTCTTTGTGGCAACTCCAGAAATATCAGAATACTACTATCATGTCACCCTTCTTTTCATCAAACTAGACATACCCAGTTCCTGCAACTGTTCTTTATATGTTTTAGGCTCCAATCTCCTAATCATCTTTGTTGCTCTGTACTCTTTCTAGAGTCTCAACATTTTTACATCATACCGACCAAAAAATAAATAAATCTTAAAACATTCTGAATACAACAAAACAGCCAGTCAATCAGAAAGAACCCAGCCTTTGATTAGTTCAGGAAATGTCAATCTCCTAGTATTCTTCCAAAGAGGCCAAGAAATTACCCTATATTGGAAATGGGACCATTAATTTCTTCTTTCAAATGAACAAGAAAATCACTTCTGCTTTTTAACACATTATCATTAAGTGATGATGGTCAAAAATGAATAGTTTGTTTCTCATCATTTTGGGGCAGAAGAAACACAAAAAAAGATAGCCCAAAGTAAAACTGAAAGGTGTTTTTTTTTAAATCCTAATAATATGTTAAATATTTTAATACTCTGAACTAAATAATGAGAAAACACTGACTGCCCTTAGGTTTGTGCAGTCACTCTACAAGTAATCCTCAACTTAGAACCACAATTGAGCACAGAAGTTCTGTTGCTAAGTGAAACATTTGTTAAGTGTATTTTGCCTATTTTACAATTTTTCTTGCCACAGTTGTTACATGGTTGGTTAGGTGAAACTGGTTTCCCCACTGACTTTGCTTGTCAGAAGGTCATGAAAGGTGAATCACATGACCTCTGGAGACTGCAACTATCATAATGAGTCAGTTGCCAAGCATCTGAATTTTGATCATGTGACTGTAAGGATGCTGCGATGGTCGCAAGTGTAAAGTCACTTTTTTGCAGTGCTGTTGTAACTTTTGAGCAGTCACCAAATGAATTGTTGTATGTTGAGGACTACTTATATATCATTGCCCCTTATCCAGAACGTTCTTTAACTCTGTGTTAAATATGCCTCTTAACTAGTAAGTAATTTCTCGCATTCTCCTATGCGGGATATGGCTGGGTATCTCTTTTCCACAATCTTATAGCTTCTTTTCCTCCAAATGCAAAATTATTTTGATATTATTTTGATATTCAGAGTTTTCTGAAACTCAAGGCACTTTGCTTTAGGAACTGAACTGGGGGAACTGTGGAAGGCACTTTGCTTTAGGAACTGAATTGGGGGCACTGTGGCACTGTTTTCAGTCTCTTTGGTCATTTCACAAAATTGTGAATGGGAGAAAAACCATTTTAGTTTTCTTTTTCAGATACAAAAATCGTTCTGGATGGCATTGATTCCACATCCATTTCACCATTTTTTCCTCCATTTTCAATGAAAGAAACCTTTATTTGGAAAGAGGAATGTTATTTTACAGAAATTTGCATCTTGGTGTTCTCATTTTGATACTCTGTTCTAAATTATGTGTGGCTCCAAGACAACTAGTTAAAAAGATTTTGAAAAGCTGGCTAATTAAGGACTGCGAAAAAGAATTTGAGTTAATTTTAGTTTGGTTCCTCCAATAGCATCAGCAAGGCAAATAGGTTATAATGAGTAAGATGAAACTTCCAAATAAAGTTAAAGTGTGGTTTACCAACAGCCTTGTAATCTTTCAATTTAACAAAATCATTTCAGAAAAATTGTATATCAAGAGAGCATTAACTATTAACTGTTTGTTCTAAACACAGTTTCTATCATCCTAGTTACATAGGATACATTCTTTTGCTCTAAGAAAAGCTTTCAACCTTGAGATCTACTGTAAACATTTTTCTTTAGACTTAAAAGCAGCTAAATAGTCTTTAGAACGTACAGGTAGTCCTCAATTTACAAAAGTTCTTTTAGTGACCATTCAAAGTTACAACAGCACGGAGAAAAGTGACTTATGACAGTTTTCACACTGATAACTGTTGCAATATCCCCATAGTCATGTGATCAAAATTCAGGCGCTTGGTAACTGGTTCATATTTATGACAGTTGAAATGTCCGGGGGGGGGGGGGTGTCATGTCATCAGGTTTTGTGACCTTCTGATCAGCAAAGTCAAAGTTAAATATTCTGGCTTTTACTGTCTCAATCGAGATTCCAGAGAACAAAGTAAAGAGAAATATTGAATTATGTAGCAATTTTTTTTTTTTACTTTCTAGGGCGGGAAAAAGTCACCTGATAACGTGGCTGGATTAACATCTCTGGAAACTGCCAATCCACAATTGTATTTGTGTGTGTGTGTGTGTGCATGCGCGTGTACGAGAAAGAGACAGAGGGAGGGGAGAGGGAGGGAGGGAGACAGAGAAAGACAGAGGGTATCCTGATTGTTCCTAATTCTGTAGTACACATTGGGAAAATCAAGAATCCTCCTAGAGTAGCAGTCAATTCCTTTAATGACCTTCCTCCCATACATCTTACCATCTATGCAACTGCTGCAACTGGACCAACCAATGTCAGTAATTGCAAAAATAAAGTGTCCAGCTTGTCTCACAGCAGTTCACCTTTTCAATTCACTCCTTCACTATTTTTCTTTATATAGAACTTGAAAAAGTCAGTATTTTTTCAGGCAGCTTCCAGTGCCACACACATGGCTGGAAACAAAGTGGGAGGTAATCTAGAAGAAAAAGGCCACCAAAGGAACCCAGAGACTAATAAGCACACCACTATGCTTAAACTCTCAGGGAACCCAGCCTCCGTGCTAACAATGGATGAAACCACTGGCAAGGAGGCTGAAGCCAGAAAACTGCATGCAGATGATTTTAATCAGCTCTATGTATACACTGGTACACATAACTGAAGGGGTGGAATACCACAGACAGACTGAAGACTGCCTCCATCCACTGCATAGCAGGTATCAGAGGAGTTATGGAGACCTCCCTTTCTTTAAATTTAATTTTCAAGGGTTTGTTTCAATTAACTTCTCTGTGAATTCTGTTTCTGTGCTGTTCAAATGGAAATGGCCGCGATGCCAATAAGTTAAGAACGACCACCATACGAGACTCCAAACTGGACCAAACTTCATCAGCGATTAAAGCGTTACCAAAACTCCCATACCTTACACCAAAACATTTAGATCTGCCTTCTCCATCCTTCTGTTCTAGAAACATCATATTGACTAAATTCTTGAGAAAGTGCAACTGACAAGTGTCTCTATGATCTTGGTTCCTAATCTAAATCTGATAGGGCTGAAATTAAATAGATTTTCTCCCTCTCAGTATACTTTGAGACCAAAGTTGCTAAAAATCAAGCCAATACCTTCTCTACAAATGCAGGATAGCAATTAGTCAATTCCATCTCCATTAGCAACACTTTTGTACTACGTAGGCTAGAGTGGCAGCCTCATAGATAAAGCATGAGCTCTAGCTCTGACCTGAAATCATCATTACTTTAGACTACAGTTATCTAAATTTTCATTTGTTAGTTCTTTCTGGAAATTCTGCTGTTAAGCTTTTGCTTCAAACTCAACTTACATAAACAATTTCAATATATGTTCATATGTTACAGGAAAAGAGAATAACAAAGGAATTTAACATGAAAAGCAAAAAGTACCAAAAGCCAACTGACGACAAACTTGTAAGCAGCTTTAATTAAAATGGTAGCAAAAATAGCAATAATGGCCATCTAATGTATTTCAAATATTAATTCAGTTTATCAATGTTTTTTCCCCCTGGACATGTTCTCCCCTGGGTGGCAGGCTCAATTGCTTTTATTCTTTCCTTCCCCCTCCCCCCATTATTGATAGATGGAATACTTTATTGGCCAAGTGTGATTGGACACACAAGAAATTTGTCTTGGTGTAAATACTCTCAGTATACACAGAAGAAAAGATACATTCATCAAGAGTCAAGAATCATAAGATATGACACTTAATGTTAGTCATAGGGCGTATAGGGTTTTGTTTATTCAAAAGAAAATTAAAATGCAAAAAAGGACAAAGAACAAGAAAAAAACAAAGTCAAGATATTAAAAAGGAAAAAAATCAATATAAAAACATCTCCTAGCTGAATACTGATTACTAATTATTATAATATTAGCTGAAACAGCCCACCCCCCTCAAATTTTTTAAACTAGTAAATCTATTTATGAACCTTTCTTTTGTATACTATATTAATGATAAAATAATTAACTGGAATAGTAATAATAACAAAAACGATGATGATGAATAATAATAAAAAAGTCAAGATTAAGGTTTCAAAACATAGGTAACGAACTGTTACCTATGCATACAAACTCACTCATAAAAAGTTTGCCACAGCATCTTATCTATCCCAAATCATCCCAAAAGTGAATGGGCATTGGTAAATTTACCTGAGAACGCTCTTTCTATCTATGCTGCTAGAGAGCCAAGGATGGGTCTGACTCCTCCTGATGACATCATCAAGCTGGGTCCATCCAGTATAAAAGTAGCAGCCTGTGGGATAAACCCCCCAAGCTTTGGTGAAGATACTTGGCAGACTTTAATGAGTGTCTCTGAAAGTCAAAACAGAATCGTGAACCATAACATACCTCACCATAATCCAGACGCAACAAGGGAAGGGCTGGGCTCTCTAGCAGCATAGATAGAGTGTTCTCAGGTAAATTTACCAACGCCCATTCTCTTCCATGCTGCTGCGAAAGCCCAGGATGGAACATACCAAAGCCTTCAAGTCCATGGGAGGGTCCTCGTCCGGTCCCTCACTGCGAAGTAAGCACCACTCGCTGAAGAACCCGTCTGTCAAAAGCTGCGCTTGTGGAGGTGAAGGAATCCAAGTGGTAATGTCTGATGAACGGAGACAGGGATGTCCACGTAGCCGTTCTGCAAATCTCCTCTAGGGGTACCTGGGTGGCCCAAGCAGCCGAAGTTGCAACACTTCTAGTGAAGTGTGCTGTCAAGCCATGTGGTACTGGAAGAGCTTTTGCTTTGTAGGCCTGTGCGATGCAAGCCCTGATCCACCTGCTTATAGTGGCAGGAGAGGCCTTGTTTCCCCAGTGGGAAGGGGAAAAGGATACAAACATAGCTTCTTTCTTCCTAAATGTTGAAGCGCATTTGATATAAATTCTAAGCACCCTTCTAACATCTAAGGTATGCCACTTGCACTCTAAGGCGTGGTGTGGACAGGAACAAAAATCAGGAACTACTGTGTCTTGGGATCTGTGGAATACAGAATTTATTTTGGGTACAAAGGTAGGGTCTAAATGAAGAACAACTCTATTGTCATGAAAAGTGCAGAGGTCCTGCCATATAGATAGAGCAGCCAACTCTGACACCCTTCTAACTGAAGTGATGGCTATCAAGAAAACCACCTTGAAGGTAAAGAATTGAAGGGACACCTTTCTAGGGGTTCGAAGGGAGGCTCTGTTAGGGCCTGGAGGACCTTGTGAAGATCCCAGAATGGGAACCTGTGGACCATAGGAGGGCGGAGATTGGAAGCCCCCTTTAAGAATCTTTAAACTGAAGGATAATGGGACAAGGAAGGAAAGGAATCCCAGGAGATGACTGAAGCAAGAGCTGCTACTTAACGGCGTAAAGTGTTAGGAGCCAGACCTTTGTCAAGGCCATCCTGGAGGAAACAGAGGACCTGTGGTACCCCCACTACTGTAGGAGAGAGGCCTTCCCTGTGACACCAATGACAAAAACCCCTCCAGGTGGCATACGCATTGTAGAAAATTTACAAGACGCCTTGATAGTCAGGATGACCTGGTCTGGGAGATTGGCTTCTCTAAACAGTTGCCGCTCAAGCGCCACACAGTCAATTTGAACCAAAGGGGATCCGGTTGGAGCAGTGTCACCTGATGTAGTAAGATCATGTGGTCCGGAATTGTCCAGGGAGTGGCTGCAGACAGGTTCACCAGATCTGCAAACCAGGGTCTCCTGGGCCAATGGGGGGGCTAGGAGAATCAGCTCTGTCCATTCATCCAATATCTTCTGAATGACTGCCAGAATGATAGGAAGAGGGGGAAAGGCGTAGAGAAGACTGGTGGGCCATCTGCTCCGAAGTGCATTGGTCCCCTCCACTCCCTGACAAGGAAACCTGGTGAAAAATCTGTTTACTTGAACGTTTTGGGGAGACACGAAGAAGTCTACCTCCGGGCTCCTGAACCTGAGGGAGAGATCCCTGAAAATAGACTGGGGAAGGGACCATTCTGCATAGTTGACTGGGCTCCTGCTCAGCCAAGTGGCCTGGGAGCTGTCGACTCCTGAGATGTGGTCTGCTGTGATAGACAGCAGATGTTTCTCTGCCCACCTCCCCAAACTTTCAGCTTCTCTCATGAGGGCCCTGGACCTAGTGTCCCCCTGCCGGTTGACATGCGCCTTTGTAGCCATGTTGTCTGTCAACACTAGCACATGGGACCCCACTATCTTGTCCTTTAAATGTTTCAGGGCTAGATAAATGGCTCCAAGTTCTAGGTAGTTTATGGGCCCAGTCCTGTCTAACCGGGACCAGATCCCTTGAGCCATGAGACCCTCCATGTGGGCTCTCCAACCCAGGAGACTTGTATTGGTGGTGATGATCAGTCTGTCCAGTTCCTTGAATGGGAGACCCTGCGAAAGGGCTGGGGAAAGCAACCACTTGAAGGAATGGCGGACCTCTGGACAGAGCAGGACCTTGGCAGATGTGTGGCTGGTTCCTGCTCATTGAAAGGGGAGCAGGAACCATTGTAGAGCCCGTGAGCCCACGAAATGATGCCTATGCCTGAGAATTATTTTGCCCCAAAGTTTGGACAACAGCAACAGGGAGACAGTGTGTTGACATTGGACCTGTAGAATAATCTCGATAAGGCTCTGCCCTCGGGGTGGAGACAGAAAAACTTGGCACAGAGTTGTGTCAATGATGGCTCCCAGGTGGAGCAATCTGGTTGTTGGGAAGAGATGGCTTTTCTTAGAGTTGATGGAAAAACCATGGTACTGGAGGCAATGGAGAGTGGTTTGAAAATCTTGAGGGGCAGAGTGGGTGGAGGATGACAGGATCAAGATGTCATCCAAGTAGCATTGGATTCTCATTGGAACAGACTGGAGCGAAGTCACCAATGCCGCCAGTAACTTTGTGAAGACTCTTGCGGGAGACGAGAGCCTGAAAGGAATTGCCCAATACTGGAAGTGGGAATTCTGGTAACAGAAACAGAGAAACTGGCGGTGATGAGGCCAAATGGGAAAGTGGAGGTAAGCCTCCGTGAGATCAGTGGAAGAAGAGAGGTGATCATCCTCCTGAATGCTTTCCAGAACAGAATGCAGAGTCTGCATTTTGAAGCACCTACATGGGATAAACTCATTCCGAAATTTAAGGTCGAGAATGGCTCACAACCCCCCGAGGCCTTAGGGACCACGAAAAAGTGATAATAAAGGCCATGTCCACATTGTAATTCAGGGACTAACCAGACTAATGGCCCTTATATCGACCAGGTGACTTATGGCCTATTCCATAAGTGCCCTTCGTGAACTCTCCCAGGAAATGGGGCAGAGTAGAAATTTTTCTGGGAGTGGTGAAAGAAATTCTAATTGTAATCCCAACCTTACTGTATTGAGTACCCAGGTGTCTGTTGTTGACTTCTCACATCTGGAAGCAAAGGAGGCCAAATGACCTCCAATGGGAGGGGAGAAAGAGAGATTTAGAGCGACAGAAAGAGCGGCACCCTCCCACAAAAGGGCTGTTTACCTGCAGCTTGTTGTGTGCCGGTAGCCTCATGGCATAGATCTTGACGCTGAGAATACTCTCTCTGAGGTCTAGAGAAGTGAGAAGCATTTTCAGGCCTGAATGAGGGAGGCCAGTACGAGGTAGGGTGGAAGTCTGCCTCTTTCTTGTTGATTAAAGGACTTTCCTTTTGTCTTTTGTTTCAACAACCAGTGGGTCAGGGGCATCTCCAAACAGCTTCTCACTGGTACACGGGGCAGAAGCTAGTTTCCACTTCCATCGAGGCTCCGCTTGCCAATTTTATAGCCATAGCAGTCTCCTAGCTGCTGATGCCATGGATCTGGAAGATAACTTGGCGGCATTGAAGGTGGCATCCGCCGAGAACTCTGCTGCTGCTATGATCTTATTGAGGTCTTGATACGACCTACAGTCTGATGGAGATATGCAGCCTTGAAGCTGGCATAGCCAGTGGATGGAAGATCTTGTAAAAAATGATGCAGCAGTCAAGGCCCGGATGCCCCAAGCCAAGGCTTCATGGTTACACTTCAGTGTTTGTTCGAAGGGGTTTGTCTTCTGCCTTTAGTACATCCTCAGGCTCAGTTGGAGTGCCTGAGGAGAAGGAGGCCACAACTGGGATGTCTACTGGAGGAACTATCAGAGTCATAGCTAAGGAAGGACCCACGTTGTAGAACCACCAATCTTGGGACAATGGGTGGGGGCCTGCAGTGGGGAAGGCAAATTGTTCCTTGACTAAGTCAAGAAAGATGATGGGGGAAGGAAGGACTTCCGAATTAACAATGAGTTTGGAGAAGATTTTTTGCCTGATGAATTCCCCTGATTGTATCACTTGAGGCTCGGGGGCAATTTCCTCTGCTGACAACTGGGCTATTACCAGTGCCTTGTGTAGGAGAGGTTTGTTTTTTTTTAAACAAATTTTATTAGTTTTTAAAAACAATACACAAACAAAACATAGAACCTAATAACATAAAATCTCTTTTCTAAAAACTGCTTATTATTATTATTTTAACAAAACAAATAAAACATCTTATTTGAATACAACATAGTTCCAGATTATCACATATGCATATCTTATTTATTCTTTTTCCAACTACTCCTTTTACCTAAATTTCTATATCTCTTTATTCATTGTACTTATACTTTCATGTATCTTGTTTACAATTTCATTATTTTCTTCTAATGTTCTTCCAAAATTTTATTCTCAATATGTTAACTTAACAAACAAAACACAAAACATGAAAACATAAAACTTTTTTTGGGAAAGCAGCTTAATCCTGGGTTAACCTCTTTTTATGCAGACATAAATCAAATTCATATTCACCTTATATACTATTTCATATCTCATTTATCATTCTAGATTTTCTATGTTTTCTCCCCTCTTTTCACTCTCTTAATTCTATTTTATTTATTTCAACTCAATTTAAATCATTTTACTTATATCATTTGTCCGTTCTTTTTCAATTATCTATTTTTTCTTTTCTCTTTACTGCAAAATTTCTCTGTAATCACTGGTTGAAGTATGATGACTTTTTATCTTTCCTCTAGATTTAACACTTAAAATAATGTATAATTTCCATACTGATTCTGCTTGGTGCATTCTACATAATACATTTTAAAATAATAAAAGAAAAGAAAAGAAATAATAAGCTTATAGTATCGTAAAAGCAATGTTCCATAACTAATTAAACTCTATTAGACATTTTATACATTCCCTTTAATATATTGTTAACTCATATAATATTCCAATTTTCTAACTCTATTTCAAATATCATTAAACATTTTACACATTCCCTTTAAAATATTGTTAACTCATATAATATTCCAATTTTCTAACTCTATTTCAAATACAAATACTGCAATACAATCCTGTGCACTTTTGCAGAATCTCTTCTTTAATTACATTTTACCCTTCATCTCTAAAAAAATACTGTTTTTTAACACCTTGTTTTAAATCTTTATAACTTCTCTTCCCTTTTTCCCTTCCTCTCTTATCCAAAGAGGATAAGTCTAGTCTTTTTGCCCCCCCATCTCTCAATCTCCAACGTCTTAGTCTCCCCTCTCTGTTGTATTCCTCTTTTCTGTTGCTTCCTGACATTGTATCGATTTTTCACCTTATTTTTCCCATTCTTGGTTGTTTTTAAAAAACTTGAATTCTTCATTTTCTTTCCTTTTGCCTTTTCTTCTTCAACTAAAATTACTTGTCCATTAAAGATGGCTTCTTCTTCATCATCCCAGCTTTCTTGTTGTTGTAATTCCTGGTAGGTAGAAATCACCATTTCTAAGAAGTAAAAAACAGATCCAGAAGAGCCCTTGCCTTCTTGTTCCTTTTCTTTTAACTTTTTATATTCTATTTTCAATTCTTCAACAGATAATGCCATTGTAAGATTTTTTTAAAAAACAACCCAAATGATTTTAGTATTTCAAAAAGTAGTTTCCAAGAGTCACAAAGTCACAAAGCAATCCAAATCAGCACAAACTGTTTCATTTAGCACTTTCTTCTTTTTGTACTATCTTTTCCTGGGGTGAAATTTAATTACACAGTTCCAAAGTAATTTTTAAAAAAAGTCTTATTGCCGTTATCTCTGATCTTAAATGTTCCAAGTCGTCTCCTCCAACAAAATCTTAATATATATTCTTTGCCTCTCCCTTCCCACTTATGGCAAAAAAAAAAAAAAGAGAGACTTTTGGTTCTTAGTTCCAATGCTCAGAAATCTTAATATCCCCTTGGCTTTCATTATCAAATTTAATTACCTTCTATGCCAAAGCAGGTTTTTCCGATTTCCATCCGCTACCTCCGTAGGGAAGGAGAGTGAGAAGAAAAAAAAAATTTTTCCCTTTGTCTTTTCTCCGCCGCTTTTAACGATCTTGTTAGAAAACAATGTATCCTTTGAAAAGTGTAGGAGAGATTTGAATAAAGTAGATTTGAATGCAGAAGCCGAAGAAGGCTGATCAGGCCTGAGATCTTCCTCTTCCTCCGAGAGGTTGAGATCCCAGATTTCTTCCTCTTCCAGATCAGAATCAGGCTGTGCTCAAATGATTCCTCATACTCTCCCTGAATGAGGTCCACTCCTTCCGCATACATAAGATGGGCCCTTTTTTCTACCTGGCGAGGTAGGGTAGATTCTCCTTTGGGGAATCTGAGCTAGAGGAAAAGCCAGGAAGGCTGAGGTCTGTCTGAAGGCCTGAAGATGTGTTGAAGCCCTTCTGCCAGATCCTGTCTGATGCCTAAGGAGACTACTTCGTTGATGTCAGAAGATCTGCCGCTTGATGGAGGATCTTGGGGCCGAAGACCTGCTGCTGTTGGAGTAAATGTGGCCTCTGGTCTTGATTGAGAGCTGCTTTGCGCCACATGGGATAGATGAAGAAGAAAGATCCCAAGGAGTCTGGGCAAAGTTGGAACCTGACTTGCTCAAGTCTTGAGGTCCTGGTTGGATTTCAGGTGTCTCTGGGCACCAGGATTGGAGGTGGCTAAGAGGAGCTGAGGTATCTTCCCTCTCCCTAGAAGTAGCTGGCTGAACAACTAGAGGATTAGCTAGTTGGGAAGCCTGTTGTAGTTGACCCTCATTTGTTCAATAGTTTTGTTGAATTGCCTTTCTAAGCCTGCATGCGTTCGTTTCTCAGCCTTTAATTTGGCTTGGAATGTTTTCTTAGGTCCCAAAGCTTTGGCCTAAGCTTGGCCGCCACCTCCCTTTGAACAGACTGGGAACATTGTCTCCTTCTTCTTTTGCCAGCTTGGGGGCCTTGAGAGCTCAGGCCTGAAGGCTCTATGTGGACCTTGTCTTGATCCATAGTATGCATAAACAGACACAAAGGTGCTTGAAGCAATCCTCACTATGTGTTGTCTATGTAGTAGCCTGAATAGGAGCTTATGAATGGTAGAAGCTAGCCTTTGGGGGATGATGCCACCTAAAATGGTCGCTCGCTACTTTCTTTAGAAGAAGAAACTTTCAAAATGGCCACTCACCACGTACGGTTGAAGAAGCCTCCAAATTGGCTGCTCACAAGAGCTACAGGCTACGCAGGGATTAAATCACTCCTCAGGCTGTAAACAGCCCCAAACGGCGAAATTAGCAATAAAGTGAAAACTGTGGTTTTAACAATCAGCTGAGATGCGCTGTTATCGCTGATGCAATCTTTATGATCGTGGTGGCCGAAATAGCTGGAAGTGGTGGCCCACTCTCTTGAAGGCACAGCTACACCAGAACTATGCCAATGATATAAGACAGTTTTCACTTTCGTTGCAAATAAACTGCTTTCAGAGACACCAGCTTATAATCGAAAGAAGCCGAGTCAAAGCTGGGGGTTTCTCCCACAGGCTGCTACTTTTATACTGGACGGACCCAGCTTGATGATGTCATCAGGAGTCATGCCCATCCTGGGCTCTCGCAGCAGCATGGAGTAGAAAAATTAATTCATTCTGGATCAAATATCCACATTTGTTTCTTAATCATCTCTTATCAATTGTTGTCTAATTAAACATATATAGTCTTCATCTTATGAAGACAAAGTCCCAACAAAGTTCAAATAGGAGTAATTTCTAACTAGCTGTAAATAAATCCATTCTTCAATCTCTCTCAGTCTTCATCAGAAAAAAAATTGTCATTTCTCCATTCAGTCTGGCTTCTAGCTTAATGCCCAGGATCAGCTCAGTTCCCCAACATGGGAATATTTACTTGGTTTGCAACTTTCAGATCAGAGGTTTTTTCTGAAACTTTATCCAGAACTAAATGCTTCTGCATATTCTCAATGACTATTATCAACTCATGAAACTTTTTTTAAAACAATTTTCGCTAAAGCTAAGAAAAACTTTTTAAAAAATTGTTGGGTAGTATTATTTCCAATGAATGTTCCATTGTTAGTAACCTCTCCTGGTCAGATAATTCATATTAGAACAGGTCAAGTTCCTTTATGCTATCCAGCACCCCCATACCCACAAAATGTTAGTGGAAAGCAAGGACCTACACAGAGATGCAACACATAACTCTGTTAGATAGAACACAACATAGATGTTTCCAATGATCCCAGCCAATAAAGGAGTTGGAAAGGATTCCAAGAGCCAAGTTCTCCATATTTTAATTAATTTGTTATGACTGTTAATGCAGTCATAGACATTCTGAAAAGACAATGATAGAGGATGGTACTTAACAGAATGCCTTTAAAAAAAAACAAACCAGAGTTATAAGAGATAGAAGCTGGCTATGTTTCTCCAAAGTGTGAAGAATTTTTTTTCTTTTCATAACTAAACAACCCACTGATGAACATTTTATGAACATTTTCTTGTTTAAGATGGTGACTTAAAATTGGAAATGATGTGACAAAAGTTGTATCATGCCATTGCAACATAGATTCTACCACTTTTGTATATCACTACAAACAATATAGCTCGCAATAGCATAGTGCCAGGATTCTTTTACCCCTTCCAGCTGATTCCTGTGCTTAAAATAATTTAATCTTAATGCTGTCCAAGAAACAGATCAGTAGGTTTTAATACAGTCATTACATACTATAAACACACTAAGGCTAACAGACCTGGTATAAGGGCCAGAAAGTATTATCAGGCACAAAAAACCAGGACCATACATAAGTTAAGATTTTTTTATTCAGGCTTATACACAAGAAACTCGTCAATTAATATTTGCTACTAAGCTGGCACCCGATAAGCTCAATGAAATTCAAAAGGGGTTGAGCTTAGACCATTTGTGGTAGTATAATGAATTTAGACTGCTAACTCATTTAACTCTGCCCCAGTTCTGCCTCCTCTTCTCCATCATTTTCTTATTCTTATGTCAGTTTGTTTTCAAAATTGGCTCAATATTGAGAGCCAGTTTGATGCAGTGGTTAGGGCCGTGATGGTGAACCTATGGCACACATGCCGAAGTGGCATGCAGACCCATCTCTCCGAGCATGCCAGCTGTTGCCTGTTACTCTTCTGGGTTCCTGCATGGGAATACCAGAAACCAGAAGAGCAGGTCCCCAGCACATATGCACAGGCTGGGAAGCTGAGCTTCGGTTTCCATCACCTGCATGTGTACCAGGCAACTGCTGTTATGGTTTCCGGCGTTCCCGTGCACACGGACCAGGCAGTTGCTCTTCCAATTTTTGATGTCCCCTCCCCGGCTGCATGCTCCCATTTCAGCACTCATTGCTGAAAAGGCTCCCCAACACTGGGTTAGGGCATCAAGCTAGAAACCAGCGAGAGTTCTAGTCCCACCTTGGGCACAAAGCAAGTTGGGTAACAGTCACTTTCTCTCAGCCTAGGAAGAAGGCAATAACAAACCACTTCTGAAATTTTGCCAAGAAAAATGCAGAAATTTGTCCAAACTTTTATCAGATGTCAACACTGACAAAAGAATAAAAATAAACAAACTATAAATAAATAAATTCCAAAACATCTGAAGAATCTTTTAAGACTGGGTTTGACTCACTAAAAAAAAGCTGTAGTTTTAATTTATCTTTTCAATTATGATGGGCCTTCATTACTAATAAATAAAGTTTTACACTGCATTAAAACCATATTTTGTTTAAAGTAAGTATCTGTGGCTATGTGTTTCACCAATGCAAAAAGGTCATTTCCAATTTCCCAAATTCCATCAGTCATGTAAGATTTGCTTTTAAAATGGCATCAAACCTGGCTATTTTGAGTTGTGTGCAGTCTGCAAAGTCTGTAAATACCTTAAAATTGTACATCAGGCATGGTGCTTCTACGTTTTAAGGAATACATTAAAAATCTGATTTGTACTTTAACATTCTGTAATTTTAAACTAATCTGTACCTTATCATAACAAACCTCCATCTTTCTTACAACTTTACCAATCATTAAAAAAGTTTTTAACACTGTGATTAAGTGATCTGTCATGACCAAGGTTGCTATTGAAAGCAACAGTTTAAACCACAGAATAACATAAAGATTAATTATACAAACTAATTCTTGTTTCAAAAGACATTTCTCCAGAAAACATATGCTGATACCAATCAGGAAGAGCCCATCTGTTAGCCTGAATTGTGAAAATAATTATTCCATTACATTAATGCAGTACAGTTTTTTACCCCAAATTTGGTGCTGATCATTTTTTCATTTAGCTTCCTGAAGTACAAATACCCATAATTATTACTTAGTCAATCTGCTTTATTTTTTTGTAATTTTTGCTTCTAGATAATTAGCATTTTAAATGTTTTTCTTACAGTCTCACATTAGGATGCTCTACAATGTTATGAAATTATATTACCTAAAATATGCTTTTAGCAGTATTGTGCATTAATGTATATATTATAAAATATTTGTAATGCAATATAAAATTCTGTGGAGTTAATTACCAATATAGAATTTCTATCCAATTCCATTTTGGAAGATATTTTTGGAACTTTAGATTCAGGAATTTGTCTAGTAAAATTCTCCTAGGTTTCCCTTAAAAACTGGAATTTGGAGGTGGATAGATTTTTAAGCACATCAGACAAAAAATAGCTGTGATCACTTTCTTAATTCTATTAAATTTGTGTAGCAGAAATTGGTATTAGTAGAATGTTGCAGAGGAAATTATTTTTTCTGCCATGCAAATTTTTACAGTACAATTGAACTTGCTATTTCTGGAGCTCATCAGATCCCACCCAGCTTTCAAGACAAAGCTTTATCATAAAGACCATTTATTTACTCACATTATTAGGCTCTTTTATTTATACACTCATACACAGACACCTCAAGAGAAAGAGGCATTTGCCTTTGAAGGCAAATCTTAAATATAGAATCTGAAAAAGACAAAGATATTTCATTTTATTTTTGTATGCTAAGTTAAATGTAAAAAGATAAAATAAATAAACCCAGCTATTTAAACTGAAACATAATTGATATTAATAAAGAATGATTGAATCTGCAAACCAGTAATCTACATGCTGATTCAGTTTTCTATCTACAACCAACTTAAAATTCCTGATCAATCTTTTTAGAATTTTTCAAATTTTCTAACAGAGATCTATATACTCTTGAAAGTAGAATTCTCTTACTAGAGATCTGGGACAAAGGAACTAATAGATTAAATTGCCTTCTTACTGGCAACCCTTCTTTTTGTACAACATTTAAACCCTCCAAGTTGCAATCATCTTGATCACTTATTAGCAACTGGAAGATCTCTTTAGTGAAAACTAGCTTTACTTGTTTCAATAATACTAAGCTGGGCTGTTCATCACCATTTTTACTCCCTAAATCCTTAGCAGCTAATTCAAGGCAATTTGTGTCATATTCTTTACTTCTGCTAATCTTGAAATCCAAGAAGAAATAATTAAAAAAAAAAAACATCATCCCCTCTCAATGTTTATGGAGATTCTCAGCAGTCCAGGTCATGGTAGTCCCAGAGGTATTTTTCAAGAGGCAACTGTATTTTCTGGTTTTTCTTGGAAAACATTTCACTTCTCATCCAAGAAGCTTCCTTTGAAACATTTTCAAAGAAAAATCAGAAAGTCCAGTTGCTTCTTGAAAAAGCACTTTTGGAATACGCCCCCCTCAACTTGCTATAGATCAAACAGCAACAAAATCTCCTACACACATGCATATACACACAAATACACACAGGAAAAAGAAAAACAATTTTGCAAATGCCATTGGAAAGAGAAGGGGAAACTAGTTCAGATTAATAGAACTGGAAGGGACCTTGTGGGTTATCTAACCCAACCCCCCCCCCCCAGCAGACCCAACACATTTTCTGACAAATGGCAATCCAATCTCTTCTTGAACATGTCAAGTGATGGCACTCCCACAACTTCCGAGGGCAAGCTGTTCTACTGGTTGATTGTTCTCACTGTCAGAAAGTTTCTCCTTATTTCCAGGTTAAATCTCTCCTTGTTCAGTTTCCATCCATTATTCCTTGCCTGGTTTTCAGGTACTTTGGAAAATAGCTTGACCCTTTCCTCTCTGTGGCAGCCCCTCAAATATTGGTACACTGCTACCATGAAGCAATTCTATAAAGTCAGCATTTCCCTTACTTCCCTTACTTGCATTGGTTCTCTGGCAGCCTGCCATTTGTAAAAGCTGCAAGAGGTTCAACACAGGTACCATGCATAACCCAAAATCTCTTCCAATATGATCAGATAGTACAAACAGGGGAAGAGGCTCTGATAGATGCACAGCTCTTGGAAAATGTCCAAAAGGCAATATGTGTGCGCAACAAAACAGAACTGTTTTTAACTAAATTACTAGAAAAGGACACTAAAATTGTTGCAGTTAAGGGTTATATGTCTACTGCAGAAAGTATAGAAGAATTTTCCCAGAGGATGCTATGCAAAGGGTACAGTGTCACTTCTACATAACCACATTTGCTTTCAAACGGAAACAGTAATCTATTTATTTATTTATTTGCTTGTCAATCGCTTACAAGATAATAGGTATAAGTATAAATATGAGTAAGAATACAGGAAATAGATATGAATAAATGGGGGAAATAGGACAGGGATGGTAGGCACAATTGTGCACTTATGCACGCCCTTAGGAATGGGGTGAGGTCAATAATGGATAGTTTGAGGTTAAAGAAGTGGAGGTTTGAGGATGTAATAATAGAGTCAGGTAGTGCATTCCAGGCATTGACCACTTTTGTTACTGAAGTTGTACTTTCTGCAATCGAGTTTCAAACAATTTACATTGAGTTTGTATCTGTTGTGTGCTCTTGTATTGTTGTGGTTGAAGCTGAAGTTGTCATTGACTGGTAGGACATTGTAGCAGATAATTTTGAGTGCTACGCTTAAGTCTAACCGTAGGCAGCATGGTTTAAGGTTGTCCAAGCCCAAAATCTCAAGCCTGGTGATATAGGGTATTCTGTTGCAAGCCGAGGAGCGTAGTACTCTTCTGGTGAAACACTTCTGGACTTTCCACTACTCTCAGATACAGCCATTATTGTTGGTCAGAATTTCAAATGGAAACAGTAATCTATAATCAATCTATCTATCTATCTATCTATCTATCTATCTATCTATCTATCTATC
>BLBF01000094.1:6024080-6060984 GCA_015471245.1 Laticauda colubrina | reverse complement strand
ATCTATCTATCTATCTATCTATCTATCTATCTATCTATCTATCTATCTATCTATCTATTTGCCATCCCAGGTCCATTCCCACATTATTTCATTATTATTGTGGGTAAAAATCAAAACTAGCTTTTGCTTAGAGAACATATATGATATGGATCTTCAAAAATGGAAGGAAGCAGAAGGAACTAAGACTTGTTCCCACTGGAGATCTGCCACAATACACATAGTTGCAGTGGAAATACAAGCAATCCTTGAATAATAGTAATTTATTACCACTAAAAGTACTGAAAAATTGGCTTATGCAATTACAATATTTGCAACTTCACCATAGTCATGTGATTAAAATTTGGGCACTTAGCAACTGGCATGTCTTTATGCTTAATAACTGTGTTGATTCCCTTAAAGAGTGCTGCAAAAAGGATCCTACAATCAGGTGTGAATCATTTAATGATAAATCATTTTAGAGCGCAAATTCTGGTCTTAATTATAGTTGTAAGTTGAGAACCACTAGTATCTGCACTGCAAAACAGATTTGCAGCATTTTCTTTGAAGCAGGAGGTGAGCTGGAAGTCAATCAATTCAGCTGCAGGAGAGATAGAGGAGCCACAGAAAAACACAGTGACATAAGAGTAGAGGATCATTCTAGGACCAGAGGATAGAACTCCTACAGATCAGCTAATACAAAGGATGCTAATACATGACCCAACTGAATTCTGATTTTAAGTTCCAATTTAAGTTCATGCATTTTGCATTGGGCTTTAACTGTGCTTCTCAAATGAAAAGAAAAATATAGAAATTAAAACCCACAACATAGATAACTCCATTTTAATGGCTGATCCAAAAGAAATGAACACAATATACCTCATAGCTTGAAGTATGAGAAGTCAAAGAGCCATATCTCCAACCCGTCTAGACTCCAGACAACAGACATGAAGAGATTATATTGTAAATTCAGGTATTTCTTGTGTCTGTCAGATCACTCAGAATGACAAAAAATTATATGTATATATTTCAGAACACCCACACCTAAATCTCAGTAATAAATAAATAAAACAAGAGTCCTGCCAGTGCCGTAGCAGAAATTTGAGTGTAATAACTTCAGACAGTTTAGCAATTATGATAACGATACACCAAGATGTTTTGCAGTCATTTGCAAGCCAAAGCGGCTCCCACAAAAGCATGCACAAGCCAAAAATATGAGTCATGCTCTAGCAATTTTGCTATGGGCCATAAAATCACTTTGTGTAAGTTAAGGCTAAAACTGTATATATTCTATAATATTTCTCTACTGTGGTGAGACCGAGATCTGTTAGTATACTATCACAGATAATGACAAAAAACAAATTCTGTCTATAAAAGTTGATTGCTGCACAAGTCACTCTTAAACTGTTCCGGGAACAGTAATGCAGATGGTATACTTTATGCTGCATTCAGCAACAAAGAGACACAGTCCATCAAGCACACACCGCACTGACTTCAATTTGTTTCAATTTTAGCCTATTGTAAGGAAGCATTCAGAACTGCACTGCCACATGGTTTATTCAGCTTGTTAAATTTCCATTATACTTACTCTTCACCCTACAGCTTATTGCTTTTTTATGACCAATTTCAGATTTTATTTCATCCTTACCTAACATACACATTTAAGCAACAGCTTAAGATAATAAAATAAAAGATGCCTAAAAGGGGTTATGCAGTATCACGGCTCATATATGGCTGTAGCTCAGGGGTGTCAAACTCAATTTCATTGAGGGCCTCATCAGGGTTGTGTTTGACCTTGCGGGTGCCGGGGGGCATGACCAGTTTGATGTCACTCATTGAGATTCCATTTTCGGTCACAAAAGCCCTCCTGGGCTCCATTTTCAGCCTCAAAATCCTCCTGCAGTCATCTACCAGTGAAAACAGAGCTCAAGGAGGCCACACACGGCCTATCCAGGTGCCATTTTCAATCTCCTGCAACCCTCTGCCAGTGAAATTGGGATTCAGAACAGTGGTGGTATTCAACCGGTCCTGCCCAGTTCTGGAGAGCCAGTAGTTGCGATGAGCAGCGGACACAGAACCGGTTCTCTCCACTGCTCTGTGTTTGGCCCACCTGCCTGCCTGGCCTCCCATACTCACTTTTATGGCCAAAATTCGAAGCGCAGCTGCTGTGCCTGGTGCAGAATAGAGCCGCATGGCAGCTGCTGCAGTGACCAGCATTGTGCAAGCTTGCAGGAGGTGAGTTAGAATGCCTCTGCGCCTGCGCAAAGTGCATGTTTGGCACGCGCATGCATGCAAAGTGTGTGCATGTGTGCAAAGCGTGCCCACCGAACCGGTAGCAACTTTATTTGAATACCACTACTGGTTCAGGAGGACCACAGGTGGCCTCCCTAAGCTCCGTTTTTGTTGGCAGACGCACTGTGGGCTGGTCATTTGCTGTTTCCAGGGTGGGCCAGTGGGCCAGATCTAACAACCTGTGGGCCAGATCTGCCTTCCAGACCTTGGATACTCCTGCTGTGGACTAAGACATCTTTTCTGCAATTCTCTTTCCTACAATCTAGAAAAGCATTTTTCTTCCACTTCAATATTAACATGAACTCTAGGAATAACTGTGATGACTTACTATGGACACCTACAGTTTATATACAATTAAATGCTGGAAGGCTAAAAAAAGCATCTATTCTGGTGAACCTTTGGGGTAGAACATCTATTTTCCTGAGTTTTCCACATTACTCTTTGGGCAATCTCACTGTATAATCAAGAGTTGTATGAGTATGACCAAAGAATATTTAAAACAGTATCATTTCCCCATTCAACAATTCTTTCAATGATTACATTAAAAAAGACAGACCTAATATACTGTGTCACATCTGTTTAATATTTCAGAAACTTTTTTTTTCACAATGTTAACTTTTTGTGAATTTAGGATAAGTTGGTAAAAGTGTGAAGATTTTATCATTATATAAAATATGGAAGATTATTTAGAGGGGATTTTTCAGGCATGTTAAGAAAATATAAAATAAAACTTCTCTACATTCTGCAGTCTAGAGGCCAATGGATCTCTCTATTTCAGTTATTTACAGAACAAAAAGTGTCTACTGATTACATTAGCAACAACCAGTTAACAACTAGTTATGTTTTGAATGTATTGTCCATCGAAAGAGGACAAAGACATTATTTGCATAATTTTATTTGCATATTTAGAATAGATGCAGCCATTCAAATAGTAATATAATTAAAACTCCCTATGACATTAGGAAAAATTAATATTTATTTTTTATCTACTTTGTCAACTGTATAGCTACCTTCTAATGATTTATGCTATCCTTATAAATGCAATCAATCAATAAATTATTTATATTTGCTTGAATTACATATCTAAACCAATAGTAATTCTGGCCTGGAAGGTCTGGAGTTATACTTTAACATATCTTGATTAGCTGTGGAAGCCAAATAATTTGACACATTTAGACTAATAGGGGACACCAAATGTAAGCAAAAATTATCTTTGGCAAAATAGGGCATATGGATGCTATGTCTCAAACAGGTAAAATCAATTATTTCTAGAAGTTTGCAGAAAGAAAGACTAAAATGAAACAGCAAGTTTTTCCAAGAAGCTGATTAACCTGGCTATAACATTTTAGAACTAAAAGAAAGCACTTTTTTGAATGCATTGATATCTTGCGAGCTTGGTATAAAACATGGAAGTTCAATTAGGGTAAGAACCTATTTAAAAATATTAAAGAACATATTTTATTGCATAATTCTGAATGAATGAAATCAAGGTGTTCCATACATTCTAAAATGAAGTAAATGGCAATGAACAGTAATCAAGTTAACAGCATTAATAATTAATTATGAACATATCATCCATTTTAAATGTGCTGGGTATATTTCTTTAATTTATCTTAATTACTGTAGCATACAGGAACATTTCAAATACTGAAGTTCCCTGGTTTCACAAAAGGACTGATTTCACATTGTATCAGATAATTATGCCTCTGAAATGATACACTAATTTAACTCCAATATTAGGATCAAGGTTAAGCCTCTTTTAACTCAAGCTCAACTCCTGATAATGACATGATCACCTCCATGTAACCTGCTTGGCAGTAGAGTTTGGGACTGCCTTATTCAAGTTGTTTATCTTTTTTCATTTTACATTCTAGTCCTTTGCTATTCCTTGGTGGCCTCTTATTTCATAAGGTCTTGCTAGGTATCAGGAAAGAAAAGCAACAAAATTTTAGGTTGCAAGTATATAAGGATTATATTTGTGATGTTGTATCATCATGGGCATTATTACCTTTCAATCATTATTGCTTCCTGCAGAAATTTTGTTCTATTCAAACATTAAGAAGACTCTGCTTAGCTTTCCAGATCAGACAGAGTTGATTCTTTGAAACCAATTACAAAACATCCAAATATTAATAAAGAAGATTAAGTACCTCTCCAACATCATATATCCAGATCCGTCCTTCAGAGTCGCCAACTGCTACTTCTTTTCCAGCCTGGCTCCAACGAACACGATTGAGGGCAGAAGCTCCTTCAATGGTCACACTAGCTGTTGGAACCTACCAAATATATTATTCTAATATGAATGAGGACATTTATAGAACACTTACGTAGGAATGAATTTATTGTCTTTTACATGAAGAATATGAAAAGAGAAGAGACAGCAGAGGAAAACCAAACTATTGAACGGCAGAGATTTATGGACAATACATGAAGACCAAGGGACACAAATGTTTAAGTTGGTATTTTTTTTTAAATCCAAGCTTCAAACATGCTAAAACCAGCACTGCTTTTTTTTTCTTTTTTGGTATGGCCTAATAGATCAAAAGATGACTGGCAAAGACTAATGAGCTTACATGTGGTACCAAGCATAAATTGAAAACTGAAAGATCCTATCCTTGTAGCTTTATATAAACATTTTACTGACCTCAAGCAATTAGTTTAGAGGATACAGGATGAGATCAGAAATAAGCAAACAAACAAACAAGAGGACTACAAATGGGGCATTAATAACTTTCATGTTATTTCTTCTACTTACATCTCATTTTGCAAAACCAAAGAATATATTGTCCAAAAAAAGAATATGAGAAGCTCCAAAAACAGAATATGAGAAACTAAACTGGTCTAATCAAGAGCACAGCAGTGATGGTGAAAACAGGTCTACGTATTCTGTATATTGCACAACTAGAACTATATGTAAATATGAAATCTGAGGACTGAAATTGAATCAACTCAGCTATCTGAATTTAAATCAATTGGTCAGAGGCATAACGGACCATATCGTGACATATCACAATGTTTTTGCCTTTGCGGAGCCAGGGCTGCCAGTTGGACAGGCCTGGTTTAGATGTAATACATGTATCAGCTGGAATACCATCTGGATCCTCATGTTTGCATAATTTCTGTTGCTTTATAAAATCAAATTATTCAGTAACAAGTAAATATTACAGAAATCAATTGAAATTTTAGCTCATAGATTTGTTTGTAAGATTATTTTGAGCAAGATCTACTCAATTTCTTACCAGTAAACAGTCATTGGCTGGACCTATGAATTTTAACCTACTAGCAAACATTAAGATAAAAGAAAGGATTGCAAAGTAGACACACTCAACTTTGATGTTGTCTTTTATAGGATGGAAACTATGTGTTTCTTCCTGAAACTTTGCCTTATTTGTCAAAAATAAGGTCAGCCTGCTTCAATTGGCAGATTCAGCCCTCCACCCCAAAAAAAGGATTTATGAAGGATCAACTTTACTTCTTAGCTGATGTTCTGAGATTCTTTAGAATATTTTCAACAAAATTTATACAAATAAAATTAGCTTAATATTTTCAACAGAAAATGTGACTTCTTACTTAAAAAATAATTCAAAGTAGTTTAATTTTTTCAGATGTTGATGCTTGATAATATTTGACAAAGATAATATAATTCTATAATTAAGAAGCAATTTTTATTTGTATAAATTTGCATTTAAAATCACACACATATATAATACCAGAATATATATGAAGATCATCTGATGGAGTTTATTTGATAAGTAAATTAAGAGGTTACAAAAAGAAATCCAAGACTTTGGAATACTATCCTTAGGACCTCTTCTCCAAAACATCTGACTGAACTTTCCCAAGCTTTTCTATTTGTTGAGTTTATTTATTATTGTTTTAATTGCTTGTGCACTGCTAAAATGCAGGCTGGAGAATTCTGGGAGTTGGGCCATATATCTTAAAGATGCCAAGGTGGAGAAAACAATGCTGCAAATTAACATATTATGTTGTGAGTGAAGGATGGTCCAAAATTTTAAAAATTAAAAACCTAACTTAAAAATATAAAAAATATTCTACAATTACAATTTAACAAAAACATTAAGCATATGATTATACCCTATAGATATGGTTACATTGAAAAAAAACACTAAAACTGCAATTAAATTTGTGTTTGAACCACTAAATAAACAGATAGAACTAGTGTTTGAAAAAAGTGTTATTTGTGGAGAAATTATTAAAACAAGGTTTATTTTGTTTTAAAGCATGATATAATCCTTGTTTTTGGATGGTCCAGACAAATTAGAAGGCTCCAAGTATTTTGAATATTCTATCAGGAATTCTCCGTATTTCAAAATTTAGCATCCAAATGTAAAATGAATGCCTATCTGAGAAGTATTAATTCTGCAAAGAGGTATTCCTATCTTTTTCTCCCTAAACTGTTGCACCCCTCATTGATATATATCAAACAGAACAATTATTCTCATTTGAGAACAATGGAACTCAAAAGCAGAAGTTCAGAAGAATTGAATGAATCATTTCAGCTGTCCTTACATAGTCCTGAAATCTAATTTTTAAACAATTTTAATTAAGTATATTTAAGTCACATGAAAAACAGTTTGGTGTAGTAGTTAAGATATTGGAATAGAAACCAGAAGATTGTAAGTTAAGCATAAGCATGAAATCTTGCTGGATAACATTTGGCTAGTCATCTTCTCTCACAGGATTATTATGGTAGGAAAATAAGAGGCAAGATTATTAAGTATGCCTTGAGCTGACCAACATATATTTTAAAACAAGGTATAATAGACTAATATAACAATAGTAATAACGTATTATTTCCAATATGAAAGAATTGGTAGAAAAATGTTAACTACATTGGATACGTGTTAGGGATATAATGTATGAAATAATTATATATAATTAAAAAATTACATTCATGGAGAAGACATGAATGTAATTAAAAACTATATTCATAAGGAGGCATGAATGCAGAAAATTGTTTTAGCCCAAATGGAAAATACAATTAAGAGTGATAATATTTTTTCTCAATCATGTCATTTTAAATATATGATTACTGAATTCATTAGGAGAATGTGGAAGTACAGATCAATAGATATTTCTTAGAATTCTATTATTATTAAATTAAATAGTTCAAAATATGAAATAGAAAAAAAAAACACTTTCAGACCCACTTGATAGATAAGTAACATATGATTAGCAACATTATTTTAAGCTTTAAGGATTTCCCTTACTGCTTTTAATTTGAGATAAACAAGTACATCCAAACTCTCAAAATCAATCAAGGATTACAAAAAACCTGCATCAAAAGAAAATTAATTCAACCCTTTTAACAAATAGAAAGGCAATGGTGATTTAAAAAAGGAATGCATCAAGTATTTTTTAAGCTAAAAGTTATATACACATGTCCATGAAACAATTTCAAGATAATTGTATGAAGTTGCCAAATACAGACTTTACTAGTTCTGTTTCTACAGTATGTTACAATGCAGACATTTCCGTTCTTAGGCCTGCTGGCTATGAATTCTATTATCAGTAGTGAAAGCCCCAGATTCAGAAAATTGTTATAAATTATGTGTATTACACTTATAGGCACCCAAGATTTCCAACAAACTTTTTAAAGTTGTGATCCCTTCCAAGAGGTTATTTTCATTTTATCAACATTATTATAATGTTCATGTTTTGGTGTCGTCTTTGCATTGTTTTGATAGTCTTATTGATTTGTATTTCTGCCTCCACTTATCATCAAAACAATATATTTTTAACCATTATCTATTTTGAAGAGAAAAGCAGAATATAAATGTTGAGACTAAATTAATTAAACTATGAGCTTAGAAAATTGCTGTGTTATTGTCTCAGGGAGTTCAACATTGCAGCTTCTCCAAGAATTACAGCAAGAAACCTTTCCAGTCCCTTTTTGTAAATACCGCAAACATTTAAGGCCCATTTTATACCAATTATGCATACATCTATAGTATGTTCCTAATTAGCTTTGCCATATATATGAAGTGTTTCATTACATGAAGTCCTCAAAGCAACTTCGAGGAACAAGAAGCTCCTATGACCCGTCATTTCAAATTGTACTATGGATAGGTAGGTTCATTGTACTCAACTGCAAGTCCATACTGCATATCTGTACTACAGTAAAAACACACAATGTGGCCTCTTACAAGTTATATATTGCCAACACTCGTCTTTAAATGAGTTGAATCAAAATATTTAGCTGAAATTAATTAATAACTTGATCCCAAACATGTGGAAAAACAAGTTCAATTTAAATCACTGAGAGCTGAAGTGCAAGACTAGTGCTAAGATTTTCAAAATTCCCAATTATTTAAACTGGATATTTGAAAATCATAACACCAGTTCTAAAGCAATGTCTGTATTTTTATCACAAAATTATAATGCTAACTATCTTACCTCCCAATAATTTTGCTTGTTTAATAAACAGATTAGTCTATTAAAGCTGTGGTGTTGCAACCATTTAATTAGTCTAAGATAAATCCTTCTATCTAGTAACAAATCAGATTTTATTATGATTATAGACATGTAGAACTAAAATATAAATTATTAAAACTAAGGGTATGATTCAAACTAAGATACTGTTTTCTTTAATTTTATTGGAGGTGATCTAAGTTTAGGACTGGCTTTGCTTTATCTCTTAAAGCGGTGCCCCATCCACTTAGCGCTGCCTGGATTGTGGCCCAATACTTCTCAGGGAATAAAACCATTGTTTTGTATAGTTTAAAATTGCCAGGCAAAGGATCAAAAGGAAAATTGCTTTCAGTTGTTAAAGCATTTTCTCCTTGGTTGCTACTGTGGGTCTCTGATTAGTTTTTACTGGCAACATGCTTGTGTTGAATTTATTCCTGCTGGTGTCCTAACAGGAGAAAAGGAGAGAAAAAAATCCTGACATTTCTTCATGCAACATACACTAGCAGTCCAAATTAAACAAATGAGAGTAAAGTAAATCCTATGGTTATATTCTTGTTCAATTTCACAAGCTCTTTTGTCCTGATCAAAGAACAATTTCAACATCCTATGTAAAGAAGACTTATGTCAATTAAAAAGGGGACATATTTCTTCCCATTCATTTTAAAAGCAGTAAGATTTGGTGTTAAGAATTTTTAGAATACTGACAGTCAAATCTCCTTAACAATAACATCTGTATAGATGTGTTTCCACTTCCAAATTGTCCCTTTACCTCAAAGTAAAAACTGAAGGGAAAAAAATCCTCCCTATTCAGCTACTTTATAATTAAGCTGCCTCTGAAACTTCCTGCTAAGAGCACTTCAAAAGATCTACAGTCTCCACTTGACAATCCAGTTTTCAGCATTTGTCCTTCCTTACCTGTCTTACATGATTTACAGCCAAATCAGTTAAAATTTTGTATTTTCTTTCTGCTATGAAATACATTATAGTAAAGTGAAAAGAAAACTAAATAAAAAGTGAAGAAGAAAATAGTTAACATATTACTTTTGCTCTATTGGCTGAGTTACTTCTCAACTAAATGTCCACTTGTACATAAATTCATTCTCCTCTGCCTCCTTCACATACCATCCAATTCATTAAATATTGTCTTGCTTTACCAGTTCCTGCCTCACAGATGTATTGTACCAATGCATACTCTGGATTTTCTGTTCTTGCTAATACTACTTCTGCAGCTACAAATGTGAAATGTATTATCATTATAACTTACTTTCATATAGCTGCTTTATAGGCTTCATTGCTTTATTCTGCATTACCTTATTGTTTTCTTACAATTTTGTCAGAATTTCAGCGAAAGAACATTTCAAAAATGCACTGATGTTAGTTCATATGAGATAATATTTATCAGAACTCAAGTTCAAACACTGCTTGTAAGCACTGTTGCTGAATGGCAAGATTATTCTTGCAAAAAAAAAAAAGAGGAATAAAAAGTTCAAGAGACCATTTCTGTAAAAATAAATAATATGTACTTGTTTCATAATGGGAAAAAAAACCTGCCCATCTTTTGAATTCAGAATAAAATAACATGAGACAAATAATAAAGACAGTAAAAACAACTACAGCAAAAAATATTGATTTTCATGAACCAAATGTATCCTCTCAAATTCTTCCTTTTTTTATCTCTCATTTCAGGTTTTTCAGTGCTAAATAAGCAACTATCTTTTCTCTGATTTCTCTTTATATTTCTGGCTGCTACTGGAATGGAAATCTTCACTCGTACATTTCAAAAAATTAATTGAAAAGAGCAGCTTTGCAAAGAAAAATGTGTGTATGCATATATGTATATGTATATGTATGTATGTATGTGTATATATATATATATATATATATATATATATATATATATATATATATATATATACATATACATATACATATACATATACATATACATACATACATACATACATACATACATACATATATATATATATATATATATATATATATTGCACAAAAAGATGAAAGCTCTCAAAATATTTGTTTATAAAATATATAAGCCACAGCTCGGTTTAAAAACAGAAGATCTCACAGCAGAACATAAATAGGAACTAAATAATAATGGTAACTTGAAGTATAAGAATTAATCATATTAATTTGACTTAAACTACAATATGCATGAATAACTTGTTTGATAAATATTAATTCAGAATATCCCCAGAATATTTCATTTATTATTTTGACTTTTGTAATAAAACATGGCTTTATTGTGGTAAGACTTGCTACAATAAATGTAAAATGATAATGGATCTGCCTCATAGATATGTACATAGTAACCTTAGAAATCACCTCCAAATAACAAATGAACTTTACAAAACTGAGTTTTTTCCTGGTTTACTTTTCAGAATAAAACTGATCATCTATTAAGTCATAAATATCCTAGCTTAGGTCATATCTTTAAAGGCAAGATTGTGAGAGAAATATTCACAATATACTGAAAACCCTTCTTAAGAGTCTGCAAGCAAAGAATTTTCTCCAATGCAGCCTTTTCTTCAGGAAAAATACAAGAAAAAGTTATTCTTTCTTATCCAACTTATTTTAACTAACTACTGGTATTCTACCTGTGTCTGCTAGTTGGTTTTCCATAAAAAAACACTGGAAAAATATAACTATTATGATCATAAGTGGAGCTTCCTTCTGCTGCATGTGTAAATTAGACCTAATTTCAAGACACTAGCCATGATTTGCACAGAAATTATAATCTGAAAAAATAGTATACTATGATTTAGCTATGTTGAGCTACATATGAAAAATGAAGGATAAAAATCTAATAATAAAATGCTTCATGTTTTTAAAATAGGAAATTTAAAAATTATGCACATTTTTAAAAAATAGCTGAGGAAAAAACACTATAAATCCACTTACTATACAAAGATACAATATTTTATTGAAATTTTCTCATCTTATTTTCCCTATTACCCACGGTAAATTTACATTTCTTCAGAAGCAATTTTTCCTCTACTTGTATATATTAACATTAAAACAATGTAATTCACATCACTTTATTACTCTACACTTGGGTTTAGCGCTTCCATATTACTGTGAAGCTGATAGGAAGTTCATACATTGGACTAAATCATAGTTTACCGTATTTACAGAATGGACAAAAGTGGCTGGATTCATGTAATGTTATGCAATAAACTACAATTTAGTAAAATTATTCAGTAAAATAATCCAGAATCAGGATTGCTGCTTAATACTACAGTACAAAAAGCTACTAAAGAAGTAGTAACAGCCAACATTCAAACAGGGCTGCACATACATGCATCCACTTCCAGGAAGATGCCCCACTGAATTCAGTGGGCTAAATACTGAGTAACTAATTAAATAGAATCAGGCAGTACTTATACTTAAAACAGCCAATAATACATTCCAGGGAATTTAACAAGAATTGATCTCTATGAAATTAACTTTAAATCTAATTTTGTATAGGTTTCAGGCCTACTGAATTTAATGAACATGGGCCTAACCCAATGAGGAAAGGACTGAAACCGTGCAGCTTTTGCCCAAATTATTTTGTTTTGAACAGAACTATTTTGTGCAGCTTTTTTCAGGATGCTTTTTACAGTGTAATGTAAAATGGTCACTGAGAGTCTTGAATTCATCCACTGCACAAAACAATGGTTTTGCTTAACCATAATACACAGCAGTGTATACGCCTCAAATGAACTGTCTTCAAACACGCAAACTGAAATTTCTAGCATTCCCAATGAAGAAGGCCAAGTGGTAAGAATGATAAAAGATGCTCTACCAGAACATAGAATGTTCAGATTAAGCAAAGCTGGTTTCCTTAATAATTACACCTGGCTGGGTTATCACCAACATGTTAAACCATGGTTTGCAAACTAAAATGGCCGAGTCATTATTACAGCACAGTATTAAGCTATGAACAAACAAGCTATTATGTCTTAATATGCTGAATCAAACACTTGAGCTATGCATACAAAGAAATTGGCAGCAAACTAAGTTTCTTTTTAAATCCATGATCCTGCATAAACTTCTGCAGTAAAGTAGAAAAATATTAATGGAAATATGTCAGAATGAATTGTGCATTTAATGCAACCACAAATTTTATCACATAAAACAAATAATAAGAGCTAATCAAGTTGCGCTGAAGATCTCTGCTTGTGTTTCTGGATAAAAAAGTAATAAGTTCTTGAGCTATTTGATCATAATTAAGTCTGATATTCAAATATGAACATAAACATTGCAGTCCCCAAATGGGAAGGAAAAATTCTCCTTCAAAATATAGAGAAGCATGGTTAAAAGGGGTGTGTGTGATTACAAAACTAGTTATTCACCTATCCCCAAAAAGCAAAATCACTTTTTGTTGAGGTCTGTAAACTGTTAGAAGTGAGGCTGTAGATGCCAATCTACACTTCCTATCATTTTCAGCCAATATAACCTTCCTAACTTGGAATGAAGGGAAATGTAACCCACCACAAACGGGAAGTTTCCCTAAAGGAATCTGGCACAGTCGAGTGGGAGGAGTAGGCACTGTCGCCCATTAGACGCCATCCCCTCTGCAGAAGAGGACAGCTGTCTTCACGTGGCGCACTGGGCCTCGTGTGGTGATAATAATCGAGTATCAGTGACAATGTTTTTCCACAAATCAGCAAATGCGACACTGTAATTGGGGGTGGGGGGTGGGGGGTGTCTTCCCCTACACTTCCGGTAGACTTTCAGGCTTTTCGATTTGCCAGAGAGAAAGAAAGAACGAAGGGTGAAAGAAATCTTTAATTTAGACACCGTGCATAGAGAAATCAGCGAAGGAACGTTCCTGCGAGGAAGACCACGGTTGGGCTTCTCCCTGGAAGTCTAAGACGTGGGAATCTGGAGCACGTTTCTGGGTAGGTGCATGGGACAGGCAAGGAGAAAGAAAAGTCCTTTTCCCCTCCCTCAAATGAATACGCAGCACAAACCATGGAGAGGCTTGGACTCAGGAAGGCAACACGGCCCACTTGTCTTCCACTTTCCTCTTTGCAAAAGTTTAAAAAAAAAACAAACAAACGAAGAATAGGCAAGAAAGTCGCCAACTCCCTCCTCTCCCAAGCCCGGATTCTCTCCCCGCCTCACCTCGGTGTCATTATTCAGGTTCCAGAGATCCAATCGGCCCATCCCGTCGACGCAGGCGAAGAGAGCGGGGTGCACGGGGGACCACATGACGTCGTAGACATAGTCGGCATTGTCTTCAAAGGAGTAGAGCGGCTTGTTGTGCTGCAAAAGGGGGGGCAAAAAAAAAAAAGAAAAAAAAAGCAGAGGGGAAGGGCAAGAAGACTTCGTGGCGCTACTGCCGCCTCGGGCTGTCTGGAGAGTCTAATTAAAAACTTTGCACATTCAACCAAGTGTCATAAAACTTTCCGCAGATGAAAGGTCCGAGTACGCAAAGGCGGGCCTGCGGCGGCGCTCTCCCGGGGGGCAGCCACCGGGGGCGGCGGCGGGGGGGGGGGGGAAGAGGGTAAGCGCACGAGAAATTATTGGAAACGGGAACGATTTCCCAGACTTTGCATACTGTATAGGTAAAGGGTGCTGCAACTGGTACTCCAACGCGGTGGGAAATAGGGAAACGCTAGCTAAAGGTTCATCTTGCCGCCTAGTCAGAAAATCTTGTCTCGCCTAAGTTCCCGCTTACACCCAGAAGTCTCCCGCTCTGCAAGCGAAGACGATGACTGCCATCTAGTGCTCCCTGCGCAAAGTCGCAAATAATGCAAACAGCTTGCGCCTAAATTCCCAAGCCCCGGCACCAACTTTTCCGATTCCTGGTCCCCTCCCCATCAGCTAAATATATGCTCGAACTCGGTCCCCTAAATGCTGTTCTCTCCTACTCTGTACTAGCGCCCTACGCTAATAGAACTGTCTCATCGAAACGCATTAATTCGCCTTAATTTCAAGCGTTTCTTTTGTTCTCCCCGTTTTTCTTTTTTTGTAAGAGCAATGAGTCTAGATGGGTTTACAAATCTCACCCACCCCCAAGCTTCGTATTCGAGATTCTCATTTCAGAAAAGAGGTGGCGAAGTTCAGAGCGTGCAGATGCCAAGAGCGTGGCGCTGCTTCTTGACTTTTACGACTTTACGCATCATTTCATTTCACAATAGACAGACGGCAAGACAAGTTTAAAAGTACATGGGAACTGTAACATATAATTGGGTGTCATGAATAATTAATTACACTTACTTGCTTCTCCTTATTCTCATTTCTGAATAATGGCTTTGCTTAATTCCCAAACAGTTAACAGTAAAATAACATTTAAATGACAATGAAAATTCTAGAAACAATAAAGAAATTAAATATTCTGATTATCCATCACAGAAATCTAAACAGGGTTTGTACATATATGCAGATGAATGGGTGTATATTTGCATATCTGTGAATATGCATGCATATGCAAACACAAATATGCTTGAAAAAATTAAATTTATGAGGATTTAACAATTATTTTATAAGATGGAATTTATCATGCATAAAACGTTCAGACATAAGATTGAACTTTTTTAACTATGACAGTTTTTCAATAGTTGTTTAATGTCAAGTACTTTAGAGCAGCTATGGAATACCTGTCACCTTCCAGATGTCAGCAAGCTATAATTTACATTTCTGATTCGTGGCCAGTGGTGAGAGATGCAAAAAGTTGTAGTTTCACATCTGGATTACCACAAATAGTATGATCTAATAATTTTTCAGGATGTTCTTAATTTTGGTCGATAATAAACCTTATAGGAATTAAATTGCATAAAATATCTAATCAGACCAAACCACACATATACTGTAGATAAGGATTTATACACATTAACAACTCTCCATTGACTATGTGATTTTTCTCATTCCCTTGTTTGGGTGCATTCCTAATTTGATTAAACCCTTTAATGAACAGCATTCATTATTTTTACAGAAATTTCAGAGACATTATCAAAGAAAATCCAGATTTTCACATTTTCTTTCTCAAAGTGACAACACTAGCCTTTCTCAATCTAGTACCTTCCATAAATGTTAGACAAAGGTTTCCATCAACATTAGCAGGCAAGTTATGTGAGGTATTGTCCAAAACATTTAGAGACTGTATTGAAATCTGACCTCTGAAATAGTCAGTTCAGTTCAGCATTCAACACCATCATTCCAGACACTCTTCTAAGCAAATTAAACCAACTAGTGGTACCTAAACACACTTGTAAGTGGATCATAAGCTTCCTAACAGGAAGCAGCACCTAGGCAGAATCACATCTGATACCTGTACAATCAGCACACGGGCCCCCCAAGGCTGTGTGCTATCTCCACTTCTCCCTATATACCAATAACTGCATCTCAAATGATCCATCTGTTAAAATTTGAAGTTTGCTGATGACACAACAGTGATTGGTCTCATTCACAATCCGCATACAGAGGTTATACAACTTGCCTCATGGTGTAACTGGAACAATCTGGAACTGAACACACTCAAAACCAGATAAATGGTGGTAGACTTTAGAAGAAACCCTCCTACACTACCACCTGTTACAATACGAGACAATACAGTATCAACAGTAGAGACCTTCAAATTTCTAGGTTCTGCTATATCACATGACCTAAAATGGACACCTAACATCAAAAACATCATCAAAAAAGCACAACAAAGAATGTTCTTTCTGTGCCAACTCAGAAAGCTCAAACTGCCCAAGAAGCTGCTGATCCAGTTCTACAGAGGAATTACTGAGTCTATCATCTGCACCTCTATAACTGTCTGGTTTGGTTCTGCAACCCAACAGGACAGACACAGACTTCAGAGAGTAATTAGGACTGCAGAAAAAACAATTACAACCTGCCTTCCATCAAGGACCTGCATACTGCACAAGTCAAAAAGAGGGCTGTGAAAATATTTACAGGCCCCTCACATCCCAGGCATAGACTATTTCAACTCCTCCCTTCAAAACGATGCTATAGAGCACTGCACACCAGAACAACTAGACACAAGAAGTTTTTTCCAGAAAGCCATCACTCCGCTAAACAAATAATTCCCTCAACATTGTTCAACTATTTACAAAGTGTACACTACTATTACTGTTAATCTTCTCATCATTTCTTATCAACCATCCCCTCCCCCTTGACCATTTCCTAGTATGATTTGATTGTTGATTGTACCCTGATGATATGATATGATACATATCATTGTATCATAATGATATGACTATCATTAAGTGTTGTATGTTATGATTCTTGATTCTTAACGAATATATCTTTTCTTTATGTATACTGAGAGTATTTACAACAAGACAAATTCCTTGTGTGTCCAATCACACTTGGCCAATAAAGTATTCTATTCTATTCTATTTTTCTGCAGGAAACTTTTATTGTGCCTTGGTTCATACATGGCTTTTAAAAAGATTTTTCCCTCCTGATTTGTCTTTTCTCATAATTTTTCCATTGCTCTTTTTCCTATCTGAGAAAGAGCATTAAAGACCATAAAACAAAAGAACTGTTAAGAAAAACGAAACAGACTATGTGGTACCTGTCATTCTTTGCCCTCATGAAATAAAATAGAATATGACTTGTTTGTTTTGTTAATGAATGTTCATTTTGCTTGCCTTTCTGATTTTCAATTTTCTTCCCAAAGGCAGCAACTTATCAGTTGATTCTTAGAATTGTTAAATGGTGATGTTATAAATCTAGATAGAAACTGAGCCCATGAAGAATTTTAAAATATTGCTCAGTGTTTTCTCCCAATGTTTAGACTATGTATTTTACGGGAGAACACATTGCATTATAATCTACCCACTGACTTAAGTCTTCTGTTAAATCCTGCTTCTTTTATTCAAACAATCATAGATGAATAATAACTTTTCATGTGAAGTAACAGGATTTGACATAATTCTGATGGCTTTAGAATGAGGTTAATACGATCAGCTTCTTAAGTACTGCATATGAAGATACAAGTTACAAAACAGGCCCGGTTTAGGCCTTTCCCCAATAGGAGAGCAGCAATGTAAATGCCAGAGGTAGCATGCTCATCCTATAAGGTTTTCTAGCAATTTTTGATAAACCCCTTATTTTGATGGCCCACCTCAAAGAATAGTATGTACACAGAAAGATGAAGATAAAAACTTGCATCTAGGGGCAAACTTTCAGCTGCCTCCCTCGTATATCTGCATGGATGATCTTCCTTAATCCATGAGGCGCCATTCGTTAAGAACTTCACTACTTAAAGGAAATCATGTGGACATGTTCACAGGTTTTAACTAGCATTTAACTGCTTAAAAGCTACAATGAAAACTATCAGATTTGCTTGTTTCATGAGACAAGTCATTTCACAGAAAGAATAATTGAAGCACATTTATGAATTGTATTTCCAGCTTGGAAAGTTCCTTTACTGTATTTATCAGATAGCCATATTGTTTTTACTTTGCATTCATTTGGAGATTCTATATCATTCAGGTCATGGTCACTCTAAAGGTGCTTTTTCAAGGAGCAGTTGGACTTTCTGTTTTTTCTTTGAAGACTTTTCACTTCTCATCCAAGAAACTTCTTCACCTCTGACTGGATGGTGGGGAACTGAAGGATTTATTGTCCTTGAAGACAACTGGTCATTTGCATTCTTTTAGCAAGTTGTTAAAGCCACCTGGAGGTTTATCTGTGTTCTCACAGTCACCTGAGTAGTGCAAATGGATGTGGAGCCAACTTGAAACAGTTGAAAGGACTATGTTGTAGACTGGAGATAGATGATGTTGTTTCTCTCCTGCTCTGTTGAGAGAGGACTACTCTATTTTGACATAGATGGCCTCTTTGATCCCTCTTTCAAAACAGCAGTTCTCTCTGTCCAAAATGTGGACTTTACTGTCTTCAAAAGTGTGGCCTTTTACCAATGTCTTCAAAAAAAACCCAAAAGTCCAATTGCCTATTGAAAAAGCACCTTAGGGAGATTCATTCACTTAGCGTACATAAATGTTCCTCAAAAGTTCTTAGGTTTATGGAGTTTCTTGATTACCCTAAAAACAAAAATCTTTGCTTGAAATACTTTTTTTCCCATTTGTATCACCTTTGTCAAATGCAATACTTACTGTCTTTGGGAAAAATTCTGGAAAATGTAAGATGAATCTCACAATTAAGATAGTGCTGCACGCATGAGGTTGATTAGCTTTTTATTTAGTACATCATTTGAAATTATATCCATCTTTGGTAATAGCAAGAAGAATCAACTTCTTGTCTTTGCCTTGCAAGGAACTCATATATTCTGATAAAGTTAAAGAGAAAGCCGAATAACCGAGGGCTTTGTTTTCAAACTAGGACAGCCATTATGACTTACTTCCAATAACTCTTGGTGCAACCTGACACTTTTGTTTTGTACCTGGCAAAGTTTAATCTAATATGCTGTGAAATCCTGTGTATATTTACTGGGAAGAAATATCTATTACTGTCTAGTATATCGGACATTAGTCTTAAACTTCACTTGCACTGGCACAATATTTATTCTAATTCTTCACTACTTTCTTGTTGTTAACGTTCATCCAGAACAAGAATTTTAGGTAACTAAACAATTATTCACCTTCGGTCATTTTATTTAGGTCTAAAAAAACTTTTGCTTTGGGATAATCTACCCTCCAGAATTTCTATTTTCCTTGATAAGTTTGGACTTTTATTGTGTTGATTTGCTTTGTGATTTATGTCCTGATTTACATCCTAATGATGCTAAACCTGTATTACTTGCATATGGAAATTATATAAGGAAGGCAAGAGAAAAGGGTCCAAGATAACATAATGATTAAGTTTTGTGGTTTCCTCTAACATCAGCCCATCATAGTTGAATTTACAAAAAGTGATCAATAAAAAGAATTTTTTTCCAAATGAGATTCATGAAAAGACTCCAAGCATCAATCATTCCGACTAATCTCTATGAATCCCAATAAATTCTTAGTAATGCAAATGACACTTTTATCACAAATAAACAAGGCCACAGATGAAAGTCCTGTTTCCTGACAATACTATATCTACAATATTTTTTTTCAGTTACCATATATATTTAATTTGCATTATGCTGTAATTGGTTTTAACTCTTGTTTTTAATTGTTTTATGATTATTTGCCACTCAGAGCCACTTGCTTGAGATTGGTGGCTATAGAAAAAGAGTGAGTGAATGAGTGAATTTGAGACCTTATGTTTTGAACCATTGTTGGTCTTTAGTACTGTACTTGAGAATGTCATTTTACTAACACAATCACTTCTCCTAATAATAGACTCAGCTTCTATGAAATAGTGTGTATGTGTTTTGTGTGTGTGTGTGTGTGTGTGTGTATAGGTGACAAAAATACTAATGTAAATTGAATTAAAATTATTTTTTATAAATGTCATTGATTGTTCTGCATATATTTTTTAATTTCTTTCTTCAGCCACCTTAAAATTGCTGTTCTTGGAGGAAAATTGGCTGACTCCACAAGTGTTTTTCAGAGTTGTATGAAGTTTTGCATGCACAGCTTAACCTATTATATGGAAGATATTTCTAATTTTTTTTACTGTGCTGTGTACTTTGATTTTTCTATTAATAAGTCTAAAAAACAATGAAATGTTTTTGATATTAATGTAACCTAATTTTAATTATAACATCATTTATCATTATCTTTTTTGTCAATGATTAAAAGCAAAAGAAGAAAACAAAAGTGTAGCATCTCAAAAATAAAGTCTTGCTCAGGTTGAGGTAGTTTCTAATATTTACATGGGTTTGATTGTTATTATGATAGCAACAAGAATTACAATTACTATTCAAATAACTTAAAGGGTTTGATTGATAGTCTGAAAAAAGTAAAATTAGCAGTGGACTATAGAACAAATGTTAAGCAAATATGGTTAAAAAAATTTTTTTTAAAATGACTAGCAAATATGGCTTCAGATTGATTGGTCTGAGTCTATTGTTTTTTCTCAGCCTACTTCATATTTTAGGGTTATTATAAAATAAAATGGATATTAAAAAAAAAAAAAAAACAGCTATGTGAAACAGTGGTGAACCAGCCGAAGTTGGCCAAATGCATCCACTACGTTTGGCCAAATTCAGTTGGTTCACCACTGTTTCCTGGATGTTGAAGAAATGACAATAATAATTTTTTTGCACGTGGATGCCCTGAGGATTCAGAAAATGGAGCAATACATAAAGTACCTGTTGATCAGCACTAACTAGGTTGGAAGAATACCACCCATTTTCCTGATGCTTCACTGGTCACTTAGCAGGCTTTCCACCCATTTCAAGTGATCCCAGCACTAATTCTGTTTATTATCTATAAAGCCCTTTACAGCTAGGGACCTTGCTATTTTCAGGAACTCTAGCTAGGAGAGAATATTGGGGATCAAAGGTATTGAGCACAAGACAACTTGTGTAAAATAGTTGACCTCCTGAGGTCAGAATAATTGCCATCTTCCAACCCTTTAGAAAAGTAGTAAAAATAGTTATTTCTCTTAGAGATTTTGGAAAGAGATTTTTAAAGCTTCTTCAATCAGGAAAGAGCAAATTTTATAAGAAATCAGCATTTCAAATTAATTAAATTAATAAAGCCCATACAAGTTAGACCACAGTTTTTGTGATACAGTGAGCTAGGCCTTCTAGTCAACAGTGCTACATTAGGAAACTCAATCTTACAGATTGGAGAAAAACTGCAGTCAATTGCAGGTCAAATGCACTCTGATTTTAAACAGTTGTAGTCTTGATAGATTACCCCACTCTATTATGTCTTATCCATCTTTGATGGAACAAGACTCAGATTCTTCAAATCTAAGTACAATGTGGATTCAAATTCAGAACGAATACCTAAGAAAAATGCAGAAATATATAAAGAAAAAGAACCCCTATGGCAAGTACATTTTAAAATCTGAATACAACTGATGATGAAGTGTCAGATCAGCCTGACAAAATATGATGTTACTCGAAGACAGAAATTATGCCAGCACTGGAGGCATAGAAGCTGAAGACATCCAACTCTACTCACCATTCTGCAAGATCACCTAATTAACTTCAGAAGGAATTCTCTGTGAATAAATGGTTTTACAATTACTGCTGAAAGTTAATTTTTTTGCTCAATTTTCAGCTTATCTATTAAAGCATTTCCACAAATTTATTATCAGCAAAGAGCTGCAGCTTATCAGAACTGAGTACACCTACTTTTATTTTACTTTTACACATTGCTCTGAATTTTCAGGATAGTCACTCAAGTTGCCATTTGCTGAAGCAGTATCTTTCCTTGTTTTAAGCATTTATTTTTCTGCATGTTTGCAGCTGTTATTCTAATAACATACATATAGGTTATTCTATATGAAGAAAACTGTTATTTTGCACGTGTGACTGATCAAGAAGTCTTTTTTTAAAAATATAGTGACTAGCACGGAATAGATAAGCAAATTCAAGAAAAACATCGTGGAAAAATTCAGTGCTGACTTTTGACCACCTGACTTCGCTTTGGTTTTGCTCCTTCAAATTACCTAGAGAAAGACCACAATTTTCTCTTCATACAGCTGGATGGAAGCCAGACCTCTGGCTCCAGAGGTAAAGGGCAAAAAGTAAAAAATCCTGCCTGAACAAGCAGCTCCACCCACTCCTTTGAATCACTTTGGCTTTTTGACAACAAAACTGAGCTCTGAAAAAAACTCATTCATTGCTTTAGTTCTGAACAAAACTCAAAACGCTGAGCTTATACAACAGACAAACTATTATCATACAACCCAATATGCTACTTACCAAATAGATGGACACATGGTTCACTGAAATGATTAACATGCTCTGCATACATGCATGACTCAGCTGTGGGACACAATAAATTTAGTTGGAGCTTCTTTTTGTTCCCAAATATAATTTGTTCGCTTTTTCTCCTGGATCCATTTGAAGATGTTTATATTGCCACAGAAAGACAGCCTTGAGTGCAGTGGCCAAAGATAAGACCAACCAATTAGGGCACTGTAGGACATTTATTCTCTCTTAAAATGAGTAAGCCTATATACCTATTATCTACTGCTCTATTAGTCATTTGGGACCTAGACATTGTGAGAGTGCGCAAAGAGATAATTCATACTGTCCACTTGTGAATGATAAATAGGAAATTTAACTAAAGTAGAAATAGCAATAGCACTTAGAATTATATACCGCTTTACAGTACTTTACAGTTCTCTCTCAGCAGTTTGCAGAGTCAGCATATTGTCCCCAACAAACTGGGTCCTCATTTTACCAACCTTGGAAGTATTGAAGGATGAGTCAACCTTGAGTCGGTGAGATTTGAACTGCCAAATTGCAAGCAGGCAGCAGAAGCAGCTGCAGTACTGCACTCTAACCACTGCGCCACCATGGCTCAAGTAAACAGAAATATATAGATATCTCATACTAATAAGTGGATTCTATAGTATGCATGTGAGCACTTTTGAATTGCTGACTCATTAAAAAAAATAGAAAAGTGATTTGTAAAAATAATTGCCATCCTTACCTATTTGGGAGCATTTGATCTTCACACAATCCAGAGGATTTTAAATCAAACTAACAGTCTAATAAACATTCACCTTTATCTTTTGTACATATTGCATTTAGTGTACTTATTTTTGACAATTTTTCCAAATCATATTTTTGTGCATTCATTTATGCATATATGAATGTTCTATTTCCATTCATACATCCATAAATGTTATTATGTAAATGTTCTGGAAATACTGTGTACATTATAAAGTGCAGAAAGAAGTATATTTTGAATCCATATTTTTTCTGCATATTTTCCCTGTGAGGTTGTAATGCTTATTAGAACATTTTTTTCATTTTATTTTAAAATTTCCTAGCAAAATATTCAGCAGATTCCTAAAGTTTCCCTTAATAAGTAAATAGAGACAATTAGCAAGCAAATAGAAACAGAGACAAGAAAGTCAAAATGCCCAAGATAACCTATCATGGACTGCATAATATAATGATATTTTGCATTTCTTTCAAGAGAGTTTTTATTGCTGAAATTTCTAGAAAGATGTATATTAGACAATTTACTTTTTAACTCAGGAAGCTTAAGCTCTTCAGAGTTATATTTTTGAATATCAGGATGTTAATAAATGTGGTTTCCTTAGAATTTGTTTATCAAATATATATCTTATCAGCTCAAGTTTGACTTAGCTTTCCATACTTTGAAGGCTGGTAAACTGAGGATCCAGGTTGTTGAGGGCAATATGATGACTCTTTAAATCACTTAGAGTAAAGCACTGTAAAACAGTATATATGTTTAATTGATACTGCTATATCCATCTTGCAGATGGATGTAATTTATTACATCTGTAATTTATTACAGATGGATGTAATACTCAGAAATGTACAGTAATTTAAACATTTTAAATAAGATATTCAGCATAGTGTTAAAACAAATAAATTTATAAGGCAAAAAACCAAACATCTTTAAGTGAGACAAACTGAACAATTACCATTATGACCCATTGAACAAAACTTCCAGAAAATCATAATTTACTTATTTTGGCGTTATCACAGATTTTACTATGCTAGTTGTAAATGACTGACTTTAGGAGGTGGTGGTCATCTCCATTTCTTTAGCCAAAGAGCCAACATTATCCAGATGTGTTTCCACAATTATGCAGCAGCATGACGTTATGCTGTAGCACAAAGTGTTCAGTGAATCATGGAACACTGTTACTTTCTTGCATGCTTATATGTGGCACCTTTCATTTACTTGCATTTACATACTTTCAGATTGTTAGGTTGGGAGAAGCTGGGACAAGTGTTGGGAATCATTCCGTCTTGCAGCACTTAAGTCTCGAATTGGCAAGTTATGGACCTTTAATGATGAAGACTCAGCATCCACCTACCAAACCATCGGGTCCCTATAATAGATGAACATTATCTAATTTCTAACAGGAGGCTTCCTCATCCTCTATAATTCACCAGCCTGGAAGACCATCAGCAGTTTTTTCTGTTATAAGTGAACCCAACATATCAGTCCTAACAAGAAGAGGTAGCCTTGGTGCCAATCCATGTAGGATTTCGAAAGCTGACAACCAGCACTTTGAATTGCATTTGGGAGCTAATATCAATAGGGATTCTTTTATTGATAAAAGTAACAAGGTGGGAATCAATCAGAGGAAAAAATTACAACCAAATATTACTGCTCTCCAATTGGTGTATGTGTTCATGTGTGTACTGAAAATTCATATTGTTCTGTGGCAGAATGTAGAAATCAACTAACCTAATGAGAATTACCTTAAGTTATTTTAATTTGGCAAAATAAGCTTAAAGGAATTACTGCTCTCAGGATGCCATTTTTGCATATTAGCTGTTCTGAGAACAAACAGGTAAAACAAAACAACCACTTCACAAACACATGGCACAACATAGGAGAGCAAACCCTCAGACAAGATTTAGCAGTCCATCAGCATTTGAAAAACAAAGGCTATTCTTTTTAAGACTGAAGAGTCCATATTCTGGAGAGAGAGGAACACTGTTCTGAAAGAGGGATAAAAGAGACCATTTATGTTAACATTGAGCAGCCCTTTCTGAATAGAGTGGGAAGGATTTAAAAAACCACCTATCTCCTATCTACAACGCCCCGCCGCCCGTATTTTCAGCAATTCCAAGAAAGATTCCCACTTCCATTTGCATTCTGATACAGGTAATCCTGAGGGCACAGATAAATCCCCAAGTGGCTTCATCCAGCTACCTTTTGAAAAAGCACCTCTGATAACTGTGACCTGGATGACTGAGAATCTCCACAAACACAGAGATGTTCTGAGACATTTCAGCTTTACCTATGAGCACAATAATCCATTTTGGGAAAGGGATGGGTAGCTGCAGGCAAGCCAAAGTTATGAATAATCATATAGAACTGTTTGCCTTGCATTGTCTAGAAATGTTGTATCCTAATAAGGTGAAACTTAGATCACAGAAGAATCAAACAAGCATAGGTTTAAATTATTTTGTTGAAACAAATTAAGAGAAAAAAACAGATTAGAAGGAATGCATGAATATAAAGCAAACGTGCTTGCTTTGGGAATACCAGTTGACCAAGATGGTGCAAGTGGGTGTTAGAGGAAATTAATTTAAGAAGAAAGAAAGAAAAAATCAAAGGCAAAGCTTCCTGCCAGTCCTACTGTACCTGACCACATGGAAGAAACCACATTTAAGGCTCCAAGCATCTCTCTCTTTTTAGATTTTACCAAAAACCTCATCTCCCCAATAAGGTCCAGAAGTAATGAAAAGCAAAAGATTAGCCAGTATTATATTATGTCATCCACTTAAGAGACAGAGAAAAAGAACAGGAAAGTTGTGTCAATTGGAGGAATGGATTATTATTTGAACTATGTGACAAAATATTGTTAAGACCATGATATATTTTCCAATAAGCCATATCATTTAACATGATGTTAAATGTCTCTTTCTATTTAACACACAGAAACACAAAGAAATCCTTAGCAAAGGATTGGAAAGGTTGCAGGAAGCATGAAGAACCTAACCTAGCCTCATTGGAATCAATGGGAATTTCTTCTCAAAGTATCATTACAGATGAAGACTCTTCTTCATGAGAAAGAATTCATGATTGGGGGCTATTTTTCCATAGCTGTTATAATTCTAATCACTCAGTCCCTAACTAGTTGATACAATTTATTTATAATTTTAAAAACTGTGCAGTATATAGTAGTCTTCAACTGACTACCAGAATTGAGACCAAAATTTCAATTTGTTAAGGCAGTTGTTAAATAAATCCTTCCCAAATTTATGACTTTCTTTCCCATGGTTGTTAAGTGAATCACTGCAGTTATTAAAGGAATATCATAGTCATTAAACAAATGTGGCTGACCTCATTGACTTTGTTTGTTGAATGATCACAAGTAGTGATCACATGACCCTGGGAAGCTGCAACCACTATAAATATGTGCCACTTGTCAAGCAGCCAAATTTTGATCATATGACCTTAGGGATGCTGTGATGGTTTTAAGTCTGAGAGGCGGTTACAGTTACTTCTTCAAAGCCATTTTAATTTTGAATGGTTATTAAATGAATGATTATTGTTGAAAACTACCCGTAGAAGCCTCAATGACACAGTAATATCATTCTACATTCTTTTTCCCCTTGTCTTTGAGTTCCTCTTTTACCATTTCATCCATTACTTAAACCTTCTTTTCCATGTAGTATCTCTGCTATGTCTAAATTCCAAACTTAAATGATATTTTTTATTAATTTTTGCATAGTCAATTAAAATATTTTTGCTAGGAAGTAGGAGAAGACACATGAGACAACTAAAGCATATTGTTTCAGAACAGTGATGTGGCTTAGAAACATGTACCTATGCTATAGTAAAAATTGAACATCAGGGAATAATAATAACAATATTTAACACTGTAGTATAGCTAACGCAGTAGTCCCCAAAATGTTCCCAACAGTGTTCCAACATTTATATTGTTTATATATATTTATATTATACAAAATTTATATACATTACAGGATAAACATGTTGAATATACAGTATATTTTTGTAGTATTGGATGTAGAATTAATGGGTGAAAAAAGCAATTAAAAATTGCATTTTGAAACTCTGTACGGACTTGTTTAGTTCCCCAAAGCAGACATATTCCTTTTGATGCATGGCAGAATAAAGAGATGCACTGACAAAACAATGTCTAAGAAATGCAAATCTTTTTTTTTCTTCATGTTAATAGTATAATTCTCCTGTATGATAACAGGGTACACAACATAGGGATTGCTGTACATTAACATTAGCTAATAATCCTTGGTATCTATTATGAACAGGTGGCCTTTAGAAAAGAGTTTACATGTTTAAAGCACTAATGCACTGAAGTCTTAGCTAATACCAGGATATATCTTGATTTTGGGAGCATTTTAATTCAGCTTTCATGGGTGTGCTATGATCTCATGATTCAGTGATCAAAATTACATTGGCTTCATAGACTAAAACTTCATCCTAGAAAACAAAAACAGGAAATTTAAATAATCTATGTTCAAAAATGAACATTTTAAGTTATTATATACTTCAGAACAAGGTGTCTTTTCCTGAATTATATACGAAGGCTATCCACAAAATAGATTACGTTTTGCGACAGAAAAAAAACAAAGTGTAGGAAAAAAATTTTATTATATACACTTAAAAGTGACACTTAAATACTACTTTTCAACATATTCACCGAACAAATTGAGGCACTTATCATAGCGGTGAACAAGCTTTGTAATTCCATTGTCATAAAATTCAGCCGCCTGAGATTTCAGCCAGTCAGTCACGCCCACCCGCAGTTCCGTGTCGTCGTCAAAGCGCTGTGTTCCAAGCCAGGTCTTCATCCTCGGAAACAGTGGAGGTCGCTTGATGCAAGATCGGGGCTGTAGGGCGGATGAGGAAAAATCTCCCACATGAAAACATTCAGGACTTCTCAAGTGCGATTTGCTGTGTGTGGTCGGGCATTGTCATGCAAAACAAAATTTTTGAGCTTAACTTTCCTCTACGCTTGTTCTGAATTGCTTTTCTTAGTTTTTGCAACGTTTCACAATACCTTACAGAGTTTATTGTTGCACCATGTTCCAGAAAATTGATAAGAAGCACACCTTGCCTATCCCAAAAAACAGTCGCCATAATCTTCCTTGCAGAGAACGTTTGCAAACATTTTCTTGTTTTGGGGGGGAATTTGTGTGCCCCCACTCCATAGACTGCAATTTGGTCTCACTGTTCACATGTTTGACCCAAGTCTCGTCTCCAGTTTGATCTTGATTCATTCGATCAAGAAATTAATCTCCATCTTTGTCGTAAAAGTACAGAAATGTCAATGATGCGGCCATACGCTGACTCTTGTGGTTTTCTGTCAGGATTTTTGGCATCCATCTTGCACAAAATTTGTGGTAGCCTAGCTTTTGTGTAACAATTTCATGCAACAAACTGCGTGAAATTTGTAGAACACTAAGCGAACATTCCGTTACTGTGAAACGGTGGTTTTCACGAATCTTGTCATCGACTTTTGCGACCAGTTCATCAGTCACAATGCTCGGACATCCATTCCGCTGTTCATCATGAACATTAGTTCATCCATTTTTAAACTTAATGCACCATTGGCGCACTCCACCTTCAATGATGATGTTGTCCCCGTACACTTCACACAGTTGCTGAAAAATTGCAATCGGTTTATGGTGTTTTGCCAACAAAAACCTTATGACTGATTGCACGTCACAACTCGCAGGATTTTCAATTGCAGCACACATTTCAAACGTTTGCTGTGAAATAACAGGTAATGATATGAACCTCCCATGAGTACGACTAGATGCAGGCTAAGCGGCGGATGCACAGACCAAAGATGGCTGTGCTAGCTCCGCCCCTTCTTGCTACAGACGAAAACGTAATCTATTTTGTGGATAGCCCTTGTAATAACACTTCTCTACGTTCGTAAAGATCATTGCTTCTAGGAACTGCTGTTAGAAGATTAAAGTTTTGTAGGGACCTTAGAGTTATTTCCCATGATAAATTGCTTTAGTTCTTGGAGATTTGCTTTAGTTAGAAAGTTTTGATGTGATGGGTTTCTCTTGATGTCATTTGGAGTAAAACTAGAGTTGGGTGATTGAGAATGTTCATTGTGTGGAAAGGCTTGAAGTTTACATTTTGCTATCTCCTAATAGATCTTAGTACAACTTCAGTCAAAAGCCATGAAAAGCTGCTGCTAAAAAAAATCTTATTTTTTCAACCACTCTATAATACTTTTATATTCAGAAAAAGATCACATAGATGATATTTCGTTCTATTTTTGGTTTGTTGTGAAGGATTTGGGAAACATTTGCTGGATAATTATATTCAGCACTTGACTTCTATATGACTTACAGACTAGCTTCATCTGATATTCAGGATATTAATATTGATGCACTAGTATTGCTACATATAATGTACAGCAACCAACATCTGACATTACCCAATATGAAGTAATCAGTGCTTCATTTCAGGAACATGCAACCCATCTGATTATCTAACATCTGACATTCTAAAAGAATTTAGCAAAATTTATATTAACTTCATGTATTCATTCATTCAATCAAATGAATTATGATGGCCTTTTTTAACTTTCTGAAATTGGAATATAAAGAAAAGTCATATTAAAATCTGAGCTCAACTTAGAAAATTCATTCTGTTTTGAAATGGTTTTATATCAACTTGTACAAGTTTAAGTGTTTAAGAAATACTTTCATAAATGCTGTAAAAAATACCAAGTTATTTAAATTCAGGTTTATTGTTTGTAATCCAGATTTCAATGAATGGCCTTATATAGCTGAACATCTGTCAGCTTTTATTTGCAGGTTGTGAAAAATGGTAATATTGATACCACAGTGATCCAGTGATATTATATTGAGTTAACCAAATTCTTATAGCTTGCTAACATCAAATATTACATACTACAGGGAAGCTCAAGCTCTATCCTTACATAAATACCAACAGATAAAATAACTGTTTCCTCCCCAGTTCATAATACAGTTGGAGGGATTTTGATGAAGTCAGTCTCATTCTCCACAACTCTGCATGCTTACTTCTACATCGTAGTTAACTTATATAAATATAAAACTTGTATAAATAAAAAATTTTTTGCATTTCATTTTCCATTTTCCTAAGCTTCAGTGCAACTGAAAAAGGTACTCTCTTCTGACCTGCATCAACATACTATTGCTTCTGACCCAACAATTTTGAGCTCTGGGGGAATAATAATATGAGTTTGTGAAAGAAAGACTGGAAGAATGCTGGATAAATAAAACATCTATATCAGTGATGGCTAATCTTTTTGGCACTAAGTGCCTAAAGCACGCACACATCCCAAAATGCAATATGTCTCCCATGCATACACATGTGGCCGCCACACATGTGCCCCATCCCCATGCATGTGTCCCGCCCCGATGCATGTGCCCTGCCCCCCCACACACATGGGTTGCAGAGACCCAAAGATCAGCTGGCCGGTGGGAAGCGCGCACACATGCACAACAAAACTGAGCTGGGGTGACAGCTTATGTGCCAAGAGAGGGCTCTGTGTTCCACCTCTAACACACGTGCCATAAGTTCACCATTATGGACCTATATAGATATGTGAATGTAAGAAAGATACATTCATATATCTAAAGGGGACAAGGAAGCCATATAGTTTAATAAAAAATAGTTCTGAAAAAGTTAATCTACAAAGGTATTCCTGGGGAAACATTATCTATTATATCAGGTATAACTCCGTAAGACTGACACCATTCATTTTTGTTTAGTCCTGACAGTTGGCAGAGATGACAGAGACTAAGGTAAGTCTTCTAAATATTATTTCTTACCTTTGTGGTCCACAATTTGACAGTCCAATCAAATGACGATGTAACAAATAGATGAGAGAAATCAATTGGACCCACTGCCATGTGGCAGTTGATTCCTGTCACTGGCCCCTGATGACCTTCAAAAACTTCTCCAATCCCTGCTTTACTGTAGAAAAAAATGAATTCATTTCGGAAACCTTCATGGTTTTCCTCAGTGAAAATGCTATGACATAAGCTTTCCATTTTCAAAACAAGCAAGATTAAAGTTACCTCCTCTTACTAAGAGGATGTCATAACAAACTAACAGTGTCTTAAATGATTTTAGTATATGTTGTGCCTGAGATACATGCATACAAGCTTTGATTTCCTTTTTTGAATAGCATTCTGTAGCTTTTTCATCTTGACTGACTGAAAAAGTCATAAAATATGTTACAGTTTGGATTGTATCTCTATTACCTCTACATATATATCATTCAAGTGTAGAAGAACACCCATCTTATGGCACTACTAAAATGTCTATAAATAAGTTTAATAAAATATATAGAACATCCCAAATCACAGACTTTTTGTGATTAAAAAAACTGCTAATTATTGTAAGCGGTTAAGAAAGTTCTAAAAAAAGGAATGGTTCATGAGCACACTTCACTTATAAACTAAGTTAATATTTGCTAGTCATCTTTGGAGACTTTATTCTAAAAAGCAGCATATAGGTTTTACTGATATATATATATATGCAGTCACTGATCATCTGGTACATTTCTCTTCCCTACACAAACAGCAATTATGGAGATAAGTAGGAACTTCAGTATGCCATAAGAACAAATGAACACAATGAATGGTTTTGTAATATTTTAAAGACCAATAATTGAGAACCTGTTCATTTTAATAGTTTAGCACTAGCCAGAAACTGGCAGACTGTGAGTTCTAATTTTACCTTAGGCATTAAAGGTAAAGTGATTTTATCCAGTTATTCTCTCTCAGCCCAACCCGCCTCATAGGATTGTTGTGGGAAAAATAGGAGGAGGAAGACATGTTGAATATATTTGGTGAAATTAGTTATTTATAAGAATAATAAGACATCAGATATGCAGAAAGAGAGATGAGGGGGAGGGGGAGGGGGAGAGAGAGAGAGATAGGAGAGAGAGAAGGAGGGAGAGGTCATGCATATTTGTGAACTCACATTAATGCTCCAGATTAATGCCTGAAGGCATTAATCACTGAAAGATCTCCTGCATGATCTCAGCCATTTTACTAACTGTAAAATGTAATGCCATAAGCACAATCATATAGACAAAAAAAAAAGATGGGTGTGTGGGAGAAAGTACCTTCCATGGCGACAAGCTGTGTAGACAGTGCCCTCTTCACTTCCAACTACAAAGTTGTTAACATCTCCAGTTGGGAAAGCCATTCCAGTAACTGCCACTGCCTTGGATTTATTATATACTAGCTCCATACTCTCCTAAAATAAGTTAGAAACATTTCTTTTCAATTGGTTGTTTCTTGAGCAGAGAAATGTTGGGACAAGATAGGGAAGGAACAAAACTTCTCAAGCCCAAAATAATCTACTTGCAGATTTTGGAGGATCTAATAATATTAAAGTATTGCTGGGGAGCCTAGATGAAAGGACACGTTGAGACTTTTATTTCCAGAAATTATCTGCAGAACATTGGTTTTTGCTTTTGTTTATTGCTGATCAATAGGTTATACTGAGGTGTAGTGGTGAGGAATATAGAATGGAATCTGTATGGTTCTGGGGAAATCATAGTTTTTCTTCCTTCCACCTATAAAAATCTTGCATAGAGGTGACACTGATTATCAAAGTAAATTGCAGCCTTATTTAAAGTTCTGAATCAACATTTAAATCTATGTTACTAATATTAGATTCTCCATTTATGGTGTTCTTGCATCAAAATTTAACTTTGGTAGGAAATATCTATGGAAACTGTTCTAAAATTACTTTCATTACTACTTTTTCTTTGTCCTTTCATCTGGCTTCAATCATTTCTCCTAGGTCTACCAATCTTGCCCACAATTCACAATTCCCTTCTTGTTCATCCTATATGTAGTTCCTAAGCTTCTACTTGTAGGTATAAGAAATTGCATTAAACCTGTGTAGGATTACCCCTTTAACATGGAAATGATCCATTACTTCCCTAGCTTGAAGGTAAGGGCTAATCTTACTAACTGAACTAACTAATCTTAGAGCCATTCCTATTAAGCATGGCCTAATCTGGCCATCCATTCACCATCTGGCCATTTACAAGAGGTAGTAACTCTTTCAAACATAGTAAAATAGGCGTCTATAATCTTCTTCATCTGTTAAATTAGGAATTTTGATATGGTTGGAGCCACCAATTGCACTATAGTTATATGTGCAGATCAGCTATATAAGATCTAGTTGCAATAACTTAGAGAAGTACTAGTAAGGAATGGCATGGACAGAAATTAAATCAGATAGAGATTAAGGGAGAAAATTTAAGTACTTAACTGAATTTGAAAATCTTATAATCCATAATTTGAAATAACTGCTGGGTCCAATTTATAAGTGCTGGTCAAGTCTAACTCAGAAATGGAAAAAGTCAGAGCTGTACTGTATATACAGATGTGGTACAATTGTTCAGAGAAGTTTTAAAATAAAAGAGACACTGGGTTTCAATTATAAAGAAATAGATTTCCTCGTACACTTTGGCTGGACATCAGAAAAATATCTCTTTTATATGTCAGTCTTTTGAGATAGTCCAGACCAGTCAAGTCCAAGAAATGCCATACTGAATTGTAAGCTTACAGAAACAGAATGGTACAAGTCTGAAAGAACTTCTCCTCTCCCTACCTAGGGAGGGTCTCCTTCAGTCTCAGATTTATCAGATCAATGTCTATGCTGCTGCTCTTCCTCTTGCCTCCCAAGGCCATTCTCAAATATCATTACATTGTGTCAGGAATGTTCTTCTAATGGATGTCTACACTGGGTGGGTGTTGAGTTTCCCAAGTCCCTTCCAATCCCTACAGTCTATGAGTGTACTCTATTAACTTTAGTATACTCTAACTTCTTTTCCTATTTAAGCAAAGATAGCCAATTTAGAAGTTTCCTATTTCCTATTTTTTGCTAGAGCTAGCACTGCATATATTTCCATTTTTACCTATTTTGCAATTCTTAAGTTCCATCTCAATATTGTAATAACTACATGACTTTACTGAGTATATTTTCTATGATTTTCATGTGGAACAGATAGACAGATACAGATATAAACACATAAAATTGCAGCAGGGACCTAAAATGAGCTCAATAGTTCTAGAGAACAAAAAGGTTTTACCCCAGCATGAAGACATACCACTCTCTCTCACCCCTCTTGTTTGCATGACAAAGATATACCCATTTCACCATCCTACCAATTGTTGTTCTGCTCACTGACCAATGCCTTTAAATGCAGTTTAAAAAAAAGACAGGTAGTCCTCAAAATTACAATCACTATTGTGCCCAAAATATCTGTTGCTAAGTGAAACATTTGTTAAGTGAATGTTGCCCCATTTTACGACCTTTCTTGCCACAGCTATTAAGTGAAACAGTGCGGTTGTTAAGTTAGTAGCATGGTTGTTAAATGAATCCGGCTTCCTCACTGACTTTGCTTGTCAAAAGGTCACAAAAGAGGTCCACATGACCCTGGCAACTGTCATAAATATGAAACATTTTGATCACGAGCATTTTGATCACAAGTTCTTGGGGATGCTATAATAGTCATAAGTGTGAAAAATTGTCATAAGTCACTTTTTTCAGTCATTGTAACTTAGAATGGTCACTAAATGAACTGTTGTAAGTTGAGGACTATTGTAGTGCCTACCCCCTGTTCTACATGAACCTAATTCGATATGGGAGACAAACACAGTGCTATCTACTTTTGTCTTTCTTATATTTCACTGTTCTTCGCTAATTCAACAAATCTGTTTAGCTGGTTCATTTCTGGTATCAAGGGTGGAGAGAATAAAAATAACAAACTATTTTACAAAAGAGGAGGAATTTCTCTCTCTCTATCCTATAAGAGTTATTGAATATAAAGAATAAATCTCAGCCTTGGCTGTATATAAATCGAACAAACCTATGGATTCTGTTTCAGAACATTTGTTAATAAGTTTCCAAATAACTTTTCATCAAATATATTTAAAAAATACATGGCAAACAACATTGCTATTGTTTTTTTCTAAACTGACAAATGCTGGTCCTATAAATTTCCTCCCTTCCATCCCATTTAATAACCACCAGATGGGTTGGGCTCCAACTCCCAAATTCCTTACACTGGCTAATGTTTGTTGGTTTTTAGATTGGGGAAGATTTTCTAACAATAATATTTAAGAATAGGAAAAAATGCATTTGTATAATTTTTGTTGTGATTTCTTTATGATTATTTCTACATTTAAATAAAAATTTACACTATATGCTATATTACAATGAAATATATACTGGGTAAACAGCATTATAGAATAAGCTTGATATACCACAAGGTGCATGGGTACCTGTATTTTAGAACAGATTATTTCATTTTCACTTGAAACTGACCTGCATATTAACGCATTACTCTAATTACATGATTTGAGGGAGAGGAAATGGGTTTTGGCTCTAAGGAGAGGCAATTGCTGGAAGCAAGCTACACTCTTTAAAGTACATCCATGGGTTTTAGTCTGCATAGGATGTGAGGCTTTAGCTTTTACAAATTACATTCCATTAATAGGTATCAGCCATCACTTTCTTCTTCTGTAAATAAAAACAAACCCACCTGCGGAGTTGAAAGCATATCCAAACTCCAAGAACACATTTTGCCATCTGTAGAAACGGTAATGAGGTTGTGAGCGTTCTGTGTTCCAACGACATTTACACAGTAGACTGGGTGCTGAAAACACACAAAATACCAAAAAAATATCTGAAGGTGCAAATTAAACATTTCACTAACTATTCAGAGATTATTTACAAGAGAAACTGGATGGTCATTCCAGGCTCGAGTCTTTTCCTTTTACCAAAATATGATAATCCTGTAAGAGATTCGAAAGTATTCTTTCTCTCTGGTCCCTCTTGTCATGCTGTCATATTTAAATAAAATTATTATTACTGTGAAAATACAGCATTACATAGAAGCATAGATCATATAGGTGATCTATACTTATAAAAACAGTTGAGCCCAAAATTTCTGTTGCTAAGTGAGACATTTATTAAATGAGTTTTGCGACATTTTACAACCTGTCTTGCCATGGTTGTTCATTGAATTTCTTCAGTTAAGTTAGTAACATGATTATTAAGTGAATCTGGTGTCTCCATTGATTTTACTTGTCAAAAAGTCACAAAAGGTGACCACATGATTCCTGGATACTGTAACAGTTATAAATATGAGTGAATTGCCAACCATCTGAATTTTGAACACATGATCATGGGAATACCACAGTCATCTTAAGTGTGAAAAATTATTATAAGTCACCTTTTTCAGGGCTGTTGTCACTAAATTAACTGTTGTAAGTCGTGGACTAGCTGTACTAACAAGTATATGTTAGTATGTCTATGGAGATTCTCAGTCATCCAGGTCATGGTTGTCCCAAAGATGCCCCCCCCCCCCCTTTATTTCCTTTTTTCAAGAGACTGAAGAAGCTTCTTGGATGAGAAGCAAAAAGTCTTCAAAGAAAAACCAGAAAGTCCAGTTGCCTCTTGAAAAAAAACAGCAACCTTTGGGAGATATGTTAACATGTGGTTGATATTTGAAAAAGTAGAAGGCAAAAAGCTTCAATGTGGAGAAAAATACCAAGAGAAAGGGCAGGGAGGGGGAAGGGAGGGAGGGAGGGAGGGAGGGAGGGAGGGAGGGAGGGAGGGAGGAAGGAAGGAAGGAAGGAAGGAAGGAAGGAAGGAAGGAAGGAAGGAAGGAAGGAAGGAAGGAAGGAAGGAAG
>BLBF01000094.1:5942722-6024070 GCA_015471245.1 Laticauda colubrina | reverse complement strand
AAGGAAGGAAGGAAGGAAGGAAGGAAGGAAGGAAGGAAGGAAGGAAGAAAGAAAGGAAGGACAGACAGACGGACAGATGGATGAACAGACCTCTGGCTTGTGTAAAATATTTTCAACTAGTTCAGCAGCAAAGGAATATCAACAACATTTTCAGTCATGGATTTATTTATGTTCTAATATTCACTGAAATTAATCTGAAGCAACTGTTCCAATTTATCATTTTCTCGGTGTAATAGGGACTAACAGGAAAAGCTCGGTATCAAAACCTTAACTAATGCTAATCTTTGAGATCTCTGTTACTGAAGTGGAGGAATAGAGGTTCATTACAGAAAAATGCCAAATCCGTCCAACCACAGAATCAGATAAAGAAATCTTCAGATAGAAGGAGAGTAAAAACATTTTCCTCAGCAGCAATGTACAAGCCCATTTTCACTGGTCATTGACTCTAATGATGTTTCTTCTCTTGCATTCATAACATGTTTATTTCTATCAAAACCAATCTGAATGTTCCCTGTCTTTTTTAATCAAACATTCTTTGTACTCTTTCTTTGCAACTATCTTTCTATTCATAAAATATCTTTTTCTCATCCTCATATTTCAAGCAGTCCTTGTGTGCTTTTTTGTCAGTCCGGGCTCTTTCATTTCAACTTTCCACAAAGCGTTATTTCCATTGCTTACCATTTATCCCATGACACTTTCATGGCACTTGGGAGATAATTCTCTTCACTCTATTCTAAGTGGTTTCCATGCTCTCTTTTCATAAGTACCCTTTATAATTATTTTGTTCAGCAACTATCTTCTAATACCTTTTTTCTTATAGAACTCATACTTTCTGCAATTGTTCTACTTTCACTATTGTTTATTTCACTTTACTTTTGTTCCATATCAATCTTGCCCCAAAAGTCATTCTTAATACCTCCAAGAAATAGTCTGTTCACATTTCAGAATCTCTCATCACTCTCGTAATCTCTCATCACTCTCGTAATCTTGTATTATACCTGAAGTAATGTAGGGTCTCCTGCTTGAGTAGTGGGTTGGACTAGCTGACTTACAAGGTCCCTTCTAATTCTGTTAATCTGTCATCAGTATCACAAGTCATCGAACATCACATGCAGCTGATCAAATCAACCCAAAACTAGGCCATGACATCTGAACAACAACATGAGCACCAATTTACATCACACAGATGGTACTTAAAACCAAGGACTTTGATTCAGCAACTACAGCCAGCCAATCATATAACCCGAAATCAGATCAGGACTCAGAAAGGTATTTAAAGGCCAGTGCTTCCCCAGACAAGCACAATCCGAAGTGTACTGAAGATGTGCACTGAAGATGAACTCTAGTGACTAATATTCAAAGACATTTCAAAGGGTTATCATTTTATTTTTGATTCTCCAAATGGCCAATCACTTTTTATGCAGTCTCCATTCATTAGAATAGAATAGAATAGAATAGAATAGAATAGAATAGAATAGAATAGAATAGAATAGAATAGAATAGAATTCTTTATTGGCCAAGTGTGATTGGACACACAAGGAATTTGTCTTGGTGTAAATACTCTCAGTATACATAAAATAAATTTTCTGATTTTTCCATTCTCACTAACCTCTATTTCATATGGACCTGTAACAATTTTAAAGGCGCCCATTCATACTCTGGATTATTGCTCCTCATTAATAATTTCTTATTTATATTCATAGATTTAACTCACTTTGCATGTTCATTCAAAAATGTTACATCCTTTCAATATGTCTTAATTTTCTCTTCCACACCCCTGCTTTCATTTATCAATCCGTGCTGCCTTTCTTTAAAATATTTCTTTACAAATATATACATTGAAACTCCACATAGGGAGAATACTATAGATAGCTTTATGGGGATGTGAAACACCTCATCTGCTTTAAATCTTCTAGAATTTTTTTTCAAAAACTGACCACTGAAATTTATTGATTTATATGCCACCCACCTTCCAAAAATCCAGACGGTTTATATTAACATTTAAGAACACATTTGCATGTAATATTTTCATAGTGATTTGAGAAGGACTTCATATATCTACATGTATTTCTGCCCACCCCTATCCCTGAAGAAATAAACTTCATAAGATTTTGGAACCATAAACACCACATAAGAACTATTATTCAGTTAGTACATGTGCACACATGCATTTAAACCAAACTTCTTGATTTTGAAGCTCTAAGTTTTCAACTACTTTTCAATTCATGTCTAAATATATCTCCATTTGCCTCTCACTCATTTGTCTGAGAGAAACAGCCTTTCACATGTGCTCTGTAGAAATAACCGAAACCTAAGTCATTTCATATAGAAGTTTACTGGACATTTGCCCTCCTCACTATGGTGCTTATGCAAGCTGGTAATATAGTCTCCAAAACTGGGAACTGCAAGGACAAAAGAGTCTAAAGTTCACATAGCTGGGGCAACATTCAGTAGCATGAAAATTTTCATTTTCCTCACAGCACATTTTTGAGCAAAGCCTGGATTTAATAAGCGCTGTCAGCTGTCAATTTCATAAGCAATAAATCTCACTGCAGATTGAAAAGGATATTTCTAATACCAAGTGGGAGGCAGGGAAAAAGGGGAGGAGATGGAAACAACAACTCTATTTTTCAGAGAGAATCTCTGGGGTTCTTTCCTGTCCAAGAAAAAGATGCCATCTTGTTTTTATTTATTTTGGAAATGAAATCATCATGCCAGAGGTTTCATTTAAATAATAATAATTAAAATTTCCTGTTATTCCCAATGCTGATGTGTAGTGGGCGTGAAAGAAGATTAGAGAGTAACATGCGGTGCAGTTCTTTTCTTGTAAAACTTAGCATCAATTTACAGGAATAAGTTCAGGAAATTTAGAAACCAGTAGCTGGTGGTAACAAATTATGTATGTTCCAGTTTGCATCAGGGAGAAATTCTTATTTAGTACTACAATAAGCTTGTACATATGGTTTCTTTCTCAAGGTAAAAGCATCACATGTCTAGACATCACATGTTGTTATTATGCTTTGATGTAGTAACTATCAAAGTATTGATGTAGTAACTATCAAAGTAGTAACTATCTCCACATGAACTGGAGAATTGTGGGAGCTGAAGTCCACACATTTTCAAGTTCACAAAACTGAGAAATACTGGAATAAGCAGTACTTGGCTCAACAATAGTAGCTGTGAGAGAAATCTAGATATCCTAGTGGGCCACCATTTAAAATAGAGCCAGCAGCAAATGCTGCAGCTGTCAAAAACAGTGCAAACCTGGGATGCATTCAGAGCCATGTGGTTTGAAAGCAGTATTGCAAGCTAATTCTGCTGACTACCAGCAGTTTGATCCTGACTGGATCAAAATTGACTCAGCCTTCTATCCTTCCGAGGTCAGTAAAATAAGGACCCAGACTGTTGGGGAAAATATGCTGACTTTGTAAACCGCTTAGAGAGAGCTATAAAGCACTATGAAATGGTATAAGGCTGTAAAGCACTATGAAATGGTATATAAGTCTATAAGTGCTATTACTAATAGAGTGATAGCATTAAGATCACAAGAAGTGATAGCACTAATTTACACAGCACTAAGTGAGGCTGTACTTGGGACATTGTATCCAGTTCTGATCTTCATGATCTACCAAAGATGATGACACTCTAGAAAGAATACAGAGAAGAGCAACAGAGATGATAAAGTGTCTGGAGGCTAAACCATATGATAATGGTTAAGGGAACAAAGAATGTCTAGCCTATAGAAAAGAAGAGTTATGGGTGACATGGGAGCTGCCTTCCAGAACTAAAAGGGCTGTCACAAAGAAGAGACAAGTCGGCTTATTCTCCAAAGCACCTGAGAGAAGGAAAAGAAGTAACAACTGGAAGATCATTAAAGACAGAATCAACCTAGAACTAAGGAGAAATTTCCTGACAGTGAGATCAATCAGTCAGTGGAATGGCTGGTCTCCATAAGTTGTGGGTGCTTATTACTGGAAGTTTTCAAGAAGAGATTGGCCAACCATTTGTCTGGAATTGTATAGGTTCTCCTGCTCAAGAAAGATGTTGGACAAAGGGACCTGCAAGTTCCTTCCATCCCTATTATTCTATGTTCTCTAAGTATTATGGTTTGGATCATATTGATTATTCAGAAATATGACATTTTGTGTTTAATTGCATTATGCAGGAAACAGATATCTGCAATATAACAAATTGAAGTTCCACTAAAATCAATATATACATTTTGTATGAGCTTTGTTTTAAATATTTCTTACATTCTGAAAAGGTATATTCATTATATATCTTCATTATGAAGGTTCATACAGGTAATCCTCAACTTATGATCACAATTGAGTCCAGAATTTATGTTGCTAAGTGAGAAATTTATTAAGTAAGTTTTGTCCCATTTTACGACTTTTCTTGCCACATTTGTTAACTGAATCACCACAGTTGTTAAATTAGTAACATGGTTGTTCAGTAAATCTAGCTGCCTCATTAACTTTGCATCAGAAAGCTGCAAAAGATGATCCCGTGACTGCAACTGTCATAAACATGAACCAGTTGTCAAGCATACAAATGTAAATCACAAGACCATGGGAATGCTACAACAGTCATAAGGGGCAAAAAATGGCCATAAGTCATTTTTTTCAGTACCATTGTAATTCCAAACAGTCATTAAGGGAACTGTTGTATGTTGAGGATTAATGGTACTATATATTAAAATATGTTAATTAGCATATTAACATATTTTACTCTTCAGTCTTTTTTTTTTAAAGCTGAAATGTGAGCGGCCATTCTAGGAATACTTGTCATGCATTTCCTGCTGATTTTCTCTGGAATGTAAACAACAAGGTAATTTGGCAAATTTTGGAATGGTAGATTTACCATGATTTGAACCAAATAAGATTGTAGGGTTACCAGGCAATTATTCCATAAGCTTTCTCACTCATTATTACCCACCCAACTTTAAAATAAGCTTTTGGTTACAGAAGGAGAAGAGAATGGAGCAAAAGTATAGCAAAGCAGTTTAGCACTTCATTAAAACAAAAGGAATGGTCACTGTCCCAGTCACTTGCAACCCTACAATCCTACTTTTCTTTGACAGCTGAATATTTTATTTTTTAACAAATAAGTTTTACACATAGCTTTACATGTTAATTCCATACATCACTAAATAATTTTTACCGTGTGCGCAGCTGCAGAAAGAGGTGTACGCTGAACTGGTGTCCTCCTGTGACTACGATTATCCCACAGAACAATTTGGCCAGAATAAGTTCCTCCAACAACTAGGTTTGGATGAAAGCGGGCAAAACAGACGGACATCACAGAGGACTAGAGCAAATGAAAAGTGTACAAAATATGATGATGATGATGATGATAATAATAATAATAATAATAATAATAATAATAATAATAATAATTTTAAGTCTCTTTATTTTGTTTTAGTTAGGAACATGACTCATATTTAATATCTGAGACAAACATTACTTTGATGCTTCATTTATTGAAAAGTTTTAAAAATTTAATAGTGGAATGTTATTTCCCCTTTCTTTTTAAATTATTCACTTAATGGCCCAAAGCATCCACATGTACTCACACCTGAAAAAGGGCTATCTACATCCCAGATTGTCTTTCTTTTTTGTTAATATCTGTGATAATTTATCTGTTTTGTAGTACCAGATATATACATTTGTGTCAAAAGATGATACATAGCTAATTATTCATGACCATAGATGGTTATTTTATGAAAAAAATGAACTAATTCTACTGAATATTACAAATATAAAATTAAGTTATGAAAAAGATCTATTAAGGCTGCTAGATCTTCAATGGTTTAGGCAGACATCCAAACCATCACCGGATCTTGCAACTATCAAGTGATGAAGTGACTCTGTTGATTGACAAGAACTTAAATGATATAGGTAAAACCTCAAAGTTATCCATGGTAAAAGTACTTTAAACAGAAGTTCTACTTTGTGTGGGCCAGTCCCATACAGTAAAATAATCAGAATGTACCCAATGCCCTCATATACCATTTTATTACATTAGAAGTTTCATGTATTAAATAACTATTTAGTATTTTACAATGTACTGTACTCAAATGTAAAATAACGTGTCAAAAAGCAGTAGTTAGTATTATTTTCAAAGAGTATTCTTTGTCATGCAATAAGTTGAAGAAATAGTCAGCAGAGATTCTTTAAAACTCAGTAACAGTTTAATCTGCCCTCCCATGTCTGCAAGTTATAACAAATCCAAAACCAGATATATATATATTTTACTCTGGTTAGGAAGTACTATTTTAATCAGATCATATTTTTCATCACTGATGACAAATCTTGTACGAAGTGATAATAGACAGATAATTTCAAATGTAATATCTGCAGTACAGGATATATTTTATTTTCCTTTTCTTCATGCAGCACAGAACACACACATGGACATATAAACTACACTGAAGAAAATAACAAGAATTTTTCAAGATATGTAAAGCATCTGAGATTTGTGTTGGTAACAGTTCAGGGGAATATGATTTCACAGGCCAGGTGTTCCCAACCTCTGTGTTAAATCATACAAGACCATATAACATGCACAATTTTCTGGTATACAGAGCTGTTTAAACTCTGATCTGATGCACTGAATGTGGAATGAAATATACAAAATCCTGAATAAAACCATAATTATTTGTTGATCTCGTATAGGTGTCAAACTCGATTTCATTGAGGACTGCATCAGGGTTATGTTTGACCTCAGGGGACGTGGCCAAGGTGGGCGTAGCCAGGGTGGGGATAACCAGCTCAATGTCACTTGTTGAGGCTCCGTTTTTGGCCATGACATCCTCCTGCACCCCTCTGCCAGTGAAAACAGAGTCCAGGGGAGCCACACACTGCCTGCCCAGGCTCTGTTTTCACTGGTAGAGGGCTGTAGGAAATCATCGTGTTCAAAAACTGAGTTTGGGAGGGCCATACAAAGGCACCATCAATGAGTCCTTCACGATTTCCAGGGCAGCCCCACAGGCCAGATCTAAGCACCTGCGGGCCGGATTCAGCCTGCTGGCCTTGAGCTTGATATCCCTGATCTAGCACAATTAGTCCATGGAATTGGCTGATCTTTTATGATATGATATGATATTTTGAAAAATAATAGAATACTATATACTTTTTAACAGTAGTTCATAAGCTCCCCACTAGACTAAAATACTAGACCAAATGGGATTGGTCCAGAATGATTGCTGTTCTCCACTTTTTTTACAATGCTATATATCAATGAATTCAGTAGGAAAAGATGTGGAGACATTCACTTTGTACAAGCTGAGGCTGTGTTGTGCTGTTTTTATTTTGGATAATTAATGCAAACCATATTTGGATTAGTGATGGCTCATTTCTTTAACCACAGATGAACACACTCATAACAGATAGCCATTTGCATTATGTTGGATAGGAAGCTGGCCTCAGTGCCCACATCAGACACACACATGTTGAGTATGAAGTGGAAGCTTGTATCAGTGTTTTCATATGTAGGGATGGTTCTCTGCCAAAAAGAAGAGTGCTAAATAAAAATTATACTAATATAAAGACTTGGTTGGCATTTGCTGATGTTCTTCAACAATATTGATATCGTTTCCTGGGTTATTTATTTTGTGATGAAATACTATTTCATTTGAGAAGTGTGAAAATATGAAGAGTACATAGAAAATATGTTTATCTCCTAAGATTTCTCATTTCCAAATATAGACTTGTTAATTGGAATTGTATGTTTCCACTATGTTTCTCACAAAATAAGGCCAGGCCTTTTTTGTTTGTTTTTTTGACCCCCCCCAAAAAAGGCTAGGCTGTCTTTTTGGGGGTGACTTAATCCCCCCCTTGTATCCTTGGGTGGGAGGGTGGCGACGGGTTGGATATTGACCTCGGCGTTGGTGGAGCACTTAGTATCGGGAGACCTTATGCCACTGTTGCTTTCCCTTCTCCCTGTGCTGTCACAGTGTTTAGAGCAACGCCGCAGCGTTTGGCGCAGCCACACATGGCCAGCCAGGGCTCCTCCCTGCAACCGGAGCCCAGCGGAGACACTCGTCTTCAGGTGCTCCTGTCGCCACCTTCCTGGGCATCGTTCGAAGGCAAAGCCTATTCTTTTAAAAACGACACCCTACTACCGGTACCACAAAGCCTCCCCTGCCCAAGAGGGCAGCCCAACCTCACAGGGAGAGGCGAATCATCCAGAGCCACAGCGCAGGATCAGCCCATCCCAGGAGAAGTGCCCAACCGCCATCCCTGCATGGTGCCATGCAGAGCATGAAGAGCTTTGCCTGGGGTGCCCAGTGCAGCTGACAGGCAGGCCCTCCTGCCCGGCAGCAGATCTCTCACCAAGGTAGTGAGTGCCTTCCCGCCAGGCCCTCCACTCATTCCACCAGGGCCTCGCCAGAGTCGTACAGGCTGGGCAGAACCAAGAAAGCAAGCTGCGGGTGCGCACCCACCTGCCAAGAAAAAGACCCAGGCCAACCAGAGCTTGGCTTCCTTCCCAAGTCCCTCCAGCCCAAACCCGAAGGGGCCACTGGGAGATGCTGCCCGAGGCAGTGACAGCGCCCACCCATCCGCGGACAGGGAGGTGAGGCGACGGCAGTGCTGCTTCCCTGGCTGGTAGGTCCAGTGGAGAGAGCCTGAAGCTGCCCGTTCTTTCCACCCTCTCCCAGCCCGTCCCCATCCCCATGCATCTCCAAATGCGCTGGCAGCTCCAAACACTGCAGCAGCACGGGCATTGGTGCTCACTTGGCAGGGGTCAGCTCGGAGGAGGATGTAGCATGAGCCATCACTGTGTCTTGCCTCCCTGTCCAGAGGGGTTGGACTGCCCTTCTGGCAGGGGAGGCTTTGTGTACCGGTAGTAGGGTGTCATTTTTAAAAGAATAGGCTTTGCCTTCGAACAATGCCTGGGAAGGCAGCTACAGGAGCGCTTGAAGCTGAGTCTCTCCACTGGGCTCCGGTTGCAGGAGGGAGCCCTGGCTGGCAATGCATGGCTGTGCCAAATGTCATGTGGCTGTGCCAAATGCCACGGCATTGCTCTAAACCCTGCAGCAGCACAGGGAGAAGGGAAAGCAACGGTGGATGAAGGTCTCCTGATACAAAGTGCCCCACTAATGCCAAGGTTAACGCAGGCAGCACAATATCCAAGTATGCAACAAAAATACTTCCTAACAGCAAGCCCCCCCACACACCATTTCTCCCCATTTCGCATGTTTAATATAGGCCTTAATTTGGGGGAAGGGGCTTAATTTCATTTTATGCCTATAAAAATGCTGGGACTTCCTATTGGGGGAGGCCGTATTGTTGGAGAAACACGGTAACATTCTCTCAGAAAAGCAGAAGATGTGGCTGAAAGTAAACAAATGGATAGGAAATACAAAAGATTTCTGATACTGAAGGTTCAACCTGAATGTTTGCCTGATGAACTGCAAACTTTTTTCTAATTCCTGAACAGAGCATCTCCTTTTCTTTTTTCTTATGAGTCCAGTTATTTTTTTTCTTCCTCTCAACTCCATCTAGTTTGTTACCCTTTCATTCTAATGCAGGGACCTAAAAATCTCTTAAAAATACGAAGTAATTTTTTTCTTTCCTTTCTTAGAAGGCCTAAGTAGATCCACAGCCTTCCTTCAAAAATCATTTGTTAGACTAGATTTTCTGAGCAGGTGGAAGGGAGGGGAAAAGCTGAACAATTGAAACAAACCTAAATGGAACACATTTTTCAAATCTATTAAGTAATAAATAAGTTATCATTCAAGTTATTTTTACCACTGATATTAATTTATAATAATGGAAATTAAGATACCACTAATAATAATAAAGTTAATATAAAGCTTTGAAAGCCAGCAAAACAACCCTCATATTGCAGATGAGTTGATATCTCAGTATCTAAATATCTGCAGTGAACACACTAAATAGACCAATAAAGGAGAATATTTGTAGCTCAGGACTGATCTCTGACTGATCTATGATACTGATCTCTGAGTTTGCTGGGGGTTTGTAGACATTGCATTATCCTAAATGGGTAACACCATCAGTGCTAATAAGGAGTGCGGTTTGCTGTCAGTTTATATTCTAGTGTCTTGCCCGTATGTGTGGGTGGGGGCAGTTGGGCTGAATATAAACTGACAGCAAACAGCATTCTTTACCAGCACTAATGATGAAATGTCTGCAAGAAAACAAGTAAGCTCAGAGAACATTGAATAGATTTCCCTAGAAATGGCATATCAAAATGGGATGATGTTCTGTAGAAAAAGTATTTCCCTGGTAGCAACACTTACCTCCATACTAGTTACTTTAGAAACAATTATTGGAATCAAACTGATGGGGCCTCCTCATTTCCAATTCAAATAGAAAACAGTATATATTAGAATACTATAGGATTTTACAAACATTACATATGAGAATATTAGAATTCTACAGAAGTTTAGAAATGACAGTTCTAGCTCAAATTCTGGAGGCTAGGTTATTTTTATTTTTAGCTTATATTTATATATCCATAAATTCACACGAGATCAGTACTTTCTCTCAAACATCTTGTCAGCCATGTGAAGTTAGGATTACAACTAGATTTATTAGCACATTTTAAAATATATAGAAAATATCCTGTGAAATAAATTGTACTGAAAAATCAATCTTTCTCTAATCACAAAAGAGGCAAATTCATTTGATTCCAAATCGCATCATTACATAACAGAATTGACTGAAGTTTCCTTTAAAAAGAAGGTTTACTATCCATGAGTGAAACACTAAAATTATTGACAAAAAGAGATACAGCATTTGCTTCTGTAAAAAGCATCAACTTTTTAATAGTTAGGAAAGGATATTGCGGATTTTGGAGCTGGAAATTACTTGTGGTTTCAGAGGAAAAAGTGAGATTTCTCCCCAATAAAAACAGTTCATAGATTTTGCATAGATTTTTTAGTATTTATGTGTGCATATGTAAAAAATGGAAATAAAAGAAATAAAAGAAAAGCAAACACTTCAAACCAAATGTCAAAATCCCATTTAATTAAAAAAAGGAAGTTTAGACTTTCATATGGCATGTGTTGACATCTATTCCTTTGATTTACAAGGATATGGACTGGAGGGAGCAGATTGCTTTATTCAAGAAAAATAATATGGGAAAGCAGGGCAATTTGACAGGAAAGAGTGTAGGCTGCCTTAACTTTAGTGCTTGTTAAAACATGAAGGATTAATGGTAAAAAGGAAGGGATGAATCGTGAATGTCTCCAGTAGAGGATCTTCAAAAATGTTTGGGGTTTCTAAGAATGTCTCATGCAACCACATGAAAAGACAGCCAGCCATACAGCTCCCTAAATCCAAAACTGGTATTGCTCTATTCCTATCATCAAACCAACTGACTTGAAATAGAGCCACAAATTGAATTTATTTTTATTGAAAAAGTATTAAGTCCTTGAAAGAAAGAGAATGGTACATCAGGAAATTCAGAGAATTCAGAGCAACATTCATAATGCAGGTATGCAGACATGCTGCCATTCAAAGATTTGCCAATGTCTGCCTTTTCTAAATAACCATCATTTGTTCACAAGAAGCTTTCCAAAATGGGCTACTTGCATTATAAAGAAGGGAAAGAACAAATTTATCAAAAATATCAAATATTATAAATTTATAATATTTAAGAGTAATTTTGAAAAGGGCCAGGTCATTGTTACAAAGAGTAGCCCCATACACTGACTCTCTGGACTTTTTCCTGTTTGCGGGGATAAGCATATTACAAATATTACAAATTTATTCTTACTTTGTTGCAGACTACCTTCATCACATCTGAGGGAAACAGGCAAACAGGGAGGCTGGGTTAGATATGTGTTGCATTCTCCAACTCTTTGTTGCTATTCTTTGACAACTCCAGCATTTAATTTTGACTGTTCCACAGATGGCAGGCAATCCAGCAACAAATTTTTAGTCAAGGACTGGTCAGAGTATGTCATCAGACACATCTTCCTTGCCAAATTGTTGTAGTCTGCTATAAAGTTAGTTACCTAACTAACTAACCTATTTATAAACTTCAAGCATATTAAGAGCTTAACAAGACTTGGAATATGGATCTTTCATTTCTGTCTCATTCATTTTATTTTTTGGACTAGCCCCAAGGCCAGTTAGTTACCATTTTGTAAGTGAAGACCCAGTAAATAAACAAACATATCAATTTTTAACAAGAAATAAAGTGAACTATAGAACCAAAAAGTGTAAATTTAGGACTACATTAGACTCCAGATTTGTTTTTACTTGTTGTAAGCAAGGAAGTGATAATTATACATATTGTATGGAATATGGCATTACTCTAAATATAAAACAAAACATACTTTTAAAATACACTTAAAAAGAGGTTATTCTTCTGACCTTTCACTCTTATTTAATTAAATGCCACATGATCTAGGGAAAAAAATAAGAAAAAATGTTCCATTTTACAATAATTTATAACATGCTTTTATGCCCTTTTATCTACTGATTATTTTTTTAAAAAAACTATGATAATAAGAAACCTTATTTTTTTCTCTCTAAAAGGGCATGCCACAATTTTCACTCTTCATTTTTGTCAAAAAACATTTGATTGAACTAAGCACCTAATGTTGAAAAGGTTAAGTACAACACAGGTAGCTACAAAAGAAGCTCTTCAGCTTGTCAAAGAATACTGTTCTTCCCCTGTGAGACCACCCTCCCTTCAAATAAGAAGTAACCAAATCCCTATGTTAACTTAGTTGTGTTTGGGCAACCTCCAAGTCAAGGAACGCAGTGTGATAAGTCATAACGAATTGTCTATCATAACTCACAAAATTTTCCTGTTATATAGGCTCAACAAAATGCCTTTTACCTTGGGTTTACAGATCCTTTTTATTTGATTTTATTTTTATTTTTTCTCAGAGTATTGAAACATGGAAATCACAAGGCCCAGAAACAAAATCATTTAAATTCCTCTGCTTCTTTTTTTTAACCACATCCTATGTCAATACATTATTATTATTTGTTGGAATAAAATTAAGACAGGGCTATGTGTATGCAATCTTTACAAAGATGACAAAAAAAAGAGAAAGGAGGGTGGGGAAGAAGATGAACAGATCAAATTTAACATTCTTCATTTTGAACCCAACATTGTTTTTCGGGATATTGTTCTTATCTTTTTGAAAATTGAATTGGACATAACAGACTATCAAATTATGAAACAAATACAGGTACTCCTCGACTTACAATGAGCTACTTAGTGACTGTTCATAGTAACAACAGAAGCCCTTCCCCAAAGGTATTTACAGTTCAGTTCTGAAGTTCTGACCTGTCCTTGGTCATGTGGCCACATTTTGGTTGCTCAGCAGCCAGCCCACATTGATGATAACGATGTTACCACAATTTACACTTTGCCAAAAATGTGAGTTTATTTCTGGTTTTTGATTAAAATGCCCCATAGCAAACAATGGCTTTGTTTAAAGACCACTATGTTCACTTAATGACCATAGTGATTCACTTAACAACTGCCACAAGAGGTCATTAAATAAGGTTGGTCACATGATGACCCATTTTGTGACTGTCACAACATGAGCAGATTGCATTACAGTCATACATGTCAAAGACTACCTGTAATTTACAATTTACAAATACAACTATTGCTGTCATCTGAATTCTCATTCATGCAATCCAGTGGAATTTTAAGAGGTCATCAATTAACCTGAAAATTTAAAAGCAGACCTGAAGAAATCTAATGATAGAAAAGCACATGTTTATCATGTTAAATTCTTTGATTTACATTTCTTGCTTTGTTTCTAATTCATTAACATTTAGAATTCTACACTTTATCACTTGGACACATTTTATAATTAATCCCTTCCTATCTTTCAATTTACATGTTGTTTCTGAAAAAGTCTGAAAAACTATTACAGTCGCCCAAAGCGTTCTCTTGTATTAATGCATCATTTATAAGTCATGTCAGTAAGTAATTAGGCATAATCTAAAATTAATTGAACATTACACTAAGTTGTCTTAATAGCTTGGAAAATAAGGTTAAATAGGTTGTGATAATAAAACAGCAGAGACTATTCCATTTTGAGATATAATTAAACATGTAGTCATAAAACAAATACCAAAATTACAAAAAACATTAAGGTGATAATTGGCAGGATACTATTTATATCTGTTCCTGATATGGGTAACATTTGAGGGTGTTAGCCTTCATTCCCTTGCCTAAACTTCAAGAGATATAGTTCTACATTTATTTTTCTTCTACTTCTTTGTATGGCAAAGGCCCACATGGGACATTCTGCTGCCAAATAAATTCCCTTGATGACAATGAAGAATGGTGGGGATAGTAAGCTACATGTGCCTTGTAGGTTCATCATCCAAACTCTAAAAAATTTATTTTATTTGTTGTTAAGTTTAGGTGGGAAGCAGAAGAAAATAAGCAAAGAAAAGTAAATTATTATGTTAATGAAGTCATATGAATCTTCGCATGTAGTGAAATCAGCAGTGATGACTTATCTCTGAAGCTTTTGACAAAATTCTATGTGAAATGTGACATCTTAGTATCTTAAGTTTCACAGTTTAAAGTTTCACTCCTATGTAACATACTGCCCATAACTATAAGAACTCCTACATTGTAAACAGAACAAAATATTATTAGTATGTTCTATTTAATTAATATGCTGTCCATCTTATTACCCAAACAGACTCTGTATGAATGTACTGTTTAGTGTATATTACAGTGAGTGGGGTGGTCATGGCTGGGAATCCTGGCACAGAGATCTTATGAACTAAAGTGCCTTAGGGTGCCCAGCTTCTCCTTTCAGACCTGGTTAAAGAGGACAACTGAGGTTTTCCATCTTGGATCTTTAGAGATTTGGATATGGTATGGGGCTGCTATTATAGGCTGGGATGGAGGCAGGCCATAATATAATTGTGGTGACAGGCATTGGTACATATCGTGGAAGACAGGGAGTAGGCCATTGTGGGGGAAGTGGGACTGCTGTCTTATACTGATTTTCCATTCTAGCTCCTTGATCTCAGAGTCAATACCCTGTCAGCACACCTTCAATGACCCTGACTTCTAACTGCTATTTCTGCTAGATTGGTCTATAATAAGGCCTCCCTCCTTAGTGACCTAATGATTGGTTAGGATTAACCTGTCACATATCATCAACATCTGGCTGGCAAAACACTTTCAAAACACTGGCAGTAGCTGGCAAAACACTTTCAGAGATATGCCCAGCTAGGTTTCAAGTGTGCATCAATAAGATTCTGGGGCAGAAGATGAGGTGTGACAATTGTCACTTGGGAATCTCTCAAGGCTTTCAGGAGCAGTATATCACTGGTCATCAAATGTTAGACCCCGTTTATTAGTTTGGGCTCTAGAGATTACTTTTATTTATTTATTTATGTGATTTGTCAATCACTTACGATAATAGATATAAGTATAAACATGAGTAAGAATATAGGAAATAGGTACGAATAAATGGGGACAATAGGACAGGGACAGTAGGCATGATGGTGCACTTATGCACGCTTCTTACAGACCTCTAAGGAATAGGGTGAAGTTAATAGTGGTGAGTTTGAGGTTAAAGGAGTGGGGGTTAGAAGATGTAACAACTGTTGTTGTATCAACCTCCCCACTACACTGCAATCTCTCTACTTGAGCTATTTGGGTCCATTTCTGGTTTGGCAGTGAAGCTCTCCAGACTTGAGATCTTAGGGGAGTTCAACCTTGCATTTCTAAGATTGGAGTCTTATGACCGTGTGATCTTATCCGCTTGTTCTTTAGATTCATGTTCTATCTAGCTTATAAAATTAGCCCAGATAGTGTTGTGTGAATGGATTCTAGTAGTAATTAATTCTTCTTTCAGTGAGATGGTGGTTTCTTTACTTCTTAAAAGGTTTTGGTTCAGCCCCACAAGTCATCGCTTAATCGTGCCATTCTAAACAACTTTGCCCAATATCTTGACTCTCTTTTGGGAGAAAGGTGATTGAGAATTTGATTACTGAGCAAATAGATTTAAATCATAGATTTAATTGAGATTCAGGGTTGAGTATGGAATAGAAACAGTACATCCATCCTACTTGATCTCTTTGTGGGTTTCAATACCATTGGCCATGATATCTATCAGGATTGACTCAGAGGAATAGGTTGAGTGTTGTCACAGGGTTCAGTGCTCTTTGCCTATATAGTGCATCTATGTGGTGCTTGCTCATCCATTGCTATGGGGTGAGGTATCAGTGTGCTGATGGTACCAATTAATCTACCCCTGGTGAATTAAGTGATACTATGAATATCTTATCCCAGTGTCTTAAAGATGTGAACAAATGGTTTGGAGGAAATAAATGACCCTTGCAAGGCTGAGGGGTTTTGGATTTTGGGACCTGACATTTCTACGACTGTTCTATCTTTAGTGCTGGATTGGGTTAAAGCATCCTAGACAAAGCAGACATCCATTCTAGAGAGCCTATTGGACTCAAATTCCTGCTTGCACAGGTGGCAATCAGGCCTGAAAAGCCTTTGCAGAACTTTGTGTTATGAGATGGTTGCACCACTCTTAGATCGGGGGTGGTGGTTTATTTTCAATCACTCATCTCCAATCACCTCCAGATTGAACTAATGTAGTACACTCTAATGCAAGGGTGTCAAACCCAATTCTTCTGTACCAGGCAATTGGTATTCTAAAAGCAACTGTTTTGTATTTTTAATAATATTGTTTTTCTATATTTATTATTTCATTGCTTAATTGTCAAGTTGTAGTTTGGATATCAGCATGGTCTTCATTTTTCCTTCCTTCCTTCCTTGTTCCTGATGAAGCATTCTAGTAAGTGAAAAGGTGAAGACTACTGTGTGTTTTTGAATTAGTATAATAACTTCTCATATAATAGAATTTGGAGTTCTTCCTGTATATTACCATCACATTCAGCTGTAGCATCTTGCTTAGATTTCAATTTTATATTGATTTTCTTGCTAGGAAGTTAAAGCCCACTGAGCCTTACTTTTGAGTAAGCAAGTAAAGGACTGCACTGCACATTGGAAACATGGATCTGATTAAGAATCTGGAGTTCTCTCATAGCGACTGTAGCAGCCTCCAGGATTATCTAGTGCTGATTTAATTGGAAGTAACCACAAAGAAAGCATCAAAGAGATGGAAGAGTCAAACAGGAAGTATTGAGCAGCAGGGCAGAAGGATGAAGCAAAGGAAAATCTAGTACAAGATGATTTGTTTACTACTTGGTTATCATGCTCCTAATATATTTGATCATATTTTATCCTAATTGCAGCAAAATATTTTACACCTATGCAATAAAAATATGTCTGTGCTACAGAGCAAATATGTGCAATCTTATTCCTCTTTTACAAAGTTGTATAACAACTTTGTATTACAAAGGCTTGGAGTGACTGAAAATAGGTGAATTATACATTGCCAGACTAATATCATTTTTGGTTAATTTGTACTGTTATTTTTAATCACTGCACATTACCCAGGGTCTCAATTAACTGGGGAGGTAAATTGACAGAATTACAAAAGAGATATAACAATCAGATGAATGGGAAAGATATTTTTATGTGTGACTGCAACTCCTAAAAACAGAATCTATTATTACGACCTAGTTTCAATATGAAATGTAACTAATCAATATCAAATGTCAATGCTGAGTATCATATACCTCAACCATATTTAATATAACTCCGTTAGAGGAGAGGACCGAGTTAACTTCTGATAAACCAAGACTATTCATCATTTGCTATTCTAACCTACAAGACTTATTGGTTGATGCAAAACTTAGTAGGGCCATCTTGTGCAAAATATCCTACATTTCTGCAGTTTAAACAAAGGCTGTAAATGTGTTTGCTTGCCTTTTCTATAGCTGACAGTATAGCATAGCTGACTCCTAGCTGATAGATTCAACATTCAAAGACTAAAAATGGACAGAAGGGAAGTAGAGGAACTGAGAGAAAGAAGCATCACCCCTATTTTACTTATTTTATTTTATTTTATTTTATTTGGTTTGTCAATTGCTTACAAAATAATATGTATAAGTAAAAACAGTTATGAATACATGGATACATATAAGAAAAATAAAAGAAACAATAGGACAGGGACATTGGTGCACTTATGCACGCCCCCTACAGACCTCTAGGGAAAGGGGTGAGGTCATTAGTAGACAGTGTAAGGTTAAAATTTTCCATTTGAAAGATCACAGTTCTTTGAATCTTTATGTATAATCACGAAGTCTCTACTCTAGCCTTACCTAGAGTGTTCTGTTGAATTTAGTTATCTCAATCAATTTAAGCCTGTTTTCTTCAAGCCACATCCTGCATAAAGTTAAAAGGTAACAACATAAACCCAAACTCAATATATTGTCACACAAATGGTTAATTATTCCTTATTTTCATGCTGTTTTCTAGTCAGGAAATTAATATAATTTTATTTGCATTGTTGAATTCTAGGAATGGATTTCCTATTTTGCATTTTTTCTGGTTTAGAGATAAATTATAATTTTATTCATGAGTGATCCATAGGAATACTCAGACCTCAGAGAGGTATACAGTTTTCATCAAGTAATAAAAGAGTCAAGGCTTTTAAGACATCTACTATGTGTGTTAGGCAAATATCCAGGTATGGTTATAGGAATACAGGTAGTCCTTGATTTACAGCAGTTCATTTAGTCACAACAGCACAGAAAAAAGTAACTTGTGACCATTTTTCATAGTTACAACTTATTTAGCATTCCCATGATCAAAATTCAGATGCTTGGCAACTAGTTCATATTTATTACTGTTGCCGTGTCCAAGATCATGTGTCCCAAGATCACCTTTTGCAATCTTTTGACAAGCAAAGTCAATGGGGAAGCCAGTTTCACTTAATAATCATGTAACTTATAAACTGCAGTGATTCACTTAATAACTATGGCAAGAAATATCGTAAAATGGGGCAAAACTCACCTAACAAATTACTCACTTGACAACAAAAATTTTGGGCTCAATTGTGGTCATAAGTTGAGGACTATATGTATGGTGATGGTTGCTGGACCTATTTAAGAAACTGCATTAAACCTTAGAACCAGTCATGAAAACTCACCATTTATAAAATATATCTGCTATGTGTAGAAAAAATCTCCCAGAATACTGTGAAACTATTGGAATTTGTTGGGGTAGGAAGGGGTGTGTGTTTGTTGAAGGCTCTTAATTTGTTTGCCTACAACTGACTTTGAAACAGCTGACACTTACAAATGTATTTAATTTTTGTAGAACCCTGCATAATCCATTTATCTAATAGCAGATGCTTTTATATGGGTAAGCTGGTTTATATACATGAAATGTAGTCTTCATGTCAAACCCTATTATTAAAATTATCTGTCTTATCTGTGCTTGTGTCTGCAACTAAGTTCTAAACAATAAAGTTTCTTGTGTTAATTTAAGCAACTAACAAGACAAAGAGTTACTACAAATCTTTTATCTACTGGTGGCTTAATTCAAATATTTCTCTTTTCAGCACCAGGGTCATATTTCAAATATATGAATATCAGCATTGACTCTGTGTTCATTATAAAATCTATAACCATTTGTTATATATTCATGAAAAATAAGAAGGTGCAGTATTAAAGAAAAGTCATAACCAAAAATACCAAATAAATGTATATCATCATCAGCTGTCAAAGTAATTTCAGGATGGATCTTAATCTACATTTAATAAATATTATTTAATGAATATTAAAAATATTTTGATTGTTGAAATAGGAAGAAATTTTCTTATAAATGAAGACATTAGATTTTTTATATGTTACATTTGTTTGCCATTTCCTCCTTATATTATTTTGACTCTCACACACTTTCTTCATTTAAAATCCTTTTGAAGATAATTTGATGAAAACTGTGTATGTAGGAGGTGGGGAGATTCAATTATATATGTTCCCTACTATTTTCTCTATATTTTCAAAAGGTCCTGCAGAGATATGTGCTTGATGGAGAAATGGGGCAAAGGATAGGGCAGGAATACCTCCCAAAGGTATGTAAAAAATATGTGTATTCTTAGATAAAAAAGAAACTGGAGTTTCTGAGAAGAAAATTAAATTCTTCTGTTCAAAATCATTTACTGGGTGAAAAAAATAGTGTCTTGCAGTGTAAAGAATCAAAGGTGAATATCTTATGTATTGCACTGAAGATACCCACTTTTTATATGACATGTGTTTAATAGAATACATTTTTGTATGTAATATATATATATATATATATATATATATTTGTTTTTTTTTAAGTTATCGCGGGTACTTACATGTGTGCTGTTCAGCTTCCTTCGGGTATTATCCCACGTCATTGTAGTTCTGTTAAAGTTGTAGCAACGTTTCAGCAGAATCTCATCTGCCATCTTCAAGCTTCTGTATGGATATGGGTCTTACAGCTCCTGGTTTTAAATTTGAGGCTGGTCCATTCTGATTGGCTGGGAGCCTGGACCTGTTTCATTGGACTTGGAGTTTGATTGATTGGTGTTCCTGGTTTCTTCTGTCTGTTTTGTGGCTTTGATTGGCTGGCAACAGTCTGTTCTTGTGTTGGAGGCTTTTAGTGCAGCTTGGCTCCGTGTGAAGGGACGGCTGCTCTTCATTAGCAAGCTGGGTTTCACCTGGGTGCCTGGTGGGGGGGTTAGGTTGGAGCTATCAGAAGGAGTCTGTTTTTGCCCAGGTGTTTGCCTGGCTTGTGGCATGGAGATCTTTCTATTTGAGAGTGCAGGCTTCCAAATGATTGACAGTCTGGTGGAATCATCTCTTCTATTCATGCTGTCAGGTCTTTTTTCAATCTCTATGGCTTCTCTGATGATTCTGTGGCTGGGGTTTTCTATAGTGGCCAGGGTTTTAGTGCCATTGAAGTTGATGTTGTGACCTGTGGTTTTCATGTGTTGGACTAGTGAGGAGGTGTGTTCCAGCTTTTTTACTGCATTTTTGTGTTCCTCTAGGCGGGTACTTATTCTTCTATTGGTCTGTCCAATGTATGTGGCCGGGCATGATGTACAGGGAATTTCGTATATGCCTTGGTTTTCCAGGTCAATTTTGTCTTTGGGGTTCCTCAGGATGGCTGCTATTTTTTTGTCTGTTTTGAAGGCAGTCTTGATGTGATGCCTGTGTAGTATCTTACTGATTTTATCTGTGGTACCTCTTATGTAGGGCAAGACAGCTGTTCCATAGATCTGTTGATCTTCTAGGTCTCTGTTATGTCTTGGTGTGTTTTTGTGGATCAAGTTGGTGATTTTGTTTTTGTGGAAGCCATTGGCTGTCAATACTTCAGTCAGGGTGCATAGTTCAGTCTTTATATGTGTCTTGTCTGCCAGGCATTTGGTTCTGGTAATTAGTGTTTTCGCTACGGAATTTATCTGTGCTGGGTGGTGGTGGGATTGGGCGTTGAGGTAGCGGTTGGTGTGTGTTTTCTTCTGGTATATGGTGTGTCCCAGTGTGCCATCTGTTCTTTTATAGATTAGTACATCTAGGAATGGTAGTTGTTTGTTTATTTCCGTTTCCATGGTGAACTTGATTTTGGGGTGTGTGTCGTTTAGGTGTGTTAGGAAATTGTTTAGGTTTTCTTTTCCATGGGGCCAAATCACAAATGTGTCATCGATGTATCTTAGCCATAGTTTGGGTTTGTGGGTGGCATTAGCCAGGGCTCTGGATTCGAATTCTTCCATGAACAGGCTTGCAATGACGGGTGACAGTGGTGATCCCATAGGGGCTCCTTCAATTTGCTTGTATCTTTGTCCTTTGCAAATGAAATATGTGTTGGTTAGGCAGTGTTCTGTTAGTTCCATGAGGTCTTTAGCTGGTTGGTATTTATTTTTGATGATTTCAAGAGTTTCTTTTATTGGGACTTGAGTGAATAGTGAAACCACGTCGAAACTTACAAGCAGATCTTCTTGTTCTACGTGTAGATCTTTGATCATTTCTAAGAAGTGGTATGAGTTTTTTACATATGAAGCTGCGGTTTCAGCTAGGGGCTGTAGTTGTTTTGCTAAGTATTTAGCTAGGTTTTGTAATTTTGTAACAGCATTGCAGTTGTGCTTTTACAGTTGTAGCAATGTTTCGGCAAAATCTCATCTTCCATCATCAGGCTTCTGTATTGTGTTTGTCTGTGAACACAATAGACAGACAAACACAATACAGAAGCCTGACGATGGCAGATGAGATTCTGCCGAAACGTTGCTACAACTTTAAAAGCACAACTACAATGACGTGGGAAAATACCTGAACAAAGCTGAACAGCATTTATATATTCCTTTGGAGACAAATATTCAAAGGCCACTACTGATTTAAGATGCCACTTTTGTTTGTTTGTTTACTGAAATCATAGAGCTGCCCAACTCAAACTCTAATATGCCACTAATGTGACTCTAAATATAGAAATATGAAATACAAATTATAATCTGGTTACCAAACACCATAATAAAAATAACAAAAGGAGAATCCCACTAAACTGGTCCCAAAGGGAAAACAGGTCTTAATGGTTTTTATAAAGATGAGGAGAATTGGACCCTTTTCTATATCTGTATAATGAGGCATGGGTGGAGATATTCCAGAGCCCAAAGGTAGCCACCAAAAAGACACAATTCTTAAAGTTTGTAAAATGACATCATTCAAAAGAGAGAACTTGGAACATACTCTCCTATGGGAGCATAAAGAGTAGGAAAATGTTCTTCGGAAAATGTAGTCCTAAAAAAACCTGGTCCTATGCCATGTAGGGCTTTAAAGATCATTGCCAGTACCTTGATTTACAATCTGCTGGAAACTAATGCAGTTCACAAATGGACATAACAATTAGACATATAACATCTTTCAATGCTGCATTCTGCTTCAACAAAAGCTTCTGAATGATTTTCAATGGCAGTCCCATGTTTACATAGTCCAATCAGGAGGTGATTAAAGTATGAGTGGCCATGAGCAAAAAAGGCCTCTTGGTCAGGAATGAGCACAAGTGACACATAAGATGAAGTTTTGCCAAATTGTGTTGACTGAATTAGGTTCATTGGGACACAAAATATCAATAAGCTAATATCTAGCTTAGAGGAATTACGTGACTGTGGAAGGGAGGCTCATTGTGGATTCCCAGCTATCCAGAAAGAAGAATTAATGAAACTATTGCTAAAGAAGACTTCGCTGACCAGATCTTAAGGTAGTTCCAATTATTATATTGTTACAAGCATACTTTTTCTGCACAATATTTTAAAGTAGAATCTACTGCAGTATGGATGTATACAAATGCACTGAATTTCCTTCAGATTCAAATATTGCAATGTGATCCTCATTATTCTTACTTAGGATTGATATGGATGAGTCTTCCTTTCTCTAATCACCCATTCAATAATTATGTATTAATATAATTAAGGTGACATATAATTAAGGTGGCAAGACACTGTTTCTTCTTTGGGCTACCAGTACAATATACCTTTATGACAATTGTCATAGGACTGGGGTTTGTAAGCTGAAGAAAATGAACATGCAAAGCAGCATTTTGAAATGGTATATGAAGCTTATAATCAATACTGTTCACTACTGGTTTTGATTCAGACCATAACGTCCATTCGTTGCAATTCATTTCTTGTTTAATTTGATTCCAGGCAAGCCCATATTCCAAAGGGTGCTACTTGGAATTTAGCTAGAGACAATTCATGATTTTTGACATATTGAACTGTTTAGAACAGAGAACTATACTGAAGATATTTCATTAAATCTTTTACATATGAATGAAAATGGTATAGGTATGAACACAGTACTGTTTAATAACTTATATGGGTAGAGCATTATGTGTAAGCAGTGAAAATCTCTGTACTGAAAGTGTGATTGAATAGGAAACTCTCAATGGGAGTCTTTTTATATTTGTAAACGTCAGTTAAATTATGATTACCATCTTGAAACACTGAACAAGTTATTTTGACTGCAGCCTCTATATATTTTATTACATTACATTTACATTTTATTACATATTTAATTTTATTACTGTCAGTCACAAATACTGTCAATCACAAATTCACTGATGGTGTTTTAGCAATGAAATATAATTAATGATTCAATAGCCTTACTGTGATGAGTAGATTTAATGTAAATTTTGTCTTTATATACCATAGTGTACTTTCCTTCCTATAAATGTTAATTGTTAATTTTTTCAAAGGTCATAACCCCTTGTAGAAATCTAGAGAATTTTAGAGAATTTTCAATACTTCAGCTAGTGACTGTTTGCTTTTAACTTTACATTATAAAGTTATGGCATATAAATTATAATTAAGCTAATGTACATAAACCATTTTTGGGGAAGCCGGAATTAACTATTCATACTGGGACTTTCCCAGTAACTTACATAATGCCAAACCACTGACCAGAAATCATACAAAACTCATACTGTATTGAAAAAGAGAATTAAATGATAGAATAAGCTCAATAAAAAGGGTGTCAAGAAAATACCTTAACATGCTCAACAGCATTTTGATCCTTGTATATCTACTAAAATAAGCCAATGAAACAATTAGCCTAATGCCTGCAGAAAAGCAGTAGCTAACTTTGAAGATTTTTTATAAAAAGCAAAAGAGCCAAAGACCACCCACTCACCCAAGTTATACAAGAGACAGGAAATAAGTCACACAGTCTTGCATATTGGATAACATTAGGTTTTGCTTTTACTTTGTATGTGCTCAGTTTCTTTCACAACTAGTCTTTATTGCCTAATAGCTTATCTTTCAATAGATCTAGCCACTATTCTCTGGTTCACATACTCTCAAGGCCCAATCCTTTTCTTTAAGCATATTACCTATCCATGTTTGTTTGTGTTTTTATGTGTTCTCAATAGGCCTAGATATGAGTTTTGGGGAACTGTAATCTGGTAATTTGCCTCAGAAATCCAAAGCCTCTCCAAGCTAAGAGTTTGTAGCTTACAATGTTCCATTACTTTTTCACTAGCAGAAAAGGAAGTGTAGTCTTCACTTTGTTTGTGGGGAGGGGTAAAAAGGAATGGCAACAAACAGCAGTTGAAGGCAGGAACTGTTGTACTATCCTGATTAAATCATGGAAATTTATCGCTTGGAAAATACTATAATTTAGAGAACTCTTTCTTTTCTATAATATAATTTTCTATGTAAGTTGTAGAAAGTTCTTTATCAAACTTATTTTTTTTCTGTGGCTTTTAAGTCAATGCTCAGTCCTAGTGACAGCCAGAACTAAGCCTGCTGTTTTCTTGTCACGCATTTCAGAAGTGGATTGCCATTGCCTGCTTCCTAAGGCTGAGAAAAGTGACTGGCCCAAAGTCCTCCAACTTGGTTTGTACCAAAACAAGACTGAATTCACAATCTCTGGGTTTCTAGCCTCGCCATTATAACAAACCATTACCTAAATAGCTAACAAAGACATGCTAAGAACAACAAATTATAACATAAAAAACCATTATAAAACAAAAAAAATTCCTTTATAGCAAGAAATTAATTTAAAACTGGGAACCAACGAATAAAATTTATACCTCTGTAGCAGCCTAAAGATAGGAAATTATATAAAGGCAAATGAAAGTCAAGTTATTTTTGCTTGGCATCAGAAGAAAAACATTAACACAGGTACAGGTAGGTCTGTTAAGTGGTCCCTAAGGAAGGGGGAAAACTTCTAATTGCTAAGTGTTATCTCACTAACTTAGTGGGTTTCACTAAAGTTAGGTATTCTTGGAGGATATCATTATTAGACCAGTGCACCACTTACCCGGGTAGAAGCAATTCTAGATAAATTATTTTCAAAAGAACATTAGGCAGTTCATGAAAGACAACATCATACATTATCTTGCCAATGTTAACTACTTTGAATTCCCATTGATTCTCATTGCAGAGATTAACACCTTAAAATGTTTATCTTGCTTTTCCTAATGATTTAATAAGGAGTGCTACCAAAATGTATTTGAATCAGCAAGTAATAAACTATTTATTGTTTGATAAAATTGTACTATATCAATAATGCTACAGCCGATGAGGATATATTTATGATTTCAATCACCAGATCTTGCATCTTAAACTAAACAAATGTTGTGATGCACTTTAGGATATCCACAATATAAGCCAACTGGGAAAGACAGGGCATTTTTTTTTAAATTGCAAAGACATTCTTTTAAAGATGTTTGATGATTTTGTCACCATCTGTGATTTGGCACATCATCAATATTCTTATAATTTGACCTCATAAAATATAGCTTGTGACCTGAATATTTTAAGGAGATTTGAAAATATGCCAGGTCTGCTTTCACAAACATAAAGTTCTGCCTTTAATCCAATGTTATTTTATAGCACTAAGTTGCTTATCTTGGAAAAGGATATCTTATCACATAAGAAGTGCTTGATCTGAGCAGTTAGCAGAAAAGCTTGATAAAAATTATCTTGTTAGACTGAATGGGCCAAATAGTTCATTGGATTATTTCATTTTCCATGCTGTTTTTTTTTTGTACCCTTCATTTTTTTGTATTAGGAATCTTTTTTCATAAAAGACATATGGGATCCAAGAAAGAAACATAACAAATTTATAGTAAGTCAGAATATTTACTACATATGCCTACCAAAATGTTTGGTCTAACCATACACAAAGATGAAATTCCTCTTTAGCTCCATGAATAAATTTTGATTATTTTTGAAGTTTTATAAGAAGTAATGACTGATTCAGAAGAGATAAAATAATGGAGGGACATCAGAAAATTAAACTAAAACATTTTTTCATACTAAAATGAAGCTGCAAAAGAGTCTGTTCTTTTTCCCTTTTCTTTTTTTTATACAAGGACACATTTTATAGAAACACAAGTATGCAGTAGGGGTTAGGAAACTATATTTCTCATATCCTCACAAACCAGGCTAGTAGATCACTGTATATAACAAAAGTGACATATTTTTATTTAGGAGGGAAAAAATCAGCAAAGAAGAAATGAAAATCAGTGGTAGGGAATGGAGAAGGAGAGAACTCTAGCCAATGCTGGCCACTAAATACAGATTTTCAGTTAACTTCAGTGTGTTTAATTTTAAGATAGGCATTTGTGATTCCATCCTCCCAGTTTAAAAGGAAAGACCACACCAGAATAAGCAATGAGGGGTGGTCAAATGCATAATTTAATGACAGTGTATGGAAACCACTACAGAAAACTTGAGGCCAGGCACAGGAGGGAGAAACATTCCACAGTGTGGTTAAGCGGTTGATATCTAGAACCAAACCACAATATTTTCCAAGCTTGGGCAGCTTTTATTGAAATTAAAATAGAAAGCCTAAGGGCCATGTCCCACATAGAAATTGACAGCTTACCAGGCACATGGAACCTACCAAGCAAGAATCACTGGATACTGGTATTGTAGAAAGAACCAAAATAGATAGCCACTCCCAAAGTTTTACTACTGTGCCAAGTAATCTACCAAGCATGGTTACAAAACCACAATTCATGGCCGCACAGGGGCAAATTCCAGATTTTTAGCTTCATTGGGTTGTGTTCCATTTAGTTCCAAAGACCAACACATGAAGTTATGTCAAAAAACTATATGTGTTGTTTGGTTGCAAGATGAGAAGGAAATTGACTCTCTTACAATGATAATAATCTCACTTTGGTCTTCCTTTCCTCCAGGAAAAATAATTCTATATATAGAGTTAATAAACTATGTAAGAGTTAAGAAGCTAAAGCACCCTGGAATTAAAGATAATATAGAAGGAAAGTCACTGGGGGTTCTCAGTCATCCAGGCCATCATTGTCCCAAATATACTTTTTGTAAGAGGCAACTGGAGTTTCCTCATTTTTCCTGGAAGACTTTTCTATTCTCCATTCTCCACCATTCAGTCTGAACTTGTTGTAATGACGAGGCAGTCAAGTTGATTAATCATGAACAATTGGATCATGATGATCTTTATTGGAGTCTAGTCTTGCATTCATACACATTTTTAGTTATCCTCCATCATTGGTTAACTTTGGTCACTGCTTAACTTTCGTTAATGTTTAGCACAGTAATCCATGCAATTAATTATCTCTAGTTAAAGACTAACATATGTTTACTTCCCCTCTCTAATCCTCCTTTAGATTAGTGATTTTTGTATATTTACTTGGAAACATTCTTTATCTGAGGTTTGCCATCCAAGATTGGAACATTCCTGCAATTACAACTCTACATGAACTGAAGAAGTTTAGAAGCAAAATATCTTCAAGGAAAAACAAAGAAAATCCAGTTGCCTCTTGAAAAAAGCACTTTTGGGACATACAGAAACAATGCATTAAATTGAAAATGATACATGTTCTAGCAACCATGATTTTAGCAGATGGGCAATACTGAGATAATCAATAATAACATAAAAAAGTATTGCACTACTTATTACTTTGTACTGAGTTTTCAACTTCCGAACCATTTGAATTTGTAAAGAAACACCTGTTCCTTACTTATTATTTCTTGCCATTATAATCCTATCCTATTATATTATTATCCAGAGAACTATTGCAACATCTGAAAATCTTTCTAATTGTAGTCTTTTGTTGAATGGCTCCTTTGAAATGGAGCCATGTTACCTGGCCAAATATTGGCAAATATTCTATGTTGTGAACAGATAAATAAAGCATGTGGAAACCATCAATTGCTTTCCTGCATGTTATCTCAGGCAAGAATGGTTGCAATGACAATGTCTTTATTTCAGATTCTTCGCAGTGGGGAAAGTTTATTTTCTTCTTCTTTCTTGACTTTCTATTTTGTAAGAATTGCAGGAAAGGAAGAAGAAGTGGGCATATTTCTTTCCCAGAAACATTACATGAAAAGAAAATTTTTTTTTGATCCAGAATGTTTTGTTTATTCTGCTTACAAGAGAATAGATCTTTCATGGGCTGGCAGCAGGCCAAGGTTAAAAACAGCTAGTTCATGTAATAGCCATTCATTCATTGTAATATAGATTCTTGCATTTGGAATGTATATTTCCCTTTAGTGAAGGTCCATGTGAAATATATATTTATATGGTGTTTTCAATTTTTAAAATGAAGATATTTTGCTTTGTTTTACATCACTCCAAGTCCACCTGAGGTTATCCCTGGTAGTTCCAGTACCCAGAACAGACTGGCACATATTCTCTGCATACTCTAAAATTATTTTGATTCTTCCAGTCGCCTATTGGAGATGTTGTATATGCATAACGTGAGTGAAAACCCTTTTTTGCTCCTGGAACTGCTGGACAAGATTTTGTGAAACAACACCAAGTGTCCTGACAAAGCAAAGTGTGCAGGAAATTGTCCTGCTAAAGCTCATTTCTTTTCCATGCTTGAGTATAAGGAAGTTCTGATCTTATTGTTGACATATTGTACGTTGTTTGTAGGAGAGTGCTTTGCTTTCCATTTTTATCCCATGTCAAAAAGACAGAGATCATTTTCTAGAAATTTGGGTGAGGGAGATCAGGTACTATTAATAACCAAAAGGTGGAGGACCTTGGAATTTCATACTGCCCATCCTTGCTTAAAGTTATCAAAAAAGTTATTAACATTCAGATTTTTTTTTCAATAGCACTCACTGCAAGTTTATAAAGAATAAAGCAAAGTAACTATGGAAAAATAATTTTAAATAATGAAAGTAATAGTTACCATTGTATGCAAATGTTTGGTGATGTTCAGTATAAAAACATATTGAATAAAATATAAATTTAACCACACTAAATTTTACAATGTAATATAGACTTATTTTGAAGAATCCAGGAAGAAGAAGGTGATGTTTTGATGCTAAGCAGATTGCCTTTCCCTACCTATATTCCCTGGGCCCTTAGAAAAGCAAAAAATAAAATAAAATGCCAATGTGGTCATAAACATGTTTAGAAAGCAAATAAAATAAAACAAGGAGAAAGGATATTGTTATTCTGACTTAACAGAATTTTGATTCTTAATGTTTTAAGAATGTTTCTTCTGGTTTCACCTTTATTTTCTTACTACTTCTGATCTCACATATTAAAAGTATACTTTGATTTGCATAAACCAATAGAAAGAGCATTGCATTCTCACCATTTTCAGTTAGAAATGGCAGCTTTCAGCCTCCAGTAATAAACTTATTTAGTAGAGCATATTAAAATAAGCTTTGATTGATATTCTTGTCTCCACAATTAAACAAACCCATGCAGAATAAATTTCAGCTGTGCCTATTTGAGTTGTCCTTATACTAATACCCAGTCAACCAAACTGCACTATTTTTATAAGCTTAAAAAGAAAAGCACATACAATGCTTCAGAATTGATATTTTTGAACTTTTGAATAATTACATTTTATTCTGCCAGGTTTGATTTCTTTCCTAATTTTCTGCCTGTTGTCAAGCAGTGATTTTATTTATATTATTGATTGTTGCTTGTTTTATCATTTATTAATGTTTATCAAAAACATTTTATTGTAAAATTAAAACAAAAAGGGAAAAGCATTTATAACCAAGATAAAATGACTTCTTTTGATTCACTATTGATCTAATAGTAAATAAAATATTCAGAATTGCATTAAAAAAACTAAAAATACGAAATAAAAGTACTCCTCTACTTTTGTTATTGTTTACTATGTCATGATTTTTGTGATATATTTTATCTTAATAATGCATTTTATTTTTTCATTTCTGAAAACAACTTATTAAACTTACATTGTTTTTTCAGTGAATGTAAATATATTAATGAAAACTATTGTATCTGATTATAAAACTGAAGTCAGAAGGTACAAAATAAAGCAGTACAAGAAGCAAGATGGGAAAAGATAAATTATAAGCATTTCTCAGATACTGGTCTACATATTTCAACATATTGATTACCTATTAGTCAGTCAGAATTCCTGATGTCAGCAAACACATATTTTTGCCTGTTCATTTGGCAATTATTTGTATGTTAATCATACATGTTAATCAAGATTTAGGAGCTCTATGCAGTTAGGAGGATGTACACCTCAATTCGGATGCAACTTATTTTGTTTATTCCAATGATCAGTGATGCAGCCAATGTACAAAATTTTAACCATGATTGTAATAGCCACTCAAATTGCTCATTTGCACAAAAATATTATCTATTTCTTCCAAATTTGTTTACCATTTACATATTAATAAATAAGATGCCAAATAAATTTTCATGTGATACATGAAATAAGATCAATGTTGTTTTGAAATGAAAAAGGGTACATTAAAACAGTGCGTAGAAGAACTCTGCATGTACAGTATGTTGTAGAAGTCATAATTTACTGTCCAAATTATTTTTGATATCATAGCTGAATACTTTGCTAAATTCAATATGCATTTTCATGGAGATGTTCTTGGTGACAGTTTTACTCAACAGGTGCAGGTTTTAAATGCATATTATGTTTTTTTTAATGAGGCAATTACATGTGTTCAAATAAGATGTAATGAACCAATTACTATTGTTTTTGCAAAATGAACATAGTATATAAGAAATACTATGAACATTAATAGTTGAGATGCAGGTTAGGGAACATTTCCTTTGCTATTTTTCAGATACACAAACATGAAAGTAAATAATAACATAGTCAGTTTCCACCAAGCAACCAAAACATGACATCATGATAATTTGTAACACATCTTGCCCCTCTTCCAAGTTCTGAGGTAAGATGAAATGTTTGAAAGTTTCTGTTTCTGTTTTCCAGCTGACTCAAAGAACTCAGTCTTTGAATATAGTTCTCTTATCAAATTAAGCCATCCAGATTATGTATTCTAAGATTAACCCATTAAAAAAAATAATGACTAGATCTACCTTTCTTCTAATTTTTCTCCCACACTCTTGCATTTATATCAATTTGGCAATTCAATGTGATTCTCATTATAAATGTACTAGGGAAAGCATTTAAGATAGTGTAGAGTATTTTAAGAGGTGACACAGTATTTTCTAGCATTGTATATTTTAGTTGTTTCATCATCTCAGTCAGGTTGGTTGAAATCTGAAACCCTATATACTTTTCCATCCGAAACAGAATGAAAAGGCTGATTCTCATCAAAGATTGGTCCTAAGAATCCAATATATTGAACAAATTGGTGTATCCTGCAAGGGTGATCTATTATCCGATTTTTGATTCCCTGATTTTCCACATATGTTTTTATTACTGTATTCTTATATATCTAACTTATCTTTATTTTGTCTTGTTATATATTTATGTTATGTTACTGATAAGGTCTTATGACTGTTCAATAAATCTCTTATTATTCATCAAAGATCTCCAATGATTCCATGGAGCCTATAAAGTTTTAATCTCAGCAAACTGTTCTTATTCAAACAAAACCTTGAATATATTAATATATCATCATTATTTTGGCAAAGACAAACACATTCTATAATGTAGATGTAAGAGTTGTTCTGTAAGTTTTCAAAGATTAAATTCTTTCCAAATGAATAATTTCCTTGCAAATTATTCTAAGCAGAAAGGGCAGTTTGAAGTTTCAGATCTGAATAACAGATATTCAAAATATATGAAACATTTAACTATCATCAGAAACAAAATTTGTAGTGTCCTTATGGAAGACAATGATGACATTTAAAAAATGTACTTAAATACCGTAGGCCTTTCCCTTTTCTGAAATATAATACATTCATAATAAATTAGAGATAGAAATATAAGGGGAAGCTATGAAGTACTTATCTCTAAGCTAAATATTTTGATCATGAGAAATGTTAATCTGATACCTCATTAATCAAAAAAACAGCATGAACTTGTGTTATTTTCAGTCCAAAATAAGTTTATTATTTCAGACTGAGGACAAACCAAAGACTTTCTGCTGGTTGCAGAAAGTGAGGAGATGGTACAATTATAATAGATTTGAATTTTGAGATTAAAAAAAATGTAATTTAGCTAGTAAAAGGAGATATGCCTAGTGTCATGGCAGATCTTTTAATATCTCAGTAAAATTAGGTTGCTGAATGACCACGTTCTTCCTTCCCATGCAACAAGCTTAACTAATACATAATTAAGTCAGTAAGGGACCTTCTAGATTTTATATAGATTATCCTCAATTTATGAGCATAATTGAGACCAGAATTTCCATTGTGAAATGAGTCATGCCCAATTTTAAGTGAGTTGTGCCCAATTTTACAAATTGTCAATAGATGTTAAATGAACTTCTGCAGTTAAATGAATCATGGGGTTGTTAAATTAATTTGGGTTCCCCATTGACCTTGGTTTTTGGAGATTAACTGGAAATGTTGTAAATGATGATCACATGATGCTGGGATGCTGCAACTATTGTAAATACATGCCAATTTCCAAGTACCAATTTTTGATCACATGACCATAGGAAGCTGTGACAGCTGTAAATGCAAGAACCGTTCATAAGTCACTTTTTCCAGTGCCATCATGACTTTGAACAGTCATTAAATGAATGGGTGTAAATCAAGGTCTACCTTTATTGCCACAGATAATCTTCTTGGTTCAAGAAGATCTTGGAAAAGAAAAACCAGGAATACATTTCTTTGATTTTTCAGATATACCTATTGATTTCTTGTCTCAATTATTACACTAGGATGTTGATAGTGATCTAAGAGACACCTGTTGCTGGACTGGAAAATCACACAGTAATTGGTGAAAAGTGCAGTGGTGATCTCCATTCTATCCTACCATTGGCAAAGCTAATATTTGCAAGTCTTTTATGTGCTGATACTCTGTAAAGCTGTAATATTATTCCAAGTAAAGTGAAGTACAGCTCAAGCTGCTTTGAAATAGAAAACACAAGGGAATTTACGTGGGTGGGAAAGCATATGTTGCCAGCTGGAGGAGGAAGTGGTATACCACATTTACTTCATAAGTGTGAGGTTTTTATAAATAAATTCTCTTGGGGATTGTTTAAAATAGACAAAAAATGACACACAGTCTCCAGCCAGCCTATGTTGTTTTAGAAAACTGAATGTATTCTGAAAATATTAGCATACTTCCTAGGCCTTTTTTTTTTTCTTTTTATATCTTTATTTTTAACTTCATGGTCTTCTGAATTGTGGGCAGATGGGATATACAGTAATCGTCAGCACATCTTTTATGAAGTAAGCATCTTAAACTGTCTTACCTGGCAATGAAAAACATACTCAGGAGTTGTTTTTTTAAATTTCATGTTCCAGACCAAGGCCACCCCATCAGGTTCATGTGGAGCATCTTCATTGTTGTTATACGAAGCAACCATCAACTCAGGATACTGTAAAGAAGTAACAGGCAGTTAAATTTGAATACACAATAGTGGAAAAAATGATATATGCTGAGTGAAAATCACATAAGCAGATAGGTTCATCCAGAAGGTCTAGCAAAAGAAAGACAGAATGATCTATAAAGTAGAAAACTTTCCTGCATAACCAGATTTGAAATTAGGGAACTAGTGATGAAAAGATAGCCCATGCTATATTGCCTTCATCAGCCAATTCACTCACCTAGTGGGAATTCTACATTTACATCTGCTTGACATATGTGGCACTGCTGATGATTGCTGAGTGGTTAAACTTAAGTGCCTGTGTATAGAAGAGCTTTGAAAGTATTCAGAATGAGCAAATGCCCTTTCTTCAAAACACAAAGTAGATTAATCTTATAGGGTTGACGAGCTTCTTCATGGATTTTATCAATGCTTGGTTATGGCCGGCTGCTCTGCTTCAGTGGAGCTTACAACAAATGTGAAGTCTGTGCAAATGGAAGCACGTGGCTGGCTGCCTCCAAATAAATATCTTTTAAAGTAGCCAAGCAATATAGCTACTTTAATGCTTCAGGGAAGGTGCATTTTGTGAAGTGACACAGCTATGTATATGTTTATCCCATCTATTGAAAAATAAATAACGAAAAAGCATGGTTTATATTTGAAATTATTGAGACACACACAAATATAAGGAACTGAAATCCATAAAGTTTAGCTTCTATGTAACAGAGCATCCAGCTATGTGTCCTTGAGAAGTTTGCATGAAAGAACCAACATCCATTCTCATTTCCTAGTAGCTAATACTAAAAGTATGCTGCCTGTGATGCAGGAAACAGAACGGAGTCATCAAGAATAATAGCCACAGAATGATGGCTTGACATTCTATCTAGCCTTTTTTTTTAAAAAAAAAACCTATTTAAATTAGTGGTTATCACCATATTGTATTTCAATATCTACATTTTGCTCTTAAATTATAGGCTGTACTGGTTATCTATTGACAAAATATTAATAGAGACTATTGGAATTATCCTAACTATTGTAAGTTATACTAACTTCTGTAAGCCATCCTAAGTCATTGAATAATACAAGATGTGCAGCAAATACATTTCATAAATAAATAAACAAACAAACTATAATTTGTAATTTTACAAAGGAATTACCAGCTTTTCTTCAACAGACTTTTTATAACTTTCATAGAAGCACAGAAACAAACTTTGTATGTGAAGATTCAGTCACTGATCCATTTCTCCTTACTTGTTTAATGTTTGCTTGTTTCCCACCTTATTAGTCAAAGGAATCATATTGCTTTATCTATATCTGTAATTATTAAATATATTTTTCTTTGTTTACTGTTTTCATAATGTGAATAATCTTAAATACCATTGCACATTTTGCTTGGTTATAATACACAGAACATTTTAGTAGTATATATTATAAGCACTAATAATACCATAATGATAAAATGGTGATATATATCTTCTGCTTGCAGTACAAGTCTATGTCTATATCTATATCTGAGTTGGTCTATTAATAAATATGGTTTAGCTCAGATATAGGAGAGCCTTCCACAAAGCACACACAATAGATAGAAACTCAAGGTAAACCAGACCAAACTTGATTGCAGGAAATAGGCCTTCAGCAACAGAGTGGTCAATGTCTGGAATATCCTACCTGAGTCTGTGGTTTCTTCTCCAAACCCCCCAAAATTTTAACCTTAGACTGTCTGTTATTGACCTCACCCCTTTCCTAAGAGGTCTGTAGGGGGCATACATAAGTGCACCAACGTGCCTATCATCCCTGTTCTAATGTTTCTTTTTATTTATATCCATTTCATGTATTCATAACCATGTTTATTGTACTTATACCTGTTATCTAATACTTGTTTGACAAATAAATAAATTTTCATTTATTAGCTCTCAGCAGCAGAATAAAATGGCCATTTCAAGAAATTTTCAGCACATTAAAAGAAATGATTTTTTTTTCATTGTGCAATTGATTGGTCTTATGTTTTCTGCAAAGTCATTTCAATATTTTATGTGTTATAATTAATTGACTGGCTTTGAATTCATATCTTGACTTGGAGAGGAAAGTACTGTTCATTGCTCAAAGCAAATATTTCAATAAAGCCTCATTGTATGGGCCTGGAAATCTAAAAGTAATCATGTATCAATAAACACAGGCAGTTTGAAATGAAATTTTATCAGATAGATTAAGTAAAAGTCAAAAGACAGGTTTGTCTCTTTCCATTTGGGGCAATGGAAAAGAAAAACTGGATTCACATGTGAAAGTATTTTTGATATTTCTACATTTATTTCCGATGATCAATAATATGAATGCTTATCTACATTATATTACTCTGGTTAACAGAAAATTCCATTGTGTGGCTTTCAATTGTCAAGCTTTGTAAGCACTACAATGTATGAGGCTATATAATTATTCCCAAAGTGGTACTTCTTAATTATGATAGGACAGTCAGTATAACTATAATATTATGGAAGTTGCAACACCTTTCTCAATTTACCAGAAAAAGAAATACTGGAACACATCAAAGTTTATTCTGAATATGTCTGCCTATTTAAGTATATGTTTGAAGCATGAAACCTAGGGATCAGAAATGGCGGCAGTGAGAATAGCTGAGGTGAACATCTAAGAGAGATAAGAGCAGGAAGAAAAGAAGGTGAAACAAGGCCACCCAGAACAAAGAAAGAGGAGACAAAATACTCTGTATACTTGCCTGCCTGAGGGAATGAACAATTATATTTTGGCAGTTGCCTTCCAAGTTGGGCTTATCTTATTGTTGCGGGAATACTATAAATGCTGCTTGTTAAAAAACTATCAGATAAGAATTCCATGTAATTTTCATCCCCTTGAAAAGTCCAAGATAAGTTTTTCCTCAGGCTTGTTTCCTATTTCTGTGAAATCCACATAGACCTATTGGCCACCCACATACTCAGCCATATCTGTTGCAAAATGAATTTAATTAAAACACATGGATGCAAAAACCACTCTTGGCAATAAAGATGAAGTTACATGCTATAATAAAAAATGAACTTCAATATATATGTGTTATTTCTCTCAAGCTAGATGCAGATCTGCATCTCAAAATAATTGATTCAAAATATATCAAGGTTGTTTGTTATCTTGAGATTCGACACGTCACATTATTTGTTAGCTTGAGAGTCGACATTATTTGTTTCTCTGGTTTAGCACCACAACAATCCATAAAGGCTTGCTATTTGAACAACTTATAAGTAAGCAATTTATAATGAAATTAATATGTTTGAGGAATGTCACCAGGACTTTGAATCAACAGTCAGTTGTGTAGTGTGTTCTTATGAACAGTATAGTCTCAGAAGAAGATGAAGAAAAGAAAAAAAATGGAACAATAACATGACATGATTGTAGAGAACAAAGTGAACAGATATTTGTCACTGGATATACAAAAGTATCAAATTAAAATTAAAAAGGAAATAAAAATGCCAATTCGAGAAAGAAATCGGAATAATTTCTTCCTTCTGGATTGACAAAAGAGGACTGTTAAAGTTTTGACAAAACTCAAGATAAAGCATAGTAATCATTTGAATGGATTAAACCAAATTAGTTTTATATAGAAAAAAGGAACAGTTCAGTTATTTAATTAGGATTTACATGGAATATGTTGTTATTTTGGATGGTTCTTTCTGGACTAGCTGGCATCTGGATTAAAAAATACATTGTGTACTGGATTTGCTTACAGTTAAGAATAGAGATTTGTAAAGATAAATTTTATATTTTTTAATTGGTTTACTGGATTGCCACACCTGGATTAGAAAAGATGTTGCTTATTGAAATTTCCAATATTTAAAAATTGAGCTATGAAATGAGGAGTTTTATGTCTGTTAAATTAAAGGTTAAGAGATATTGAAAGTGTTTATATTTGTTGTGATGAAAGTGGGAAGTCACTTTCTTAGTGATTTTTCTTTCTTTCTCCTTTTAACTCTTTCTTTTATTTGTTTTCTTGCACTTTTTTATTTTTATTTTTATTTTGTGTTATTTTTTATTATTGTAGTTGAACTTTATAATAAAACACATAAAGTTCAAATTTGAATTCCCAGTAGAGGATTTGAACTCCATAAAATAATGTCCATTATTTATATCTTATATGCCTCAATAGGACAAAAATTGTCATAGGATGCTTCTCTGTATCAATATAATCAAATACTTCAATGAAAATGACTCTTCCACAAATTTCTGCTTGCTGTCTAATTTCTTTTCCCATTAAGGATACTGAGATATTTTGCATATAGAACATATATTCAATAATTAAGTTATACATCCTTTTCCAAGGCTAGTTGCCTTATTACAACTGACCATGTTAATATGGTTATAGCTATATGAACTTGTATGACATGCTGGCATTTTAAATCTTATTTTCTTTGAACATCCAACATCACAAAGTTTTTCTCATTAGCACTTTACTTATATTATTGTAATTTTAGTGCCTGCTTCTCAAAAAATTAAATTGAAATACTTGGAATTACTAGCATAGTAGTACGTCAAGGGTGGGATGCTACCAGTTCGGCCTGATTCTATAGAACCAGTAGCTCTAAAGAGCAGCATACACCGAATCGGTTCAGTGCAATGACCTTTTGGTCATCCATTTGGCCCACCTGGCCACCTGGGCTCTTGGCTGTCCTTTATTTTCTGCTTTTTCAACCTCAGCTGCTTTGCGTGACACAGCTGAGGTTGAAAAAGCAGAGAAGATTTTCAAATGCTGCAAGCCTGCGCGCAGTGCTTGTCAGCTGTCCAGGCAGCACAGCTGATGTTTTTTGTAATTGTTTTACCCATACACACACAGCACACGTTAAGCACGTTGTGTGCAAAATGCACTCTGACTGAATTGGTAGTAACACCAGTTGAATCCCACCCCTGTAGTACGCTCATTTATTTTATTAACTTTTAGACAGTCTTATTCCAAGTATGTTGAACAACAAAGTTTAACATCTAGTTTTAATTATATATGGGTTCCAACACACATGGATGATTACAAGAAAGGAAAAGATAGTTAAATGACCACAAAGTCTATTTGTTTTCTTTGTTTGAAACATTTATATAGCTGTCCATTTTTCAGCCAACTCCCAATCTAACATTTAAAATTAACATGCAAAATCATTTTAAAAATTATAAAACACAACTAATGAAAATATAAAATATTAAGAAAACAAGTTACAAATCTTACCTGTAGGGACCAATCCATACAAGTGACAACACGATGTTTAGACCAATGCTCATCATAAAACTGTCGGCTGAAAGAAAGGTTGGCTCCAGCTTGGACATCACTATATGTATTTGAACAAGGATTATATCACTACTGAAAATTAGAACTGACATTTGAAAATAATAAACTGTTTTGCCAATAATCAGTTCTCATTGTTTCTCTTCTCTACTACATTCCCTTAGCTATTTCAGTTTTTCTGTTTCTTAACCAGATGACCTCTCTGTCTGTCCTGTCCATAATTTAAATCAAAGGAAAGAAATAAGCTAAGAATAAATATATTACATCTAAACCATCTAAACAAGTGGAAAATAATGGTTCTACACTTTTTAATTTATTTAGGCCATTGGAAATCACAAATAATATTGAACAACTGAGATAAAAATCTATATAATTTACTTTCTTAATTTAACTTTAACTTCCAACATTTCTTACAGATGTAGTTTCCAGAATATACAACAGGTTCAAACTGGCTTAGTTGTGATGCTGGGTTTCACATTATATTAGCTAACACATGAATTTTATATAGAAAACTGCTATAGAGGATATCACATATTTGTGCATGTTGTGAAAATTATTTATTAATTATTCAACAATATATTATGATTTGGACCAAATTAACAAACAAACTAGATTACACAATCTTTCAAAAATTGCAATTGGATTCTGGTTACAACTCCGAAAAGTTGCAGTCAGCATTATAATTGAAACTGGTATTCCCAAGAAGGACACTAACAAAAGAAAAGCTGACTTCTAATTTCCTTCCTAGGGAATATTTTGAACAAATGCTGAGTGTTTCCATATAGATTCAGAAGTTTTACATGTTATATAAATTATACATAAAACAAATCATGGCTCAACCTTTCTTTTCTCAGATGCTTCAGATGTGAAGGATCTTAGGAAAAAAAAGAACTGAGAAATATGCCAAGTATAGTATAGATGGTACTTGGCTCAATAGTAACTGTGAAAGGATCTTGGACTCCTAGTGGACAATCATTTAAATATGAGCCAGTAGTGTGCTGAAGGTGCCAAAAAAGCCAATGCAGTCTTAAGTTGTATTAATAGAGGAACAGAATCAAAATCATGTGTGTCAATACAACTTTATAATGCCTTGGTAAGACATTTGGAATGCACGTTGCATCCAGTTTTGATTGCTATGCTGTAAAAATGATAAGACTCTAGAAAAGAGCAACAAAGATTATTTGGGGATTGAAGGCAAAAATACATGAATAACAGTTGCAAGAATCAGGTATGTGTTGTTCAATGAAAAGAAGAACTGGAGATGACATGATAGCAGTGTTTCAATATCTATGGGGCTGCCTCAAAGAAGAGAGAGTTAAGCTATTCTCCAAAGTACCTGAATTTAGGACAAGAAACAATTAATCAATGGAGCAACTTGCCTCCAAAAGTTATGGGTGCTCCAACACTGGAAATTTTTAACAAGAGATTAGACAACCATTTGTCTGAAATAGTTTAGGTTCTCTTGCTTGAGCAGGATTTGGAATAGAAGACCTCAAAGATCACTTCCAATTCTGTTATTCTGTTAAGTTGTAGAATACTGGTTTCAATTAGAATAATGAAATTATGGTGGCACAGTGGTTAGAGTGCAGTACTGCAGGCTACTCCTGCTGGCTGCTGGCAGTATGGCAGTTCAATCTCACCAGGCTCAAAGTTGACTCAGCCTTCCATCCTTCTGAGGTCAGTAAAATGGGGAAACAAATTGTTGGGGGCAATATACTGACTCTGTAAACTGCTTAGAGAGGGCTGTAAAGTCAAAGTGCTATGCTATTGCTAATGACTGGAAGATTTTGGGACTTGTAGTCTAGAACCTACTTCCACTTTGGGAAAATTGCATTAGCTGGTTTGCTTTTTAATTTGTTCTAAATTATAATATTTTATTGAACAATTAATAAAAAACAACCACAGATGCATAAATAGCAGTTTTCTATGTTTACAGATAAACACACTTTCTAGAATATATCATTGAAAGAGCAAAAGTGATATTTACCCTAATGTCATGTGCCTTTAAGTTTAGAGTCTAGAAAATATAGTTGATTTCGATCAGTATTTCTCAAAGTTGGCAACTTTAATATTTGTGAACTTCAATTCCCAGAATCCCCCTTAAAGTTGTTAAGTTAGAAAAACACTGATCTAGATAAAACCTGGTATGTTCATTTCTTCTCTGTTTCAATATGTTACAATAAGTTTAAGATAAAGCCAACTGCAAACCTTAAAAGCCTCTAGAATTAATGAAGAGGATCTAGTAAATGTGTTTTATTACATTATTGAACTCAGAAAGTTTATCACTACAGATGTATTGAACACTGAGATATTGCTCTCTGTAAGTCACAAATTACCATTTTATTTACTGACTGGATTAAAAAAAAGGAGGACAGTACTGACCCGTCTTTTTCCTCTACATCCCGGCCACTGTAGTCAAAGAAAATGTCTGAATCTTCAGCTAGAGCTCGTTCAATCACACGTATTGTTCGGTCAAAAAATATAAAGAATTCTTCTGAATGTAGAATCTGTTGCTTTTCTTCCTCTGTCAATTCTCTAGGAGGAGCTTCAAAAGAATATTGGCACCATTAAACATACAAGCATTTAAATATTTCCAGATGAATCTAAGTCTTCAGAAAAGAAATGAGATCTTCCTATAAAACCTATAGCGAAATTGGTAAGACTGAATGGTTTGCTGCTTTCTAAAGGGAAAAAAATTGAATTTATTAATATTGCACTACATAATCCTAAAATGTGGCTTCTATACCAAAGACATCCTATATCTTGCATATTTATTATTAAGGAGAACAAAATAGTTAAGATCATATACACAAAAAACCCTTCACATTCAGATTTCAGGAAATATTTTTGATTGATGCTCACGAATCAGGCAAGCTTGGAAAGGCAGTGAAACAGGCTTAACAAAAAAATAGACTTAAATGCTTTTTCAATCCAGAAACCATCTTCAATTTCAATTTCTAAACCAAACAAATCTAAAATATTCTTAAAATATGAAGTTGAGCTTTACTCCTGATGGCTAAATGTAGTTTTATTGGCAATAAGTTGGAAGTACCGTAGTTTGTTGTTGCTTGCTTCGGGGATTTTTTTTCTTTTTTAAATTTTCTGTCTGGGATTTAGAGATGACTTCCTATCCCAGTATTAACAAGGCATAACAACAAGGTGGTGGTTGTTTTTTCCAAATTAAATGATGGTCAGATGTGTGCTGATACCTAACTAGGTTAAAATATTCTTAACTGATTAAAATGCATGCTTTGCTCTATTTATCATAAACAGAAGTTACATAAAGAAAAGTTATTGAAAAACCATTTCATAACATTGGATCTTTCTGATTATTGAAAACTCATCATGCTCAATTTTTTTAAAGTATTAGAAAAAAATCAATTTAAAGGACAGGGACCAGATTGGTGCATTAGAAAAAGTATAAAGGTTGAAGTTATATTTAGTACAGATAATATTTTCCAAAATGTCGTTACTAATACATGATAATAAAATATGGACTGTAAAACTGAGTGAAGATGGAATATTTTTAGTATTCCCAATGTAATACCAAAAAAGAAACTAACCCTTTTCTTATTATGTCATAAACATTTTCATCCTTCTTCTTTGCTTAATACACAAATTAAATGTAAAGGCTCCTTATTACATTATGTTGATTTAGGTCATCCTAAAGCAAACAATGCTCTAATATCTCTTTTGAATTATGTCTATTACGTTTGAAATAAGGCTAAGTGAATTCTATCCCATATTCATCACAGAACACACTCAAGAACCCAGATAATTTTAGATGTGCAAATGGGTAATAGGTCATAATTGCATTATAACATCAGTGAACCTATAATCAACATACCAATTAGCACCAATCTGAATGGCTTTAGATAGATGAAACAGAAAGAGAAAGTTGCAGAGATCCTTCACCTAAAAGTGATATTATTGACAGGGTTTTGCATTCATACCAAACCATAATGCAGTTTCTTAAGCCCATGTCACACTGGCCAAGGGATGCAAAAAGGACACAGCGGACGAGCAAAATGTTCCATCCGTTGTTATCCGCTCTCAAAAGGGGCAAAAATGCATAACCGGAGCGGATAACACAGACGTGGGGAGGACACAGGGCGGATGCAAAGCGGATGCGGAATGGAAGCCTAGCGGATGGGAGCGGATGGCGCAACCGCAGGGTTTCCGGGGGGCCTCAGCAAAGCGGACGCGGAACGGATAAAGCGGATGCAGAACAGATGCTGAACGGATGAAGCGGATGCACAGCGGATGCACAGCGGAAGCCTAGCGGATGCCTGGCATTAATTGCGCATGCGGGGGTGATGCATTGCGTCAGCCCCGCGGATATAACCAAAGCAGCTCGGAAGCAGGTCGCCATTCAGAGGAAAGACCTGCTGCCGGACAGATTGGCTGCCTTGCCAGCCCTGTCTGCATGTCTGCCTGCGAGCCTTGCTGCCAGCCTTACTGCCAGCCTTGCTGCCACCTTCCCTGCCAGCCTTGCTGCCAGCCTGCCTGCAAGCCTCCCTGCCAGCTAGAAACCCCAGAACCATGCCGAAGCACAGCAAGCCTCAGCCATCTGCTGCCAGCCCTGGCAAGAGGGACAGGGCTACCATCCCGCCCCCTGGCCCTCACTCTAGTTCTGCTGGGGCTTCTGCAGCACGGGCTCGCTCTTCTGGGACTGGGGCTTCTGCTGCTTCTGCTTCTGGAGGAGCTGATGACAAGCACTCCAGCACCAGCCACCTGCATAGCACATGGACCCTTCACCCCTGAGACTGAGCGACCAAGAGGAGTGCCAGAGACACATTTCTGTTTTATAGCTTCTTGTTAATAAAGTCTATTTATGATTCACACACTTGCTTCATTTCTTTTTTTTAATAAAGTCTTGGTGGAAACTTTTAGAAATGGTTTAAGCCTTTGCATGCTTGTGGGATGGGTAAGGATAGCTTTAGAATAGGAAAGGATACTTATGGGATGGGTAATAGCTGTGGGATGGGTTAGGATAGATAAACCTCCAGTGCAAGCATAGTGGGATTGTATGGTCCACCCTCCCAGGTGCCACACCTATGGCCCTTTATTATCAATAATGATGTAATAATTATCCACGCATGTCAACATAAACACAACTCTTTATTAAACGCCCTGTTCATTGTAGGCCAACCAAACATACATGGCACAATCTCATCAGTGTGATGAGACAGGCTCAAGGAAGCATCCATTAAGCATCTACCATCCTGTCTTGCCACTCCACTGCTCCAGCTGGGGAGTTGCACCAATGTTTCAGGAGGTTGCGCTGCTTCTTCGCTTCATGTGAGGCTCTGTTGGGGCCTTGCACATCCTCAATGTCAATCAGGTTTCGCCCTTGCCTCCATTCCCCAGGCTCCATGTCCCCATTGCCTTGATGGAGGTCCACGAGCCTGTTCTGCAAGACTGGATAGCGGGTGTGCATGAGATTGTGCAGGATGCAGCAAGCTTCCATGATCCTCCTCACGGTCTCTGGGCAATGCTGCATGGTGGTGAGAAGTACCTGGAACCTGTTGGCCAGGATGCCAAAGGTGTTGTCCACCACCCACCTTGCCCTGGACAGCCTGTAGTTGAAGATCCTCTCTTCACAGGGGAGGAGTCTGGAAGTGGAGGGCTTCATGAGGTAGGTTGTGAGGGAGAAGGCGTCATCCCCCACGATGAAGTAGGGCACATCTTGCGTGTCGTTGGGCAGGAGTTCTGGATCTGGGAAACCCACGATGAGGTTGCCTTCCAGCTCCTCCTTGAGGTGACTGGCGTTCTATACCTGGGCATCTGAAGATGAGCTGTTGCCTGAAGCATCGATGTACATGAACTTGTAGTCAGCATCGACCATGGCGAAGAGAATGATGCTGAAGAAGCCCTTGTAGTTGAAATAAGTGGACCACGACTTGGCTGGCGCTTTGCAGGCCATGTGCTTGCCACCTATGGCTCCAACGGTGTGGGGGAAGTTCCACTTCTGATACCACTACTCTGCAACTTTCTTCCATCCTTCTTCAGTGGAGGGGTACTGGAGGAGCTCCTCCTTGTATTCTTCGATGATGGCCTGCACCACTTCTCTAACCACAATGCTGATGGTGTTGGATGGCACCCTCCAGCCGTACTGCATGCTCCTGTAGGAGGTCCCTGAGGCCAGGTGGCGCAGAGTGAGTGCCACCTTGAGCCCAGGTTCCAGGCTGGGCCGGAAGCTGGTGTTTGCCTTGGTCAACCTGGGTGTCAGGCGCTCCACAACTTCGTCAAACATGGCTGGCGGCATCCTCATGAAGTTCTGGAATGCATGAGTGTCTTCGTTCCTGAGCTCCACCATCAGCTTGTTGTACAGTCCGTCCTCTGCTCTTCTGGCGAACCATCTTCGGATCCAGACACTTTTGGGGTGGCTTCTTTTCTTCTCGCAGTAGAGTTCACAGAGCCTGTAGTTGGCTTCACACTGTTGCAGAACGATGGTGGCTGCCGAAAGGACTTTGTTACAATCCACGGTGGACATGACTGGATGCTGTGGAAGAGCAAGAGGCAGATGAAGGCTGCAGAGGTCTGCACCGCTGGGCTGCTGTTCTGAAAGTGAGATGCAGACGAGTTGCTCCCCCTTTTTATAGGCAATATAGGTTTTCCGCTAGGCATCCTCTAGGCATCCTGTAGACATCCTTCATATTCGAGATAGGTCCCCTCTGCGAACGTTTTTTCTGTTTTAAACACTTTGTTTCCGTTCTGCATCCGCTAGGCATCCGTTCTGCATCCGTTCCGCGTCCGTTCCGCTTCCTCCCTGTGTCCAGGCGGATGGAGTTGCGCGGATGCGTAGCGGACGCCTAGCGGATATAGCGGATGCGTAACAGATGCATAGCGGATGCGTAGCGGATGCTGAATGGACAAACTGGATACATTTTCCGCGCAAAAGATTTGGGCAGCCTAAAACCTTTGGAGCGGATGAAACATCAATAAATGGATGCTGGACGGATAGAGAGGAAGCAAAACGGAGGCAGTGAGTACAGAATGGAAGCATCGCGTTAACCAACGGATGGCAAGTGTTTTTCTCCGTTTTACATCCTCTTTGCATCCGTTGGTGCAGTGTGACAGGGGCTTAAGGGAAGCATGAAAGCTTGAGAAGCTCTGGTTTACGTCTATACAGTCTTAGAATTGCACATTGTGCTATGTCAAATTCTTAAGCCCATGTCACACTGAACCAACGGATGCAAAGAGGATGTAAAATGGACAAAAAAACTTGCCATCCATTCGAAAATGTGATGTACTCACTGCCTCCGTTTTGCTTCCTCTCTATCCGTCCAGCATCCATCTATTGACATTTCATCTACTCAGAAGGTTTTGAGCTGCTCAAAACTTTTGAGCGGAAAATGTATCCAATGCATCCGTTCTGCATCCTCTAGGCATATGCGGGACATCCGTTCTGCATCCATTACGCATCTGCTATATCCGCTAGGCATCTGCTGCACATCCGCGCAACTCAAATCCGTTCCAGTGGTAAACAGACACAGGGAGGAAGCAGAACAGATGCGCAGTGTTAGTAGCATGGACGGAGAAAGGATGAAAGCAGATGCAAATTGCATCTGCATCATCCGCTATGCATCTGCTCTGCATCCGCTCTGCATCCTCTACGCATCCGCTCTGCATCCTCTACGCATCCTCTACGCATCCGCTCTGCATCCGCTATGCATCCGCTTTCCATCCATCCTGCGTCCTCCCCCCAGCCGTTCCTTTCCGTGTTATCCGTTCTGATTATGCAAATTTTTGCCCCTTTTGAGAGCGGATAACAATGGATGGAACATTTTTCTCGTCCAATGTGTCCTTTTTACAAACGTTTTGCATCCGTTGGACTGTGTGACAGGGCCTTTAATTTCTTAGTAGTTTTTTACCTAGTGCCTCAGATGGCAGATGTCAAAGTATTATATTTTCCTCAAAAATTTAAAATATCCCACAGTGTTTCTCTGAGTTCACTGTGAGCACAGTTTGGTAACTGTGGTTGTAAAGCATATTTCATAGTTTAGTATTAAGTGAACCAAGACACTGTACCTTTTTCAATAAACTATATTTGAACACAATCAATGCATGCAATACACCTACAAAAGTATAATTTCAGCCTTAGTGACTGGAACATTAACTTCACCACTTTGTACTGTTTTTAAACATGAAAAAAACATGTAAGAGAAGCATAGAATAGAATTGATAAAAATAATTGATAAAAAATCAATTTTGTTTAAACATTTTGGCAAAACAGATTTTATTTTAATGGCACAATCACTGCAAACAACAGGTATCCAGGAATTAAAATTAGCTATTATTATGTATAAATATGAAAACATATTTGTTTTAGACAATGAACAAAATTTAAATAAGAAAGAAAACCTAAAATTTGTGCATGATCTGGATGACTGAGAATCTCCATAGACATTTAATATATTACCTTTTTAAAATACATGTTATTCTAAGCATGAAATCATATGCTTTTTGAAGACCTCAGGCCATGAAAACTTTTGTGGAAACTTGAACAATTACCAGTAGTACCAATCAATACTGGACAAAGAAATCTGACTTCGGATTTAGTAACTTTCTATATTTTTGTTCTTTTGTTCAAATTGCAAAGGATAAAATAGTAAATTTTAATTAATCAAGTAATAGCAGATAATATTGCATAGAATCTCACTTTTAAAAAAAGAAATGTCCAGATTTTGGTTTCACATGTTTACTCTCTTGAAAAAAAATCCCAAATTCTAATGTTTCAATGTAGCAAATTATTTTAATTTGTATGAAAATTTTACAGGGGAGTTATAGAATCTTTCAAAACCAAGAACTGACCCAGCTTAGCTGCTTTGAGAAATGGTACTGCTAAATATCAGAAATTAGAAATGCTGCAAATATATTTTTAAAAATGTATTTTGCTATACATGGAAAAAGAAACCTGGGCATTTTATGTCAACATGAACATGCATTTAACTTACTAGATACTAATTGTCAGGAAAGCCCTTAATTTAGAATAAATATTGCTGAACCCAGTAATAGCAGGAAACATTAATCAAAATACATGTGTTGCCTCTAACATGCTTGTAAACACTGTCTTGAAGCAAAAACAAAAGTTGTTAACTCAGGAAAGGAAGGGTCTGTATGATGGAATTATGTGATTAAAAACATTAAGAAAACAGAAACGTTTAGTTAATGAAGCTTCCTCATAATTATTTATATGATAATCTATTCCTATGTATTTGTGGATAAACTTTTAGATCCACAATATTCTCAGTGACATGAAACTAATCTTTTCCATTTCAAATGCTGGATGGCTAAGATTATTCAAGGAAAAATACTCTGTGCATGTAGATAGGCATTTTTATAAGATTGCTGATTCTTATGTTCCATGTTCAAGCAATGGCTTTCATATGAGGAATCATCAATAAGCCCAGATTTAATTATCCTGAGATAAATTTCAAGAGAACAAACTACATGTTTCACTTCTCTCATGGGATTAGATTTTACGGTGATAAACTTTTTTGAAATATTGAAATGGTACAAAAGGAATTGAAATGGTACAAGAGGAAGTGAGGCAACTAACTGAAACCCAACCAACTTCCAGTGTCAGTTTCAATTTATTATTTTCTTTTCAGTTGTTAAAATATTGACATCCTCACAAAGTACTGCTGTCTCTGATTCAACTACCAGACTTCCTTTTTAAACCTGTGGTCTGAATGTCTCAAAAACTATTACTACCAAAAAGAAAAGAAAGAAGGAGGGGGGTGGATTTTACAACTATCATTCGCTTGAGATCTGGCTTAGGAAGAAAAGAAGAGGAGCCAGGGGCAACACAAAACACTTCAACTAGACTAAACTATAACAAAAAAAGAGATGATGTTAGTTATGGCTATCCTTCAAATACAGCTGAGGTATACGTAGAAGTCATTTGCAAGCCCGTGAAAACCTAAAATAAATATATATCTTTCAGGAGTCTATTTAACTTGGCTTTTAAAAAGCATTCACTCATAATTCACTATGTCGTCTTCCAGAGATACGCGAATTATGGTTGCTTTCATGTGGCAAGGAGAGGAAACTTGACCCAATTCTCAACCACAGTTCAGCAACTGAGTATAGTTCTTCTGTTTTAACTAAGGTTATTGGCATCTCTGCTGATAAGACCTGCATTTAAGTGAGCAGAATATCTTTAAGTGTAAATTTAGATTAATAGAGTTCAGGAGTACCCACACTAGTTAGTGCGAAAGGCAAAATATAAAATCTAGGAAACTACTTCTTATTTGTTCAGACCCTTTGTCCATTCAGTTTAATCTGACCCATAACCACTCTCCAGAATCAAAAGTTCTCCACGCTAGTGGAATCTACTTAATCTTTTTTATCTGTAATGTTAAATCTAGGAATATATTTGCTTATTTGATTTATACACTACTCTGGCAAGCAGTCAAGCTAGCTAAGGAAAAATAAAATAAAAAAACTTAATGGAAATTAACTTGAATAGTGACATAGATATTAAAAGCATCTCAAGTCGATAAGCCTGTCAAAGGAAATCTGTCTTCACAGGTTTCCAAATGTTTACAGAACTCCCAAGAAAGTACATTTCACAGGCAGAGCAATGAGAAGAAGATTCTCTCTCACGTGTCAGAAAGATGGGCCTCTGACCACGAGGCATATATTAATTTTAATAAATCTAGATTGGAACATTCCAAAAAAATACAAAAAACAAAAAACTCAGTGCAATATATTTCTAGGCTTAGCAGAACTCAGATCATTCAGCTAACTTGTTTTGATCAATGATCAAAGAAAAAAGGTAACATACAAGCCAAAGGATTTTAGACCTTGTAGTTATAATGTTAAACAGATAGACAGAGACCTGGCTACATCCAGTTATACCTGATACAGCAATGGAGTTGACAAGTCGAGTCATTTATCACTCTGATAGAAATGGCGACTCCGATAAGAACAAGGGAAAAGGACTCTATCTATATACATAGTGACTGGTGTGTTAACAGCAGAGTAGTTTATATGTATTGCTCCTCAGATGTGGAGCTGATGACTGTCACATGTAGGCCATTTTATCTGCCTAGAGAAATCACTGTGATAATTATTATAACTGTTTATATTCCACCTAATGCCAATGTCAATGCAGCGCTTTCTAAGCTAAATGACGTCATCTCCAGGCAGCAGCAAACTCACCCAGAGGGTGCTCTTGACATGGCTGGAGACTTCAATCAAGCCTGTTTAAAGACAGTTCTCCCTAAATTTGTGCAGAATGTGCAATTTTCCACCAGGGGGAAGAACACTTTAGACCAGTGGTTCCCAAACTTTTTCAGTCCACTGTCCCCTTGGTGCTATAAACTCATCCTCAGTGTCCCCCACCCAGGGGTGGGATTCAAATTTCTGTGGATGTGACCTAATTTGAAGGTGTGGCTTGCTGGTCATGTGACTGGCTGGGCGTGGCTTGCTGGTCACATGATTAGGTAGATGTAGTTTGGTGGTCATGTGACTGGATAGGTGTGGCCAGGTAACTGGCAAACCAAATACAAGTGGTTCTCACTTAATGGCCGGCTATTTAGCAAGTGTTCTAATTTATGACTGGCCTCCCCAGAGATACTTGACCTGTTCTTGGAGTTTTGACAGCCATGCACACACACACATACACACACACTCCCTTCTAACCCTGCAGGAGCAGGTCATTGCACTAGAATCAGCAAAGCATCTCTGATTAGATTCTAGTAGTGAATAGAATCTAATCAGAGATGCTTTGCCGATTTTTCTTGATTTGTTTTATTTGTATTTCTTTATGTTGCTGAATTGCATTGACATGTGTGTCCCTTCTTGTGCCCAGAAGCTTCTGTGATTCTTTGCAGCAAAAATTACCGACATCTGACTTTGCTCTACTTTTCAAACGTGCCGCCGCTGCCATGTTCTAAGTGCTGGGCCTGCAGGTCCATCCCATTGAGCCCGCTGCACCAGAGGGACCTGCCCGAGAAGTCCGAGCGGAGCAGTATACCAAGTCAATGGGGTGAGCCTGAGAGAGGGAAAGAGAGAGAGAGAAAAGAGAGAGAGAGAAAGAGAGAAGGAAGAAAAGAAAGAGAAAGGGGAAAGAAAAAAAAGGGACAGACAAAGAAAGGGGGAAATGAAAGATAGGGACAGAAAGAAAAAGAAATAAAGAAGGAGAGAGGAAAAGAGGGAAAGAGGAGAAAGATAATGAGATATTCTAGTCCAATCACCTGCTCCAGCAGGGTTAGAAGGGAGTGTGTGTGCGTGTATTCTTGTAATTTACCAGTACATTTTGGTTTTGCCTTCTTCAGAATTGGCACTGTAATACATTGGGGAAAAGTACTTTTTTAGGGTGGAGATCTGGTCCAATGGATCCTGTTTAAAACCTTAACAAAATGTGAGAGCTTCCTGATAGTCTTGACCATGTTTCGTCCACAAGATCTTTTAGAAGCCAAAGAGGTTTCAATGTGGAAAAGGGCCTCAGTCTAACTAGGCCTCATTTCAAACTGATGCATCAGGTCTCTCTCTCCCTCTCCCTCCTTCCCTCCCTCCTTCCCAGACTGGCTTTGCTCTACTTTCCTGATGTGCTGTGGTGCCAGCACTACCTATGTAGGTAGATACACAGATAGATAGATCCATATTGGTAGGCAGATAAGTAAGTAGGTAGACAGAAAGACAGGCAGGCAGGTAGATAGGTTGTCAGGCAGGCAGGCAGGCAGGCAGACCTTTTGAATGGATGGACAGACAGACAGACAGACAGAATGCGACAGCAGTGGCACTTTGGGAAAGTAGAGCAAAACCAGAGTGACTTTCCCAACATGCTACCACCGCTGTGTTCGATGCCATTGAGCCCATTGCACCGCTCCGGTGCAACAGTCAATGGGATGAGCCTGCGGTGCCAGCTCCTCAAATGTCCCCCTGCTGCCTCCTAATGCCCCCCCTTCAGCAGCCAGTTCTGAGCAGAGACTTTCCCACCTCCCGTAATCCCCGACATCGCTTTGCACCAACTTCTAAGCCTTGGCCCACCAAGCAAAACCTCCCGACACTCGACTCCACCAAGAACACTCAACATGCCAAAAGGCCCACCCTACGTAATTCCTGCGACCCAACTACAAGGTGGCGCATGCGCTTTTACCTCGCTTCCTTGGGAAGACCTTCCTCACAGCCGGCTTGACCCGGCCCATGTGGGGACCTGTTGCGGCTCAGTGCAGGCAGCACCTCCGGGATGGGAAGGGTGAATCCCCTCAGCAGTGCAGTGCTGATCCCCTGTGCCTTCAAAAAACCTCCAGCCACCACGTGTGGTTTTTTTTGGTGCAGCTGGACTCCTCCAGCACTCCCCTGCCGCCTCTTAATGCCCCCTAGGGCATTCCACTGCCCCCCAGGGGGCAGTACCGCCCACTTTGGGAACCACTGCTTTAGACCCTGTGTACTCTTACCTGAAACAGGCATATAGAGTAATCCCCCTCCCCCACCTGGGTACATCCAACCATCTTTCACTTCTGTCATGCCTGAAGTATGTCCCTCTCAGGAAAAGAATTTAGCCAGTCATGAAAATGGTTAAAATCTGGCCAGAGAGTGCTCTCAGTCAGCTCCAGGACTGTTTTAAAACCACCAAGTGGAGTGTATTTGAACATCAAGGCCTGCATGAATACACTGATGCCGTACTCTCTTACATCAACATGTGCACTGAGAGTGTAACAACGGACAAGTGCATCAGAGTCTATGGGAATTGTAAACCCAGGATGAAACACTTCTGAGAGCCTGGGATTCTGCCTTTAAGGCAGGAGACAGGGATATATATAGAAAGGCCAGGGCAAACCTTAGAAGAGGTATTAAGATGGAAAAACAACAATACAAATATAAGGTGAAGAACCACCTCCTAGCAGATAACAACCTGAAGCAAGTGTGGCAGGAACTACAGCACCTAACTAACTATAAGGGCAACATGAGGAACACGGTTAATGCTGATGCCTCATTGATAGAGGAGTTGAACATCTTCTTCGCCCGCTACAAGGTGAGAAGGCCAGACCCCCTAGCCTCTGCCTGCCAGCCTTTTGATTCCCAGCCACTTACCTATGTGAACATTAAGTGAAAGCTGCACTGAAGGCTGTGAATCCCAGTAAAGCTGCAGGTCCAGATGGGGTGCTGGAAATAGTGGTAAAGACTTGTGACGATTAATTAGTAGGGGTCCTGACAAAGTTCTTTAACATATCCCTGCAAACAGCCTGTGTTCCATCATGCTTAAAAACAGCCACAGGCAGTGGTGGTATTCAGCCAGTAGCAAAGATTTGTCATGGGTCATCGAACTGGTAGTAAGTCATACCCATGAACCAACTGCCCGGCTGCTCCTGGCTTGCTTGCCCTGCTCACCCGATGCTCTCTCACCCTACCTGCCTGACGCTTGCCCCTTAAGGTATTTCTTTCTTTTTTGTCCTCTTGACAATCAGCTGTTTATACGATCAGCTGTGATGGGATTCCTCTTGATGAGGCCCAGGGAGGCAAAAAATAGAGGGAGGGGCTCATTCCCCCTCTTTTGTCTTCCTGAAGCCCAGAGGAGCTTCTGGGAGCAAAAACGCCCCCCAGAGGCTCCTCTGAGGCCCAGAAGGCCCCAAAATGGGCAGGGGGTGGCTGCAAAAAAGCAATTCCCACCCAGTCACATGGCCACTCCCACCAAGTCACACCCACAGAACCAATAGTAAAAATTTTTGAATCCCACCTTTGGTCACAGGTGACCGTAAATTACGTATGCCAGAGTTGGCTTCATACAGGGAAGTACCAGTATGTCGTCTCTAATGAATCCTTTGAAGTTTTTTAAGGTTGGCTCAAGAATCATGATTTAATTAGAATGATTGCTGGAATCCTGACAGTGACTTAGTAGGGTTAAAATCATTAAAAAAAAAAAAAACCATTAACAAAATATATAGTGACACAATACAGCTTAACCGAGACCAAAGCCTACTGATGGACATCAAGTAGTATTTAATTCCAAACAATCTAGTTTCATACCTTCCTTTGCATCTTGTGTCTTTTCTTGAGTTTCTATCTCAGCATCATTCTGAGCTTTCAGTTCCACCAATTCTTCTTCTTCATCATCCTCTACAAAATAAAAGGGAGCTGTGTTGAAATTGAATTTGGAGAATCAATATGTGAAGTGTTGCATGATCCAAAGGGTAAAGAATTTTGGGTATAATAATATAATGCTTGAACAATGAAAAATCATTTGGGCGAGGGGTTTCAAATTATCACAATAGGTGATAATTTAAAAGAAATATTTTATAATATGATATACTGTTGGTATTTAATACCAGATAAATTTTCAAAATGTACAAAGGTACTTTAAATGTTGGAAATGTAGACGTAAAGAACTTTTTATCGTCACTGATGGACCTGTAACAAAGCAAAAAACAAAATACTGGGAAGACTCATATTTTAATACCAAGGATTCTGAAAGTGAAAATAAAAATAAAACCAGAGACTTTTCTTTTCGGCTTAATGGACAAAAAACTTGGGAGAAATTGAACTTTGTTTATTGCAGAAAGAATGCTTTATGCACAGAAATAGAAAGAAATTTTAATTCCTACAATGGATGGTTGGCTCAAAAACAATGGTGGATCCTGCAGAAATTGCTAAATTGACTGACTTAATCAAAGAAAATAACATATCAAACTTTGTTTCTACTTGAAACTACTTCTGGATTTTGTGCTTGAGATGGGAAAAATGAAACTTGATTGGACTGGATTTTGCTGATTAGATAAGTTTGTTGTTATAGAAATAGCTAGCATATATTAATATGTAAAACTAAAAAGTTGAGGCTGAAAAGTTAATATCTTATTGAACTGTTAAAAAGAGTCAATACTTTTCTTTCTTTTTAATCCTTTACCCTACATTTTTCCCTTCCCATTTTCCCACTATTTTAATTTTTGGTTGTATTTCATTTCCTGATAAATTTAATAAAAATCTGCAAAAAAACATTTAAAAGAAACCTAAAGATACTATTACTTTTATTCAAGATATAGCTCGTTAGACTACTTCAAGGATAATATCTACATCTGGGAACTAAACTTTAAAAAGGGTTAGAAAATCTGAATCCCCAAAAGATAATGAAATGATCTGGAAGTCAGAAATTACTCCATACAGAGAAACTGAAGGAACTGGATATATTTAGCCTTGAGGAAAGAAATAACAATAGAATAAATATGGCAGCACTCTTCAAATACCTGAAAAATGTCATATAGAAGTCAAAGCCTTTTCTCTTTTAGTTCAGAGAACTCAGTGAAGATTAATTAATGAATAATGGATCTACAGGAAGGTAGATTCCAATTTAATGCTATAGGGCACATATCCCAGAAGGACAGGAGGTTCTCTTCTACAGAATGTATCTAAAAGAGAGAGGGCATTGGTACTTACCTGACAGCCTGTTCTCTTTGAGCTGTGAAGAGCATCCATTAGTAGTGGGATCAGTCTCTATATCTGTAGGCTGGGCTTAAATTGTGGAATGCTCTTCCTCCTCCACGGGACTCCTCCTCAGCGTTCCCCAATTTTGGCGAAGACGAGAGAAATAAAGATCTTATCCTTATTGCCCTACAATTTGTTGGCCGAAACTGGATCCCACCAGATGGAAAAGGGTGGGGCTGGATGTTCTTCACAGCTCAAAGAGAATGGGCGTATCAGGTAAGTGCCAACGCCCTTTCTCCCATGAGCTGTTCAGAGCATCCAGTAGTGGGACATACCAAAGCTTGGTCTACCCTACAGGAGGGACTCCATCTGGCCTGGAATCTCTTCCTGGTCACTGTGGACCCGTTGCAGAACTCTTCTGCCAAAGGAAGCCTCAACAGATGCAAACACATTAATTTTATAATGTCTAATAAATGGTGATGGGGAAGCCCAAGTCGCAGCTCAACAAATTTCAGTTATTGGTGCCTGTGTGGCCCACGCTGCCGATGTAGCGGCACTCCTTGCTGAATGAGCTGTTATGTCCCTGGGCACCTGCAGGGATTGAGTCTGTTACACTTTTGCTATTGTGATCCATAACCAATGGCCTATTTAGCAGGTGAGACTCTGGTTCCCTGAGTATTGGGCTGAAAAGACACAAATAAAGCCTCCGTTTTTCTGAAGGGTGCAGTACGATTGATGTAAATTCATAATGCCCATCTCACATTGAGTCTATGCCATTTCCGCTCCATCTCTTGTGATGGTCTGGGGCAAAAATTAGGAAGGATCAGTTCTTGTGCCCTATGAAATGCTGAGTTGACTTTGGGTATGAATGTGGGATCAGGACGGAGGACCACCCTGTCAGCATGGAAAACACAAATTTCTTGTCTGATAGACAAGGCTGTAATCTCTGAAACACGACGAGCAGATGTGATCGCTACAAGAAAAACTACTTTGTACAGGAGGGTTGACTTTTCAGGGGGATCGAAAGGGCGCTTAGTGAGAGCGATAAGGACCTTATTAAGGTCCCAGGTGGGATAACAGTGCACCGCTGGGGGATGTAAATTAGTGGCTTCTCGAAGGAAGGACCGTATGCATGAGTGATGGGAAAGAGAATTTAAACCTTCGCAGTTGAGAACCGATGCCAAGGCCGCCACCTGTCTTTTCAATGTATTAGGTAATAGCCCCTTATCAAGTCCCTCTTGTAAAAACTCTAGAATTTGAGCCACAGAAGGAGCGGTGGGATCAATGTGACACTTGGCGCACCATTTACAGAAGATGGACCATGTGGCATTGTAATTGCACGTTGTTGATGGGCGTCTGGTGGCTAGGATAGTGGCGATAACTCTGTTGGAGAGGTTTTCACTCTTCAAACCATTCCTCTCAACCTTCAGATGGTCAGGTGTAACCAATGGGAGTCCTGATGTTGAAGGGGCCCCTGATGTACACCACTGCAGAGGCCTACTACTTCCGTACCAGGCCCAAAAACAGGCAGAACCAGGATCACCTCTGCCTCCACTACTGGTTGATTGAAGATGAGATCCCCTGGTCCTTCTTCTGAGGGATCAGGTGTGATGAACATAATTGACTTGTTTAGGCCTGCAACGTTCTTTGCCTTAAACAAGAGGGATCTAAAAAGCTGTGGCCGGAATAATCCTGTAAAAACAGGTTGGTTAGGAATAAGACCTTCATCCTCTGACATTTCCCTTTCCAAAGGATCTGCACCTGACAGGGGCTTGCTATCATGCATTGACCCTAATTCAGACTCTTTCATCTGGTTAATTTGAACCAATTCCTCCTCTTCCTCCTCCTCCTCCACTTGGGGGGGGGGAAGGATGTGAAAGAACAGATGGACTGGAGAACGGAAAATGTTGGGATACAATCTGCGTCTCTCGAGTGCGCTTGTCTATCTCCTTTTGTAAGGCTTTGTGGCGCTTTAAGGTGTCTCTTTCTGAGGCCTTAGAAATCCCTTTAGCCTTCCTGGGTTTGTGGTGGGATTTTGCTTTTGCCTTTAAAGATGGTTTCTGAAGGGTATTACCATCTGCCATTTTGAATCAAATTAGAATTGCAATATGTCTGGTATAAGGTACAGAGAAGGGGGTTGGCACACCCAGGGACCTGATCTGAGTCAAGACTAGTTGCCCTGATAATGAGCTTCTTGCCCCCCTTTTTATGTAAAATGAGTCGTATGTCAGTAAAATATTTTATTGAAATTAAAATATTATACTGCAGAATGATGTATTATTATTATTAATATTAATATTATGATTATTTTGATCATTGCTCTGAAGGTACTGATATATAGAGACACCCAATATAGTGAAACAAGCCAAAACAGCCAAATTGTGAATGCCTAAGGCCCAACTTGATGATTGAAGGGACCTTCAACAGCTTCCCTGCACAGGCTGACACAGGCCTGGGTGCTTGCTGTTGTGCCACTGAGACAATGAGGCTGTGAGGGTTAAGCCAACAATTCTCAAGTAATAAATATCCTCGAATGCAGATAAGCCAAGACGAGGATATAATCGTTTCCAGAATTTTGAAGGGAATCTGCTGCTCCGAGCAGAACTACCTCACACAGCACAAGAAATTTCAAGCAGGCGCGCAGCCACGAGGTTTGACAGTTTAAAATGGTCTTCGGCCATTAAGGAATTCGCATGCTTCTCAAAGCGGCAGCTTCCCGCTCCGTAGACTAAATGGCCAGAGATGTCTGTTAAACTGATGGCAGGAAATAGTGGAAGATAACACAAGACTGAAAATTTCCATGACAGATAAGGCGTTCGGAAAGGGGGAAGAGCAATACGACTCGGGGTTTTTTTTGTTTTTTTTGAGCAATGGCTCACGCCAGTAAAGCAGCAATTAAATGGGCAGAGGTAAAAAAAAGCAGCTGTGGAGAGGTGGCACAGAGCAGCGCCGAAGCCTCCCGCCATTGTTTTTTTTTGGGGGGGGGTGGCACAATCAGTGCTTCCCTCAGACAAACCTCTCAGGCTAAAATTCAAGATTGGAATAGAGGCTAGAGACAACTGAACACAATCAAACCTGCTGAACACGGAATAATCTTTCCTGTTTTGGCGAAGGAACAATGACAAGCACTGCCTATCTCTGAGGCTGAGCTAAAACCGGGGAACGTTGAGGAAGAGTCCCGTGGAGGAGGAGCATTCCACAATTTAAGCCCAACCTACAGATACAAAGACTGAAGCACCTCCCACTACTACTGGATGCTCTGAACAGCTCATGGGAGAATAGAAAGTTATCTGCCTGGAATATTTTTTTTAGGATCCTATACTGAGCAAGAAATTGGAAGCAACAGTCAATCTAATAATCTGTTTTTCTGCTATTTCTCCAGCAGCCCCTTCAAATATAGGAATATTCAAATAGGAATAATCAGCTAGAACTGATTATTCTCTAATCACTCTGCCTCATACATGGAATTTTACATAGATTGCAACATTATTTTCTCTTCAATATTCTCCCATGTATTCCTACTATTTCTTCCATCTTTTTTCTTATCTCAGAAAAACCATTACAGCAGAAGTACAAGAAATGTAATATTTCTGGCAAATTTTAATATTAATTTTTTGAATTTATTTACCTCTTTAGAATATTTTTATTCTGAAATGTGAAATACATCCAAGAACATAATTTACATAACTGAGTTTCAAAAATTATAATTGTTCTCTAAAGAACAAATACACATACCCAATTATTATTAGATATATTTATTTATTTTGCAGCTCTTGGTGTGTTCCATCACAATGAGACATATATTAAATGCTTCCACATCTGACATTGTTTTTCAGTATGATATGAAAAATTATATTTATATAAAATAATATGAAGAATGATTCCAGAGAAATATGACATTTTTTATTTCTTTTTGTCAATCAAAACCCAAGAAGGTTTTTTTTTAATATACCAACCCAGAATCAAAACAGTGATAAGCTTCAAATATTATTAAACTAACTACCTGATATTTTCTCATCCTGCAGCACACTTCCAATTTCAGTGATCTTATGTTTGAATTTTTGTCCCTGAGATACTTCTTTGTAGACAATAAAGGGAAAGGAAGAAAAAAAGAGAAAACTTGTACCAGTTTTAGTCTAGCAGCTACTCTACTAAGGGGGACACCTGTTATTCAAACAATTCTCAGTAGATTAATTCTTCTTTTGACCTACAACAAAGGGTTAAATACAATACTGACCCCAGGTCAGGTGTTACTGACAAGTAAACAGGATCGGCAAATTTCTGAAAAGTGACCATCACCACTCAACTTGAGATGACAACAACTGGAAGGTACATTTGGTGTTTAAGAGTGGCTCAGCATCAATATGAATTTAATGAATGCTGAAAATTGACACATGTCTACTACTACTAACAGATGTTTTACTGCCCTTCTTTGACCTATGCAAACTATGCTTGCCTTGCTTTTACTTCTTCTACTCATATATGTTTCTTTTTCCTGTTTGGTCATATTTACCTTAAATATGAAAGTTTGGAGACCCGGCTGATATCCGCTACCAATTATATTCCCATAAGCCCAACTGAATACATTTGAGGAAGGAAGTAATGCTGTAGCTCAGTGGTAAGCTTTTCTATTGCATCTGTGAGGTCCTGGATACAGTCCCTGGCTCCAATTTAAAGGCCCTAAAAAAAACACCTCCCCTAGGCATGAAGCCAGTTGGATGACTGTGAGCCAGTCATTCTCTCTCAGCCCTAGGAAGAAGCACTTCCCAAAACATTGTCAGGAAAACTGCATGGATATTAGCCATGTGGTCACCAGGTGTCAGGGTGACTTGAAGGACCATTAGTAGAACATTAAAACAGAACATCAACAGCCTATTTTGGTGAATCATTGGGCTAAAGTATCAGACAATTTTATTTGATTGCGTAATTGAGTTGAAATAGAATTATCCAGTCCTTGCTAATACCTATAAAAAGCAAGACATCAATGGATACAGTTCTTTGGTAACTTGCCATTTATGTTTTGAACAGAAAATGATCTCAGTTTTTCTTTTTCTTTTTTAAAAAAATAATATGAATATCTATGAACATTCTGCATGCCACTGTATTTTGATGCAGAGTTAATGGATTCAGTATGATGGTAATTTGAAAAGTGATTTATTGTACTGGAGGAAGAACTAAAAGGAATGAAGGACTGAGAGATTTTTAGTAATGAGACAATAACAACATATAGGCTATCTTTTCAGATTTTCTTGTTTTCTCAGAATTTATCAACAACAATACTGGAGAAACTACTGTTTTTCCAGTAGCGAAACATCAAAATGGACTAATCCTATTGTAATGCAAAATATAATTAAAAATGCAAAATACCTGGGGGAAGCTTAAACTCAAATGAAATTATTGTGTTATGTGTGTATCTTTCTCCCACAGCATTTATGCCATATTAATTCTACATACACATGCATCATGTGTGGATAGAAAGATAGATATAGATATAGATAGATATGTTTTCTTAAGTTTTCATGGGTATTTATATGTATGGTATTCAGCTTTGCTTGGGTATTATCCCACGTCATTGTAGTTGTGCTTTTAAAGTTGTAGCAACGTTTCAGCAGAATCTCATCTGCCATCATCAGGCTTGTGTATAGTGTTCATTTGTGAGTCAGGCTGGGAAAGTCTGACTCACAGACGAACTCAATACAGAAGCCTGATGATGGCAGATGAGATTCTGCCGAAACATTGCTACAACTTTAAAAGCACAACTACAATGACGTGGGATAATACCCAAACAAAGCTGAACAGCATATACACACACACAAATACACTTTCCACACATGATTTAGCATACTTGAAATGCAATTCAAAATGCTCTACAACTGCCAAAATCTTCAGAAGCATTGCCATATCAGGTGACAGTTTAAAAATGCTTTAAAATATATACAATTAAAAATAAATAAATAAATAATACAGCAAACATGTTTTATTTAGCAACTATATCTTTTCAGAGCTAGGATCAAATTACTTAATGGAATCAGAGACAACAGACAATTTTACTTACCCAGGATTTCCTAGATCTTAATCTATAAGCCTTCAGGATTCAATTTTATATTTATAAACATTTGCAACTCTCTAACATTTTCCTGACCTGGGTTTATTCATTTAGGATGCCTTTCCCCCCTACTTCTTTCTTTGTTATTTTCTTTTGCAAACTATTGGGAGACTTGACAATTGAAAAAAAAAACAAAAAAAACCAAACCCAGGAAACTATAGACCAATCAGCTTAACATCAATACCTGCGAAGATATTGGAAAACATAATAAAAAACCAGATCTGCCAACATCTAGAAACAAGTAAAGTAATAATTAGCAGTCAGCACAGGTTTGTTAAGAACAGATCATGCCAAACCAATCTTATTTTATTCTTCAACATACATTAGTAGACCAGCAAAATACTGTGGACATAATATTTTTAGATTTCAGCAAGGAATTTGGCAAAGTAGACCACAACTTACTTCTTAGTAAGCTAGAAAAAAGTGGAATAGATAGCACCACCACAATTGGATTCGCAACTGGCTAAAAAACGATACTCAACAAGTATTCCTTAATGGGTCTAAGTCTACATGAAGGGAAGTAAGCAGTGGGTTCTGTCTTAGGCCCAGTACTCTTTAATATCTTCATTATAGACTTAGATGAGGGAATAGAAGGGGAACTTACCAAATTTGCAGATGATACTAAACTGGTAGGAATAGCTAAGACCCAAGAAGATAGGCTCAAAATTCAGATGAATCTTGACAGACTAGAACACTGGGCCATATCTAACAAAATGAAATTCAATGTAGAGAAAAGAAAAGTCCTACACTTAGGCAAGAAAAACCAAAAGTACGCATACAGATTGGGTGAAACCAGGCTCAATAGCAATAACTGTGAGAGGGATCTTGGAGTCTTAGTGGACAACCAGCTAAATATAAACCAGCAGTGTGCAGCAGCAGCCAAAAAAGCTAATGCAATCCTAAGTTGCATTAACAGAGGGATACAATCAAGATCAAGTGAGGTACTAATACTACTCTATAAAGCCCAGGCTATAAAGCCCAGGTAAGACCACATCTAAAGTACCGTATCCAGTATTGTTCACTACATTATAAAAAAGATATTGAGACTCCAGAAAAAGTACAGAAAAGAGCAACCAGGATGATTAGGGGACTGGAGACTAAGGCATATGAAAAACAGCTACAGGAACTGGGCTTGACTAGTCTGGAAAGAGAAGGACCAGGGGAGACATGATAGCAGTGTTCCAATATTTGAGGGGCTGCCACAGAGAGGAAAGGGTCAAGCTATTTTCAAAAGTACCTGAAAACCAGGCAAGGAATAATGGATGGAAATGGAACAAGGAGAGATTTAACCTGGAATTAAGGAAAAACTTTCTGACAGTGAGAACAATCAACCAATGGAACAGCTTGCCCTCAGAGGTTTTGGGAGCACCATCACTTGAGACCTTCAAGAAGAGGTTGGACTGCCATTTGTCAGAAATGGTGTAGGGTCTCCCGCTTGGGCGGAGGGTTGGACTAGATGACCTACAAGATCTCTTCCAACTCTGATTATCTGTTATCTGTAAGCCCTTTGAAAGCTCCAGAAGGAAGATTTCCTATCCTAATCCCTTTCTACCTCTTTCCTTTAAAGTTATCTGAAATCAGGATTTCATGACCTGAAATAGAAATTTGCTGCCAGAAATGGAGGCTAGCTAAATACATTGGAGAAAAACAATGAGATTCAAGCCTCATTTACAATTTCATAGGGAGAAATCCAAAGAAATATATGGCTATAGTAATCACAATTTCCAAAATTATACATATTGTTATAGTATCATTGTATATATATTACATAAAAAAGTTTTGTTTCTATTCTGGAGACATGATATGGTAAATCCTCTCTCTTTATGGAAGTGGTAGCTTTATTAAACAGTAGCCTATATGTTATGGTGAGTTAGTACAAATGTAATTTAACTACAAGTACATCCTTCAAGATAGCAATATAACTTAAACTTATGTCCTGCTTCTCAGTGCTTTACTGTCCTCTTTAAGAGATTTACAGAATATTGCCCCCAACAATGTGGGTTCTTTTTGAGGGATGTATCTCTGAAGGCTGGGTCAACCTTGCATCACTCAGAATCAAATTCCTAGAGTGAGCAGTGAGTTAGCCAGCAGTACTGCATTTTAACCACTGCAACAACTTGGCTCTTAAGCCCATGTCACACTGCACCAACAGATGGAAAGAGGATGTAAAATGGAGAGAAACACTTGCCATCCGTTGGTTAATGCGATGCACCAGTTCTGTACTCACTGCGTCCATTTTTCATCCTCTCTATCCGTCCAGCATCCGTCGACTGAGGTTTCATCCGTTCAAAAAGTTTTGAGCTGCTCAAAACTTTTTGAGCAGAAAATGTATCCAACACGTCCATTCTGCATCCGCTACGCATAGGGGGAACATCTGTTCTGCATCCGTTGTCATCTGTTACGCGTCCACTACATTCGCTAGGCATCCGCTGCGCATCCGTGCAACTCACATCCGCTCCAGCAGAAAGCGGACACAGAGAGGAAACAGAACGGATGCGGAACGGACGCGCAGCGTTAGTAGCACAGACAGAGAAAGGATGAAAGCGGATGCAGCTCGCAAAGAAAGCGTTTAAATGGAAAAAACGTTCACAGAGGGGACCTATCTCGGATATTAAGGATGTCTAGAGGATGCCTAGAGGATGCAAAAGGACACATAGTGGAAAACCTATATTGCCTATAAAAAGGGGGAGCAACTCACCTGGATCTCACTTTCAGACCAGCAGCCCTGCTGTGCAGACCTCTGCAGACTTCATCTGCCTTTTGCTCTTCCACAGCATCCAGTCATGTCCACCATGGATCGTAACACAGTCCTTTTAGTAGCCACCATCATTTTGCAACAGTGCAAAGCCATCTACAGGCTCTTTCAACTGTTCTATGGGAAGAAAAGGAGGCAGCCAAGAAGCGACAGGGTCCGAAGATGGATCGCCAGAAGAGCAGAGTACGGACTGTACAACAAGCTGATGGTGGAGCTGAGGAACGAAGACCCTCGTGCATTCCAGAACTTCATGAAGATGCCTCAAGCCATGTTTGATGAACTTGTGCAGCACCTGACACCCAGGTTGACCAAGACAAACACCAACTTCCGGCCCAGCCTGGAACCTGGGCTCAAGGTGGCACTGACTCTGCACCACCTGGCCTCAGGGACCACCTACAGGAGCATGAAGTACCCCTGGAGGGTGCCACACAACACCATCAGCATTGTGGTCAAAGAAGTGGTGCAGGCCATCATTGAAGAATACCTGGAGGAGCTCCTCCATTTTCCCACCACTGAAGAAGGCTGGAAGAAAGTTGCAGAGCAGTGGTATCAGAGGTGGAACTTCCCACACACCGTTGGAGCCATAGATGGAAAGCACGTGGCTTGCAAAGCTCCAGCCAAGTCGGGGTCCATTTATTTCAACTACAAGGGCTTATTCAGCATCATCCTCTTCGCCATGGTCGATGCTGACTACAAGTTCATGTACATCGATGCTTCTTCTCCTTCAGAACCTACCTCATGAAGCCCTACACTTCCAGACTGCTCACCCGTGAAGAGAGGATCTTCAACTACAGGCTGTCCAGGGCAAGGCGGGTGGTGGAGAACGCCTTTGGCATCCTGCCCAACAGGTTCCAGGTACTTCTCATCACCATGCAGCATCGCCCAGAGACCATGAGGAGGATCGTGGAAGCTTGCTGCATTCTGCACAATCTCATGCGCACCCGCTACCCAGTCTTGCAGAACAGGCTCGTAGACCTCCAACAAGGCAATGGGGACATGGAGCCTGGGGAATGGAGGCAAGGGCGAAACCTGATAGACACTGAGGATGTGCAAGGCCCCAACAGAGCCTCACGTGAAAGGAAGAAGCAGCGTAACCTCCTGAAACACTGGTGCAACTCCCCAGCTGGAGCAGTGGAGTGGCAAGACAGGATGATAGATGATTAATGGATGCTTCCTTCAGCCTGTCTTATCACACTGATGAGATTGAGCTATGTATGTTGGGTGGGCCTACAATGAACAGGGCATTTAATAAAAAGTTGTGTTTATGTTGACATGTGTGGATGATTGATTACATTATTATTGATAATAAAAAGCCATATGTGTGGCAGCTGGGAGGATGGACCATACAGTCCCACTATGCTTGCACTGGAGGTTTATCAATCCCACAGCGATCTTAACCCATCCCAAAGGTATCTCTGCCCATCCCACAGCTATTACCCATCCCACAAGTATCCCTGCCCATCCCACTGCTATCCTAATCCATCCCACAGGTATCCCTGCCCATCCCACTGCTATCTTAACCCATCCCACAGCTATTACCCATCCCACTGGTATCCCTGCCCATACCACAGCTATTACCCATCCCAAAGGTATCCCTGCCCATCCCACTGCTATCCTTACCCATCCCACAAGCATGCAAAGGCTTAAACCATTTCTAAAAGTTTCCACCAAGACTTTATTTACAAAAATAAATGAAGCAAGTGTTTGAATCAAAGATAATCTTTATTAATAACAAACTGTACAAGAAAAATGACCCAAGTCAAGTGTCCAAATAAAGTCTACAGGTAGCCACCCAGTCTCTGACACTCTTCTCTGTCACTCAGAGGTGTGCCCAATCTCAGGGATGAAGGGTCCAGGTGCTGTGGAGGTGGGTTCTGCTGGAGTGCTGGTCTGAAGCGCCACTGGGGTGCCTGGCCCCGAGAGGACAACAGGGGGCGGTGTGTTGAGGAAGCTCTCAGACAGCTGGCTCAGCCCCATGATGTTGAGAGCTCCTTCCTCCATGACGTGGGGTATCAGTCCCAGTACCGATGACAGATGTACTGAGGCCGGGCTTGGCTGTGGGGTGGAGGAAGGAGCAGTGTAGTGGGGCTGTCTGGTCTGCAGCTGGGTGAGGACTGGCGTGGGTGGCATCGGTGGCATGTGTGGCATATGTGGTGTTGGTGGCAGCAGTGGCGTGGGTGGCATCAGTGGCATCAGTGGAACCAGTGGCAAAGGTGGCATCCGATGAACCTGTGCCTGGACTGGGAAGGTCTGCTGCCTGTGCTGCTGGACTTCCTGGTAGCCATAGCCCTGGTAGGTGAAGGCCTGTGGAAAGCCTTGGAATGGGAGGGACATCACCTGGGGTGGAGGAGCAGACCTGGACTGGGTGGGAGCAGGTTCATTTGGATCTGGAGGGTTGTGAAGCAGGCAGGCAGGCAGTCTGGCTGGAAGCAAGGCTGGCAGGCATGCAGGTAGGTTGGCAGGCAGGCTGGCAGGCTGGCAGGCTGGCAGGCAGGCTGGCAGGCAGTCAATGTGTCTGGAAGCAGGTCTTTCCTCTGAATGTTGACCTGCTTGGGAGCTGTCTCCCTTTATATCTGCGGGGCTGACACAATGCATCCTCCCCGCATGCACAATGAATGCTAGGCATCCGCTAGGCATCCGCTAGGCTTCCGCTCTGCATCCGCTTCATCTGCTAGGCTTCCGCTGTGCATCCGCTTCATCCGCTCGGTGTCTGCTCTGCATCCGCTGTATCTGTTCCGCATCTGCTTTGCTGCGGTCCCCCAGAAGCCTTGCAGATGTGCCATCCATTCTCATCCACTTCCATCCGCTAGGCTTCCGTGGAGCATCCGCTTTCCATCCTCCCTGCGTCCTCCCCCCGTCCATTCCTTTCTGTGTTGTCCGCTCTGGTTATGCAAATTCGGGGCACTTTTGAGAGCGGATAACAATAGATGGAACATTTTTCTTGTTCGCTGTGTCCTTTTTACAAATGTTTTGCATCCGTCAGCCAGTGTAACAGGGCCCTTATGAATGAACAAGTGAATGCAAATTTGGGCTAGGGGACAGATTGTAAATTCAAAGTTGTCTTTCAGCTCCAAAACCACTATCAATTTTATATGAATGTTAACTCAAGGAACATTATTGATCCCAATGCAACATGAATGCATCCTATAGATAAACAATTGACGGTCAAGATTATACCCATAGTAGTTTCAGTCCCAATCAGAGGCATAATACAGCATTTCAGATTTTTATATGTTATAAAATAAATTACTTTTCCAAATAACAGAATGTAATAGTCTGATTCATTTTGGATTGGTTAGACACCCACTAATAGCGTTATGTCCAGTTTTGGCACTGCACTTTTAGAAATTAAGAGTAGTATGTATCAAGTCTTCCATTATATCCTCACAATACACTTGCCTAAAAGATAATATCAAGATTCAAAGCTAAATACTGCATGGTGTGCTGGTAAACTATTATTATAACATGCATCAACTTGAAGTCACCATCAAGGCCATGGTGGCGCAGTGGTTAGAATGCAGTTAGAACGCAATACTGCAGGCTACTTCTGCTGACTGCCAGCTGCAAGCTGTTTGGCAGTTTAATTCTCACCGGCTCAAGGTTGACTCATCCTTCCATCCTTCCAAGGTCAGTAAAATGAGGGGGCAATATGCTGACTCTGTAAACCATTTAAAGAGGCCTGTGAAGCGGTATATATGTCTGTTGCTATTAACATTTCCTATATTATCCCAGGAAATACTTATTTCTAAAACTCCCATCTATTGTTGAGAATCATGTGAGTCTTGAATAAGCTATTATCTAATTATAGAAGACACACTCTATATAACTTTAACTAGAGAAGTCTCTGGGGGCAAAGTATGACTAGTATACAAATAATTACACAGATATTAACTAAGAATGGAATTACTTATAAACAATTGGGAAACAGAATTTTAGCAAAACACACACACATACACATACATGTGCAATAGAATCTGCAAATATCTAATTTATGCAAAATTAAAATAGATATACATTTTGAATTTCTACAGTTTGATTGTAAAAGAATTGGCTGATGCATTCATTCTCCTTGCCTTAACTGAACATAGTATACTGAAATCTGAAAATATAATATCCTGTTAAGACTTTTCCAAGTTAATTTTGATTCATGTTACTATCTGTTAACCTCTCTATGATTACAGCATACACTATTTCTGGCACGACTATTCTCAGGTCTGCTGGTATGGTATTCTGCATTTCCATCTTTTGGGTTTTCATTTTACCACTAAGTGTTCATTTTATGTTTTCAAGCAGTTTGGTTTCATTGCACTCAGACACTGCCCTAGAAAGGCAAATCTTATTTTTCCATTTTGTGAAAAATGATGGAGTATGGTAGCCAAATGGCAAGGAAATGCCTCTGAATGTTTTTTTATAATTTTTCTTCTGGCATCTTAGAACTGTCCAATAAGCCATATTAACTAAAACACTGGCTACAAGAATTTGCAATACTTCCTTTATTAGATCCCTCAATATAATTATTTTCCTATTAATTAAATATGAAATCCGCCTATGGTTCTTATGGAAGGTATCTATTGAATCCCACAAAATGATTTTCCTTGGCCTGACTACATTTTTTCTTGGTTGCCACAACAATCTCAAAGTTCTTGCCCCTTGGTCATGGCTAAGGATCAACTATGGCCTTTTCTTTTTGAAAGACTTCAGGGTGATTTTCTGTACTAATAAAAATGCAAAAATGTTGGGTAAAATAATTCAACTAGTCAGGAAAATTATTTAGGCCTTTGCAAGTGTAGTTCCACATACATTAAAAGGATGACATAGTTGACAGAAGCGGCATTCACAGAAGCAGTCAGAAATAGGATCCTTCCCTTTAATTTTATTTATTTATTTACTTATTTACTCAAAGTTCTCTTCCAACTCTGTGATTCTGTAATTTTTGGGGTATAGTGACATGTAAAACAAGAGGAAAGCAAAAGTTTGTGGCAAAGTGATAACCCTGTTCAAAGCTTCCCAAATCCAGTTCAGGATTGGCCTTTTCTTTGTTATCCTTACTTTTCAATTGTCAATTTAATTGTCTATAGGGACAATAAATCTTAGATCTCTTTGTTGTGAAGATGTTCATTTAACAGAATGCAGTGTTTTCTTAAAAACAAAAATAATCTGATCAGACTTGGGTCTGCGCCAACCAGTTTGCTTGATGTACTACGAGACAATCAGCACACCAATTAGAGGACTGCAAATTGGAAATAATTGTGGATAAGCCATATCTTTCTCAAACCAATTGGACTGTTTTCAGTGGCACATGTTTTGAACCCAAGAGAAATGGCAAAATGTAACAGCTCCAAAATAGCACAAACCAATATTTATGTTCAATTTATTTGCTAATAACAATGGTAAAACAATGTTAACAAGCCAATGGAGATTATAATGGTAGATCTAAATAATAAGAAATGTAAACGTGGAGTGCTCAAATCAACATCTTTTTGCCTTCCAATTATTTTGCATTTAAATCTAAGTAAATTTTATTAGTAAGAAAGGTTGGAAAATCCATGGAGCGTATTACACTGAAATTATCTGTAAGCACAACACTAACTAGTAGCTATCAGTTAATCTTTCCAAAGATAGATTTGGAAAGATTCCAATCATATCCAAACCTATTAAAATTGTTTTTGGAGGGGAGTGAATTTTTACTGAGGGAGGTTTATGAATTCGATATCTATTTATTTATCTAAGACATCTTAGGTGGTGTGCAAAAATGTTTTTCATATAAAATAAAAATATACATTGAGATTAAACATGTAAATATATTATTAACTACAACTTAATAGAACAGCAATATCTCAAATGATTTTATAAGTTTTTGGTCTATGCCTAAGTGTTAGAAAAGCTGGTATATGTTTAATTTCCTGAGATAGGAACAGGGACTCAAAGAAAAGTGATTATATCATAAAGTAATGGAGGTTATTTGAATTAAAAATACATTCTTTTCATGAAAGGCAGTTATTTTTAAAAAATAAGGAATATTTTTAAGGAAAAAATAAAAAGCATCATTGTAGCAATCCTCTTAGCTGCACTAGCTTCAAAATTTATATCGCTACAATTCATGATGGATATTTAAAATTATGCTGGCATTTTATTAAAATAATTCTGTATATTTCATTGTATTTCCCTCTCTTTTATTTGTTAGTCTCCAATAAAAGTTGTGTAAAAGTTGTGAAAAAATATATTCTTGTAGGTACAAAGCTGATACTTAATCTCTAAATAGAAAAATGCAGAATCCAAGCCTATATACAGTTTACAGCTTCTGCCCTGGTTGTTTCCCAACTTTAAAATTCATACTTTGTCTAGAAGCATTTAACAACTACAAATCTTTGAGGTACAGGTGCTCTATACACGTTCCAAGGTATCCTCACAAATATATGCTGATTGATAAATATTCATTAATCTAATTGAGGACAATAGAAAATAACAACAAAAAAAGCCAATAGATAAGCAGTAATCATTATCTAGATAAAAGGGGCTGAAACATTTTTGTAAGTTCAGAATAATGAAATAATTTTCAGAAACAGATCAGGCAGATACAGAATATTATCTGTAAATCATAGCATGCCATCATATAGTGATATATAAATTAAGACTTGATGAACCACAGTTATGGTTCTTTTACCCACTTGGTAAAAGACTGGTATTCCCTCGAAATGTATTACCAAAATATATGACATTGATTAGGTTCAAATATCAAATTAAAACATGAATTTGTTAACATTATTTATTAAATAAGCCTATTGCTATTTATATAAACCTATGAATTTGCCCACATTATAACAATACGTTGCCAAAATTCATATCCATTCTATGTTCATATATTCATGTTTGCAGAAAGAAGCCTATCTGTAGATATCAAGTAGGTAGGACCAGCAAAATGGATGATATTAGGGAAACTATAGTAATTCCTTCCATTATTATATAAGCATATTTATAATATATATATGAAAAACATTTAATTTATTCAGTAGGCACCACATAACTCCAAATGACTATTCTGCTCAGGCTCCTCTTAGATGTTTTTGGACTGGATGGGCCATTTTATTCGAATGTTATAATGAATGTTATAATGGATTCCATTTTAGTGTTTTGTTTAAAAATTTTGTATAATACACATTTAATTGATTATGAACTGTATAGAGTTTGGCAAACGAGGTGATAAATATAAGCTGCAAATAAATAATTAAAAAAATAGTCCTTCAAATACTCCTTGATATGTGCATATATAATGGACAACAGGATAAAATGAAGAAAAAAATGTTGCACTCCACAGCGTTTCGGTCTATTCAGAGCTAACTATTACTTTAGATATTATACTTCTAATTCAATGTCTCTGAAAAATGTCAAGCTGGCAAGACACCTGTCCAATTCTGTTCTAATGTTAAACTAGTATGTGCACATTTACCACTTTGAAATATAAGTTTTCTTTCACTTTTTATCAGCCTATTTCTGAAGCAATGAGCAATGACAAAGCAATATGTCTTTTGCATCCCCTTTTTCCTGAGTCACAGCTAATAAGGACCTGTTGCATTAAGACAGTCAAGATGGTCTTTGGTAAACTGTCATGAGTCAAAGGGCAAGATTTGGATCTGTCTAAAATTAAAGCACAACTTAAACACTTTGACAACAGATTTATAACAGGAAAATCTCAACAGGAATTAAATGCAAACTTTCCATTCCTCCCTTCTCCCCACTCCCCATGCACAATGTTGGGATTTTACATAAACTTCACTTTGATTTAATATCTCAGGCCAATAGCAGGAAAACCTATCAGCAGTGTAGTTCTATCACCATGTCTGCAAACAGCTCCCTTTGTTTTGGGGGCTCTCTCATGCTGCTAATGTCAATCCAAGTCATCTGTGTTTAAGTTTTAACCTAATGATTGACAGGTCCTTTGTAGTCTCAGTCTATAGTAAAGATTATTGAATATATCTATCAGTTATTATTACAAACCCACTATGACATTTAACACCCAGAGAAAAAAATGTTTTTTAAGGTTATAATGTTGAATTCACTTTGAAAAACTATTTTAAAATAAAGAATTAAATACACATAAGTGACTGAAATCCAAACTAAAAATTTAATATGCAGGATGTGGAAGACATGTTAAAGCATTCTCTTTAAATCCCCACAAAAGATGTAGGGAAAAAAAAAGATTTCATTTTGAAACTGCTCTGTACTTCCCAGAATTCCACAAGTCTTAAAGTTGCCAAGTTTGAGAACCTGGGCTTTATAATATCAAGAATTATAAATAATTGGGATGAGAGAGAGTGTTGAATTCGATAATATTTTCACTGTGGACTATTCTCTGTCCTTTCATAGTTCTTGTTTGCCCAGATGGTAGCACCATCTGGAAAAGAGGCTGAGAAAATGTTCAGGGATCAACTCCATAGGAGGGACCCAAAACAAAACATAACTGAGATTTCTTATTTTGATTAAGTAGATGAAATATACCTGACTAAGTCTGAAGTACAAAAGGGTACAACTTGAGAATTGCTCATTAGGAGAATAAAATATGACTCTGGAATCATGATTAAATGTTCCATAAAAAAAATTCTTCCCCCGCAACTTTCACACATAAAATTAACAGTGAAAAGGCTTTCTAGAGCTTGCCTCAGAGGAGGGTATGGAAGATACCATTTCATCAAATAAATAAATTCATTCACTGTTTAAAGTGGTAACATCCAGGTACAGATTTACATATATAAATGAGTAATAAGCCACAGATTATTCCTACAATCATATCCCCTGTAAAACCATAACAGTATTTTTATTTTTTAAAACCAAACTGATTTGAGGGGGGGAAGGTAATTATAAATGTTATGATGGCAAATTATCACTCCAATTTCTCTCCCCCTCCCCCCATTTCAGGTGAAAGAGCAAGAAGAGAAAGCTGAATTATCTCTTAGGGCGGGTAACCACCTGCCAACCAGAAAAGGTTCTTGAGAGCAAGCATCTGTCTGAGTTTTGATGTAATGGCTTTGCTTGCCAGGTTCTTTTCAAGTCTCCTCTAATCAAAAGCTGTCACTTGGTGCTATTAGCAAGAAAAAGGAATGGCAAAGGGGTGTAAAATACAGCCATCTATTAGAAAGAGGGGAAAAGAAAGGAGAGACAGAATGAAAATTCAAGCAACTAACCACTCCAGTCACCTGATGCCAAAAGCAATAAATGCATTAATGGCTTGGCCAAACCTGAAAGTCATGAAAGCTTGCCGATTCTGTCAATAGAACTATTTTTCAAAATATATGTGCAAACCTAGGGGAAAGCTTCCCTCCCTCCATACTTTTTAGAGATGGAGAGAGAAAGAGAATGAGAGAGAAAGAGAGAGAGATTACACCATAATTCTTTGGAAAAGGACAAATGCAAATATTTAATAAGTTGACATTTTAATTTAATAAGTTTAATTAATTTAATTTAATTTAATTTAATAAATTGACATTTTAATCTGTGTAAGCAATAAAACCCGAAGGATATTTCAAAAAAGAAAAAAAAAGAAAGGACAGGAACACACTATCATATCTGTGTGAGAGAGTTGGGGAGGAAGTGAAATGTTCCATGTTTCTATAGGGAGAACTCCAAGTGTAACAAAAACAGCTGAGGAACACTATGTTTTCTGACCTTTTGATATAGAGTCTAACAATCCAAAGTGCAAGACAACATGTACACTAAAAAGAAAAAGAAATGCAGACATGGGTTTGGTGAGCAGTGCAACAAAGGTGCAGTCTGTCATGAAGTTGTGCATGATCTCCATTAGAAAAGAAAACTGGGAAAGAATGCCATATCGATACTAAAAGATTTTCAGCTCAACCCTTATACCCTGGAGACATTAGGAAACAGGGCAAAAATGAGAGGTGGCCATCGTGCTATAAAGAAAGGTTTCTAAATCCTTGGCACATTTGAAATTGCTTTAGTGATAGACATGAAATTACACACAACTGTTTTTATGATTTTTTTTTTAATAGTTTCAGTTTTGCCTATATAAACTGAAAAGCCAAATGGTGAATAGCTCATGTACATAGAGTTCCATGAAAGGAGTTTTAAAGGTTTGAAAAGCAAAATCTTCAATTATCACAATCTCCATCAATGGTGTCCAAACATTAGTTTGTAAAATTTTCCAGTGAGGCATTGAGGAGATAATTATGAGGTTTCTGATGAGAAACAGAATTGTGATCCATAATTGTTTGTTTTTTGACTTAGCAACTGTAGAAATCTATACATAGATTTATTTTTGGTTCACTAGCAATGTAAAACTTAACATCTGCAAACTAGTTCCTATTCTGATTTAGTAACCTGCACTAAATTATTATGTGATATACAGTAACATAAATAACAAGAAAAAAAATCAAGGAAATAGTCGGTCCACTAATGAGAGAAGATGGCAAGGAAGTATCAGATAGAAGAAAGAAAACAGAGATGCTTCACTCATTCTTCACATCACTCTCACACAAAAAGAAACTATTTGGTAAGAACCAACTTATCAAAAACATAACTGTAAAAGACTCACTAGAAATAAGTTAAAATAGGCAAAAAAGAGAATACTTGTTGATCTTGATGAATACAAATCACTGGGATCTGATGGATTATATTCCAGAGTTCTAAAGGAGCTGGTGGATGTCATTCCAGAACCACTATACCACATCTTTCAAAAATTCTGGAGCACCAGGGAACTAGCAGAGGACTGAAAAGCTGATTTGGTTCCCATCTTTAAAAAAGGAAAAAAAACAGACCCAGGAACTATAGACCAGAAGTATCAAACTGGCAGCCCATTGGCCAGATGCATCATGTGCAGGCCATACCATCCCCTGCTCTGTGAATGTGGAAAAGGTCATGAAACGTCATGTGATGGCAATGTGACGTGGTGAGTTTAACACCATGCTCACCATGCTAGACAATCAGCCTAGCATCAATACCTGGGCAGACAGTGGAAAAGATAATAAAAAACATATCTGCTAACATCTAGAAACGAGTAAAGTAATAACTAGCAATCAGCATGGGTTGTTAAAAACAGATCATGCCAAATCAATCTTATTTCATTTCTCACCATACTGATTAAATTAGTAAACCAGTGAAATACTGTGGACATAATATACTTAGATTTCAGCAAGGCATTAGACAAAGTAGACTACAACCTACATTTTGGTAAGCTAGAAAAAAGTAGGATAGATAGCATCACCACCAGATGGATTCATAACTGGCTGACACACCATACTGAACAAGTATTCCTTAATGGGTCTGCATCTACATGGAAGAAAGTAAACAGTGGGATATCACAAAGTTCCTTCTTAGGCCTAATGCTCTTCAATATCTTCATCAATGACTTAGATGAGGGAATAGAAGGAAAACTTGCCAAATTTGCAGATGATATTAAGCTAGCAGGAATATCCAACACCCTAGGTGATAGGTTCAAGATCCAGATGAATCTTGGCAGTCTTGAACACTGGGCCCTAACTATAAAATGAAATTCAATGTACAGAAAAGTAAAGTCTTACACTTAGACAAGAAAAATATCGACTGTGTGAAACAATATTAATAGCAGTAACAGTGAGAGGGATCTTGAAGTCTTAGTGGACAACCAGTTAAATATGAGCCAGGATGTGTGGCAGCAGGCAAAAAAGCCAATGCAATCCTAAATTGCACTAACAAAATTGCTTCCATCGTGTCGCAGCGTAATCTGTGATCATGCACGGTTTTGCTCTGTGCTTGCTTGTTGGAGGTTTCCGATTGGGACCACAACCACCCTGGAAAGGTGGTGAAGAAAGGGGGAACAACTGGAGGCTTAAGGGGAGACACATCTCCCCTCCCTGACAAAGTAAACTCCTTTCAAAGACAAGTTGCAGTGGTGGTCAAAAATGGTCAGCATGAAGACAGAAGGCAGTCTGGGAAACTAAGATTATGCTGGAGCGGTGAAGCTGCCAGTGGTGTGTGAACAAGATGAAATACATGGAAATCAAGGTACCCCAGAAGTAAGAAACAAAGAATTTTTTAATGGAAGATTGTAGAAGTAGTTACCAGAGAGGGAGTGAAGAAAATTGGAAACTTGTGAAATTGGTTTCGGACTTTAAAAAGAATTAATTTGGAGATGGAAAATTCAGAGGAAAATATTGGATTATAAAAGGCTTGGAAATTAAATTGAATAATTATTTGGATTTTGGAACTAAATAGGTATAATTAAATGCTGGAATTGAATATGTTAAAAAGAAATAAGAGCTAATAATTGGGCTTAGCAAAATTAATAACAACTTTAAAAAAAAGAAAAAGTGAAAAGAAAGGGTGAAACGTGGAAACAGAACTGAGAGCAGAAAAAATTTCAGTGGCTCTTTGACAAGTGCTTGAGCTTTTTAAAATTGGAATTTGAAAAGAAATAAAAGGAATTCCATTACAATAAAATAAAAACCCTGAAAAGTTAAATGCTAGAATATTATAAAGAAAAAACAATATGTGAAGAAATTGCTCTGGGATTATTTGGTGACTTTGGGAAAAAGTTGGAAAAGAAATTAACAGAAGCAACTTGGAAACAAAGATTTAATTTCAACTGACTGTTGAAATTAAACATAAAAGACACTGGTTGTAATGAATTACTGGATAATTGGATTGGACATAAATATTAAAGAAAAAGGAGAAAAAAGAAGAAGAGTACAAAATGGTAGAATTATGTGTGGAAATAAAATTGGAACTACAAAATATGAAGGAAATGAAAGAAAGCTTGGAAATGTGCAATATTATACTAAAATATTAGAAGTGGTGATGCAGATTGAAGAAGAGAACCAGAGGGGGAGAAGTTAAATAAAGAGAAAAACCAGCCTTAAAAAACAGGTGGAACAATGAACATTAAAACAGTGTGTATGTGAATTAAATCTAAAAACTTGAGGTTTGATGTGATAATTTATGGGGAAATTGTTTGGAAAATTAAACAAAAGAAAAGGAAACAGCAGAAGAGGGAATTACAGAGGAAAAATCAAGAGAAAGTGGGGAATAAAATAAATAATTGGAATAAGAAATGGTGGGAAATAATAACGGAAAAAATGGGAATTAAGAAAATGATGGGAAGCAGAAAGCAAACAAAAATGAAATGAAATTATATAGTCAGGAGGATAAGAGACAATGGATAGAAGAAAAAGGAAAGGGGATCTGCAAGGTATTGTGTAGTGATATGTAAGAGCATAGATTTAAAAATAGAAAAGAATAGAACTGATATTTTTTCTAAGGATTATTATTAAACCAGATATAGATTTAATTGAAATAGGTATGGAAATGGTAATTTATTTTAAATATATTAATAGAGATTTAATAATGCCATGAATAAAGTTAAAATAAAGTATGAGAACTGTAATGGAAAGATGACTATCAGTTTCTAAAATTAATTGAATAGAGTAATATTTTTGAAACAAATAGATGATCTAGAATGTAATTAAGTAAAAGAATACCATTTGGAATCTGACTCAAATATATATATGCATATCTGATATTTAGTAGTTAGGAGATTATTGTTATTAATGTAGAATGTGACAATTAAAAAAATGGCTATATTATGGTAAATCTTTATAAGGATTTAAAGATAATAAATTGGGAGAGTGTTTAAGGCAAAGGGGCAGCAAACTTGAATTGACAATTAAAGGGAACAACTTCTGGATTATTAGAATTAGGATGAAACCTATTGAACAATGAATGGAATAATAGTATGTAATAAAATTGAAAATGTGACAGATAAGAGTAAATATGTGAATAAATATAGAAATGAAATAACAATTTTAGATAATATTGTAATACAAGATCTGAGAATATTTAAAGAAAAACAAAATAAGTTTTGAAAGGAATTGGAATTGGATAAAATAAGTGTAATGAATATTAGAATATTTGAAAATTTTAAAGGAAAATGAAATAAATGATAATACGATATGAAACTGTATATGAAAGATGAATATGCAACTATAGTCATGTTTGTATTGAAATGTAAAAACCTGGAACCACATTGTTCACCAAAAGAGATGTTTTTTAAAATATAAAAATAAAAAAAAATATTGAAAAAAAAGATCATGAAGTACTAATACCATTCTATAAAGCCTTAAGCCCATGTCATACTGCACCAACGGATGCAAAGAGGATGTAAAACGGACAAAAAAGCTTGCCATCCGTTGGTTAACGCGATGTACTCACTGCCTCCGTTTTGCTTCCTCTCTATCCGTCCAGCATCCATTTATGGACATTTCATCCGCTCAGAAAGTTTTGAGCTGCTCAAAACTTTTGAGCAGAAAATGTATCCAATTCATCTGTTCTGCATCCGCTACGCATCTGCTACGCATCCGTTATGCATCCGCTATATCCGCTAGGCGTCTGCTGTGCATCCGCGCAACTCACATCTGCTCGGACGCAGGGAGGAAGCGGAACGGACGCAGAATGGATGCAGAACGGATGCCTAGCGGAAACAAAGTATGTAAAATGGAAAAAACGTCCGCAGAGGGGACCTATCTCAGATATTAAGGATGTCTAGAGGATGCCTAGAGGATGCCTAGAGGATGCAAAGGGACACCTATACTGCCTATAAAAAGGGGAAGCAACACATCTGGATCTCACTTTCAGACCAGCAGCCCTGCTGCAGACCTCTGTAGCCTTCATCTGACTCTTCCTCTTCCACAGCATCCAGTCATGTCCACCGTGGATCGTAACACAGTCCTTTTGGCAGCCACCATCCTTCTGCAACAGTGGGAAGCCATCTACAGGCTCTGTGAACTCTACTACGGGAAGAAAAAGGGGCGGCCAAGAAGCGTCTGGGTACGAAGATGGTTCACCAGAAGAGCAGAGGACGGACTGTACAACAAGCTGATGGTGGAGCTCAGGAGCGAAGACACTCGTGCATTCCAGAACTTCATGAGGATGCCTCCAGCCATGTTTGACGAGGTTGTGCAGCAGCTGACACCCAGGTTGATCAAGGCAAACACCACCTTCCGGCCCAGCCTGGAACTGGGCTCAAGGTGGCACTCACTCTGCGCCACCTGGCCTCAGGGACCACCTACAGGAGCATGCAGTACGGCTGGAGGGTGCCACCCAACACCATCAGCATTGTGGTCAGAGAAGTGGTGCTGGCCATCATCGAAGAATACCTGGAGGAGCTCCTCCAGTGCCCCTCCACTGAAGAAGGATGGAAGAAAGTTGCAGAGCAGTGGTATCAGAAGTGGAACTTCCCCCACACCGTTGGAGCCATAGATGGCAAGCACGTGGCCTGCAAAGCTCCAGCCAAGTCGGGGTCCACTTATTTCAACTACAAGGGCTTATTCAGCATCATCCTCTTCGCCATGGTCAATGCTGACTACAAGTTCATGTACATCGATGCTTCAGGCAACGGCTCATCTTCAGATGCCCAGGTATACAATGCCAGTCACCTCAAGGAGGAGCTGGAAGGCAACCTCATCGTGGGTTTCCCAAATCCAGACCCCCTTCCCAACGACACGCAAGATGTGCCCTACTTCATCGTGGGGGATGACGCCTTCTCCCTCACAACCTACCACATGAAGCCCTACACCTCCAGACTCCTCACCCGTGAAGAGAGGATCTTTAACTACAGGCTGTCCAGGGCAAGGCGGGTGGTGAACGCCTTTGGCATCCTGGCCAACAGGTTCCAGGTACTTCTCACCACCATGCCCAGAGACCGTGAGGAGGATCATGGAAGCTTGCTGCATCCTGCACAATCTCATGCGCACCCGCTACCCAGTCTTGCAGAACAGGCTCGTGGACCTCCAACAAGGCAATGGGGACATGGAGCCTGGGGAATGGAGGCAAGGGCGAAACCTGATAGACACTCAGGATGTTCAAGGCCCCAACAGAGCCTCACGTGAAGGGAAGAAGCAGCACAACCTCCTGAAACACTGGTGCAACTCCCCAGCTGGAGCAGTGGAGTGGCAAGACAGGATGATAGATGCTTAATGGATGCTTCCTTCAGCCTGTCTCATCACACAGATGAGATTGGGCCATGTATGTTGGGTGGGCCTACAATGAACAGGGCATTTAATAAAGAGTTGTGTTTATGTTCAAATGTGTGGATCAATGCTTACATTGTTATTGATAATAAAGGGCCATATGTGTGGCAGCTGGGAGGGTGGACCATACAGTCCCACCATGCTTGCACTGGAGGTTTATCTATCCCACAGCTATTACCCATCCCACAGGTATCCCTGCCCATCCCACTGCTATCTTAACCCATCCCACAAGCATGCAAAGGCTTAAACCATTTCTAAAAGTTTCCAGCAAGCCTTTATTAAAAAAAAGAAATGAAGCAAGTGTATGAATCAAAAATAGACTTTATTAACAACAAGCTATAAAACAAAAATGAGTCTCTGGCACTCCTCTTGGTCGCTCAGTCTCAGTGGTGAAGGGTGCAGGTACTGTGGAGGTGGCTGGTGCTGGAGTGCTTGTCATCAGCTCCTCCAAAAGCAGAAGCAGCAGAAGCCCCAGCCCCAGAAGAGTGAGCCCGTGCTGCAGAAGCCCCAGCAGAACCAGAGTGAGGGCCAGGGGGCGGGATGGTAGCCCTGTCCCTCTTGCAAGGGCTGGCAGCAGATGGCTGAGGCTTGCTGTGCTTCAGCATGGTTGTGGGGTTGCTGGCTGGCAGGGAGGCTGGCAGGAACCAAGGCTGGCAGCAAGGCTGGCAGGGAGGGTGGCACCAAGGCTGGCAGGCAGGCACCAAGGCTGGCAGGAAGGCTGGCAGGCAGGCAGGCACC
>BLBF01000094.1:5887104-5928705 GCA_015471245.1 Laticauda colubrina | reverse complement strand
ATTACCAGAACCAAACACCTGGCAGATAAGACACATATAAAGACTGAACTATGCACCCTGACTGAAGTATTGACAGCCAATGGCTTCCAAAAATACAGAATCACCAACTTGATCCACAAAAACACACCAAGACATAACAGAGACCTAGAAGACCAACAGACCTATGGAACAGCTGTCTTGCCCTACATAAGAGGTACTACAGATAAAATCAGTAAGATACTACACAGGCATCACATCAAGACTGCCTTCAAAACAGACAAAAAAATAGCAGCCATCCTGAGAAACCCCAAAGACAAAATTGACCTGGAAAACCAAGGCATATAGGAAATTCCCTGTACATCATGCCCGGCCACATACATTGGACAGACCAATAGAAGAATAAGTACCCGCCTAAATGAACACAAAAATGCAGTAAAAAAGCTGGAACACACCTCCTCACTAGTCCAACACATGAAAACCACAGGTCACAACATCAACTTCAATGGCACTAAAACCCTAGCCACTATAGAAAACCCCAACCACAGAATCATCAGAGAAGCCATAGAGATTGAAAAAAGACCTGACAGCATGAATAGAAGAGATGATTCCAGCAGACTGTCAATCATTTGGAAACCTGCACTCTCAAATAGAAAGATCTCCACACCACAAAACAGACAAACACCTGAGCACAGACAGACTCCCTCTGATGCCTCCAACTCAAACACCCCCCCCACCAGGCACCCAGGTGAAACCTAGCTTGCTCATGAATAACAGCCGTCCTTTCACAAGCTGCACTGAAAGCCTCCAACACAAGAACAGAGTGTTGCCAGCCAATCAAAGCCACAAAACAGACAGAAGAAACCAGAAACACCACTCAATCAAACTCCAAGTCCAGTGAACACAGACCCAGGCTCCTAGCCAATCAGAATGGACCAGCCTCGAATTTGAAACCAGGAGCTGTGAAACCCACATCCACACAGAAGCCTGATGACAGCAGATGAGATTCTGCTGAAACGTTGCTACAACTTTAACAGCACTACAATGGCGTGGGATAATACCCGAAGGAAGCTGAACTATATATATATATAATCAGCTGTTCTGACTATCAGCTGTGCCGCACAATTTAGATTAGCTAGAAAGCAGGAAATCATGGGATTCCTAGCTTTCTAGCTAATTTAAATCACTGTTGTATTGCTTCGTCTTCACCTAGGAGGCTTCCCTGAGGCCCACTCAGGGGTGGCATTCAGGGGGTTGGTGGGGTTGGTCTGAGAACAGAACTTAATTTTCCTTACGACTGAAGCATCTGTTTTTCTGTGCAGACTTAGGCAGCAGGTTGCAGAAAGGTAGATCTGTAAGTGACTCTGTGATTCTGTGAACAACTCAATCTGCCTGCCTGCCTTGTCTGATTTGGGGTAAAAATTGCTCTTTTTTAAACTAAAAAATTCAATATTTACAGATATGGTATGTTGAGAGTTAATTTTATGAGTTTGCTTGACAGCAAATTTTATGAGTTTTATGTGACAGACTCAGGCAGCAGATTTCAGAAAGGTAAATCTATGAGTGACTCTGTGAACAACTCAATCTGCCTGCCTGCTTTGCTTAATTTTGTATAAAAGTTGCTCTTTTTTAATAAAAAAATATTTACACACAAGCCATGCGTACCCAATAATATGACCACCAAGCCACACCCTCAGCAAGCTACACTCACCCAGTCACATGACCACCAAGCCATACCCACAAAATTGATTGTAAAGAAATTTGAATCCCACCCCTGGGAATATGTGATCATTCTAGAATGGTTAACTATATAGGAAAGCATGAAAATGGTACACCACTGGAATAATACTATGCCTCAAGTCTCAACACCACACCTTAACAGGATTAAGCCAGCAACATTAGACTCAAAATTATCAGAAGTAAAGAAGCAATGACCAACCAAATTTAGCCTATTCACTTTTCATGCCTTGTAGTCCTATTCACAAATGTACTTAGTTTGGATGCAATAAAATATAATCCCAGATTTTAAAAGACCTCTTTCTGATATGTTTACTGGTGTCCCCCATTCACAGAAGAAACACTCATATACTTCTGTTTACTCTCTGCTTTATTAAACTACAAAACTACAAAAAACAAAAAGGAACCTTCTTTGCATTAAAATGTACAATTTTCCTTCAGGTGATGTGTCAGAGACTTTATTTCAAAAAGCTCTACTTCCTTGTCTATCAATCAAAAAGTACAATCTAATGTCAATATTTGGGGGCACATGAAACCCTGATGTTTAGATCTGTGCAACCCTGATTTAAAGCAGCCTATGAATTTCTTAATCTAACCTGTTATATGGTCACAATGAGGATATAAGAGAGTAGAAGAACCACCAGGAAAAAAAAAATGTATTCTGGTTTTTTGATGCATATTCATTTAAAGGCCCTGTCACACTGCCCAACGGATGCAAAACATTAGTAAAAAGGACACAGCGGACGAGAAAAATGTTCCATCCGTTGTTATCCGCTCTCAAAAGGAGCAAAAATTTGCATAAGCAGAGCGGATAACACGGAAAGGAACGGACGGGGGGAGGACGCAGAGCGGATGGAAAGCGGATGCGGAACGGAAGCCTAGCGGATGGAAGCGAATGGAAGCGGATACAGAGCGGATGCAGAGTGGTTGCAGAGCGGATGCGTAGAGGATGCGTAGAGGATGCAGAGCCGATGCGTAGAGGATGCAGAGCGGACGCGTAGAGGATGCAGAGCGGATGCAGAGCGGATGTGTAGTGGATGACGCGGATGCATAGCTGCATCCGCTTTCATCCTTTCTCCGTCCGTGCTACTAACGCTGCACGTCCGTTCCGCTTACTCCCTGCATCCGTTTACCGCTGGAATGGATTTAAGTTGTGCGGATGCGCAGCAGATGCCTAGCAGATATAGCAGATGCGTAATGGATGCAGAACGGATGTCCCCCGTATGCCTAGAGGATACAGAAAGGATGCATTGGATACATTTTCAGCTCAAAAGTTTTGAGCAGTTCAAAACCTTCTGAGCGGATGAAATGTCAATAGACGGATGCTGGACGGATAGAGAGGAAGTAAAACAGAGGCAGTGAGTACAGAATGGAAGCATCGCGTTAACCAACGGATGGCAAGTGTTTTTTCTCCATTTTACATCCTCTTTCCATTCGTTGGTGCAGTGTGACAGGGGCTTAAATGTGAGATTTAGATTCATACTCAATTTATACTTCCAATAGCCATGCTCCATCTTCCCTGCTCAGTATCCCATTTATTTCTGCTTTTCAGTTGCTCTCCAAACCTGCCTCAATAAATGCACACAGACCCACACAGAATGCACTTGCATTTGGTCTGTCTACTGAGATTGACTAAACATCCGTACGTGCATAGACCACGTTCAAAAGTTGGCTTGGAACTAATTACTGTTAATAGAAAAAATGCTCATCCCTTTTTTTCCCCCTTCATTAATGCTATTATTATTTTAGCAAAAATGCATACCCTAGAGTCGCTGACAATTGTGTTTAGTAGTTAATCATTGATATTAATCCCATCATTCTTTGGCAGAACTATAAAACAAAGAAGCAAAAGGACTAAATCCATCTGAATAGATCTCTGCAAACAAGAGCTTTCATCTATACCTCTAGTAAATCCAGATCAACCACAAGAAATTTCTGATGGTTCTTTTTATTATTGATGTTAAGAGCTCTTTCAACCTTCCTTCCTTCTTTCAGAACATTTCTGAAATTTAGATGTATTTAGCAATAACAATAGCACTTATTTGATTATTTTTTCTTTTGACAATTTTCTGGATTTCTTCCCATTTCTCCAAGTGAGCTCCTTTGGCCACTGAAAAATATTCTTTTTGCCAGCCAACAAAGTATAGCAGGCAGGTTCCTATTATTTGCATTCCTTTGTAAAAGCATTTCCTTATCGTATACTCTATTTCCACAACTGAATTAAGTTTTTCAAAGGAGCAGTTTTATTTTTCCTGATTTTTTTTAAAGAGGAGCATAATCTGTTGTCTCAAAGCACTGAAGCATGTATATTAAATGCCTGTTGTTGGAAGTTATTTCACATGTGTCATGATTTTTAAAAACAAAAATCAAATAAATAAAGGTTTCACCTTCTTCAGTGAGCTTTGCCAAATGCCACCTGCTTGCAACTTAACCTCTGAACAATTAGTAAGCAGGTGAGATTTGTTAAATGTAGGGATCCCTTTCAGGAATAGACACTTGAGTACCATGAAAGTCATAATCTACTTAAGATGAATCAGTGATGTTTTCTTAAAGGGGCCCAACTGAAATGGAATAAGCTTGGGTGACCTATCTACATGCTTTATAAAATTTACCAGACTAGGATAATGGTCTATATGTTTTCCCAAGGCTTGTGCATTACAAACCCCATAATTCCCCTCAGAATGCAACCTTTGGCTGTGCTGATTTCTGAATTCAGGTTATCTGGAGGATTCCAATAAGAGCATTTAATACTACAGCAGTTCAATTGGAAAAGTCATTTGGGTTTAAGTTATAGCTTTGGAATAGTAAGTAACTCAGTTTTGGAAAACAGGTGCAAAAATTACAGTTGGCCAGTACTATTGTACCTGAACAAATTTATGAAACAAAGAATTATAAACAAATATAAGTCTGTCAGATTGTTCTCTTATTCTACAAACCTCTCATCCTGAAAAGTCCTTGGTTTGATTTACTTCATGGTCTTCCTACTGCTAAAATCTAACTATGCCCAGAAAAAATAAACTCCCATTAACCACCATCCCCAAAAGAAATCTTCACATTCAGAACAAGATAAAATATAAAATCACATTTTTCCCTCTTTACATCACACTGAATTCTGGATGGTAATTAAACATAGTAACAGCAACACCTATATCAGTGATTCTCAAACTTGGCAGCTTGAAGATGTATGGACTTCAGTTCTCAGAATTTCCTAACCAGCTAGGTGTGATGATCCAGAGTGTAACACAAACATAACAAAATCCAAAACATAAATAAATGTCCTTTAATGCCTCCAACTTGGCCCCACTGTTCAATAATTTTCAGTTGGAAATAAAACTTATTCAAAAATAGTCTTCAAAAGTAAGCAATACAATCTGAGCTTAATGAACAAATAGAGGTGAAATAAAAAACCCAAACAAACTACAATGAAGGAAGATCCACAATGAACCAGGATAAGTAATTACCAACTTCAAGGAGATAACAAGGCACAGTCTGTTGAAAGGACACAAATCAAGATAACTTTAGCCCAAAATAAAACACGCTTTGCTTCTGGCAATGCTGTGTTTTAACCATTTCTCTTATATATTATTCTCCCCAGCTGCAACCAATGAGGGGGATTATGGCAGCTTCCTCTCTCATAAACTAAGCCTGGTTCTTCCTCTGATTGTCCAGCTGGCCTTTGCCCTTCCCCAGCCTCCTCCACAATCTCTAGAGCCACACCTCCACTCCCTGTCGGCTGTTCCTTCTCACCCTGAGTCCAACTCTAACAAGGACATGAAACTAGGCCTTTTGAGCAATCTTTATCCTCTTTGTCCATTTCTATTGAAAAGATTTTTATTACTAATCTTTTTCTTTAAACTTCCCCATAGTGAAATTTTATAATATTACTGAAAAATAAATGAGAAAGTGAAAAATGAAAAGAAAAATATTATTTAAACTTTCTCAACCTCAAAGAACAGAAACTAATATTTGGGCAATTAAGAGATGTTATTCAAAGCTCAATTAATAATCTGTTACATAATAATCATGGCTGGAGATTAGTGACACAGCATTTGCAAGCAGCGTGGTATATAAGGCACTTCTACAAGGCAACTACAGTTTTACTAAAAATAAGACTTATCCCAAAATAAGCCCTGTTTTCTGCACATGCACCCATACTTCTAAAATAAGTCCTACTTAAGTATCTGCACAGCTGGCTGCATTCCTATTCCGCTGGTTGCTCACAGTGCCACCGACATGAGGTGAAGTGAGGGAAAGGTGAGTGAAGCTCCATTACATGCATACTGGCTCACCTCAGAGCAGCCAGACCATCCACACCCTGATACCTGCCTCACCTCAAGGCAGCATCGTAACAATCCTATCCAGCAAAACCCCATGTTGCTGTCACTTCTGCTTGTTCACAGCCACAATGGAGCAGGAGATGCATCGATGCACCAATGCCGCAGCCACGAGGAGAGGCAAGTGTGGAGGCATGGATGGCCTGCTGGGACTCTGAGGTAAGCCGGTAGAGGGTATGTGGATGGCACTCAAAAGTAATAAGGCATTCCCTGAAAATAAGCTATAATGCCCAAAAGAAAATAAGACACTGTAACAGCCCTGAGAGTATACCAATACACTAGCGTTTTTCAACTTTGGCAACTTTAAGACATGTAAACTTTAATTCATACTTGCTGGAGGATTATGGGAATTGAAATTTGCTATCTTAAGGTTGCCAAGATTAAGAAACAGTCCTATTCATAATATGTTCAAAATTGAATGCAAGACATTTAAGGATTTAAGCACTTCATTTCCAAGTAATTTTACATCAAAAATATATTGTAGCATATGCCTAGATTCAGATGCATCATTTAAAATAGGCCGAGCATAATTCCGGGTATTGAATTCCAGCCCAGTTTTAATTGACTGCCAGTTCTTAGCCACTTTCAGTGGCTAAAGACAGCCAATTACAATGCTGTAATTTCTAAATATACTTTGTACTTTGCCCAGCAGGAGACAAACTAGCAGGCATTTTGATCAGCATTTTGAAATATAAATATGATATTTCAGCTACCCACAACAGACCCTTGCCTATAGACCCTTTGCTGTTATCCCTAATGTTTATAACACTGAAACATAAGCAATACAGTTATACCATTGTCTACTGAAAGAAATATTCACTGGCATAATCCCTTAAAAATCTCTTCGGATGCATCTCTTCAGTTGATTTCCCATTTTCATCCAATCAGACTGTAATGAATTCCAAATAAAGACAAAATTTAAAAATATGAATGTTTGATGGGGAGAGGGCCAATAGAATTTTTTAAAAAGGCAAAAAGACATCACTTCAACAGAAAAACAAATCTGGTCATGTTGCCAACTTCAAAAGCCAATACAAAAATTTATGCCACCAGATAAAGACTGAATGCACCAATTATCACATTAAACAAGAAGAAAACCTTCTACGCACCAATTCCACCTCCGCTTTCTACAATTTTGTAAACAACAAACTAAAAGACTCAAGGTCCATCCCACCCCTAAAAGAACTAAATGGTAAAGACTGCAACAATGACACTATTAAAGCCAACCTCTTTAACACATTCTTTGACTCAGTATTTGTAAACAGCAACGGATCATGTCCAGTATTTTCTAGCTGAACTACAGACAACTACAATGATCTAATACATATCGATTTTACAGAAGACAATGTTAAAAAAGCACTATGCAATCTAAAACAATCTCTAACTATTGGACCGGACAGAATATGTGCCTACTTCTTAAAAAAGCTATCCACTGCCATAGCCAAACCTCGAAGCATAATCTTTGAAAAATCTTTCAGGACCAGCTCCTTGCAAAAACTATGGTCACAAGCCACAGTCATCCCCATCTTCAAAAAGGGAGACCCCAGCCTAGTTGAAAATTACAGACCAATCTCTTTATGCTGCATCATCAGTAAAGTCATGGAATCGATTATTAACCAAATCCATTATCCTCCACTTAGAGACAAACAACCTACTCTCTAATAAACAATTTGGTTTCAGAAAAAAACAGAAAAAAACTGCAATCTGCCACTCTTATACTACAAAAAGATATGGACTACACAGGGCAAAGCAATAGACGCAATCTACATAGACTTCTGTAAAGCTTTTGATTCAGTGGTACACGACAAACGACTCCTAAAACTAAAATCTTATGGTCTCTCTGGACACCTGCATAACTGGATAGAAGCATTCCTGTTAAACAGACAACAAATGGTCAAAATTGGGAGCGTCCTATTAAATTCTGTACCTGTCAACAGTGATGTCCCCCAAGGCAGTGTTCTAGGACCAACTCTTTTCATACTCTACATAAATGACCTCTGTGATCATATTAAGAGCAACTGCATTCTCTTCACTGACGATGTAAAGCTATTCAACACCACAGACAATACTGCTATCCTTCAAAAAGACCTTGACTATTTATCAGAATGGTCAAACAAATGGCAACTTCAAATCTCAACAAATAAATGTTCTGTGTTACATATTGGCAAAAAAAAATCAGAAAATAAAATACAGGCTGAATAGTCAAGACCTTCTTGAGGATCCAAACTCTGTCAAGGATCTTGGAGTACTCATCTCTAATGATCTAAATGCTAGAGCCTACTGTAACTACATAGCCAAAACGGCATTAAGAGTTGTTAATCTAATCTTACGTAGCTTTTTCTCTGGTAATATTACACTAATAACTAGAGCATACAAAACATTTGCTCGATCAATACTTGAATGAAGTTCATCAGTCTGGAACCCACATTATTTATTTGATATTTGACAGTTGAGAAAGTCCAGAAATATTTCACAAGAAGAGTTCTCCACTCCTCTACTCATTGTAGAATACCTTATGCCACCAGACTTGAAATTCTAGACCTAGAAAACCTAGAACTGCACTGCCTTCGGTACGATCTTAGTATATAAAATTATACATTGCAATGTCCTACTGGCAATGAATACTTCAGCTTAAACCATAACAATACAAGAGCAAACAATAGATACAAACTCATGGTTAATCTCACCAAACTTGATTGAAGGAAATACAACTTCAGCAACAGAGTAGTCAATGTCTGGAATAATCTTCTTGACTCTGTGGTTTCTTCCCCAAACCACAAAAACTTTAACCTTAGACTTTCTACTATTGACCTCACCCCTTTTCTAAGAGGTCTGTAGAGGGCATGCCACCAACATGCCTACCGTCCCTGCCCTATTGTTTCTTTTATTTTTCTTATATGTACCAATTTCATGTATTCATAACTATGTTTTTACTTATACCTATTATCTTGTAAGCAATTTACAAACCAAATAAATAAATAAAATAAATAAAAATAAATCAAGATGCTGGCTGCCTCAAAGCCCTGCCTCCCTTTCTGTGTACAACAAATGAGCTATCTTTAAAAAAGAAGTGGGGTTTTGATGTATCGTCTCGGCTGGCACTTTTATTTTATTTTCTTACCCTCCAGAAAATGGAAATGCCTCTAAATAAATGTTAACCATTAAACATTTTCAATAATCTAATCCTTGATATTTTAATCATGAAGCATAACTTGAAATAAATTATTGCATTGTCACACTTTCCACACACATTTTTAAAATGCTGAAAGTATCAAAGTAATAATACTAATAAAAATAATTAAAAAAAACAAGATCCTACTGGGTAATGCTCTATTCATAAGGTCTAGAAGGATATAACCATTAAGCCTTCTAATGACTGCTTCTTTCAGGATGATTATTTTTTAGCTTGACAATCAAGCCCAAAGCCTCGGGACTTCCTAGTGGCACTCCATCCAAGCTTTGTCTAGGTCTGATGCTTCTTAATTTTCTCAAGATCAGCCATGTTTGGCTAGATGCTGCCCCCTGCTGAAACCCCTTTACTCAACAAAAGCTACAGCACAGTACAATTAGAGGGAAAATTTTTTGACATTATTTGTTTCCTGTCTTTTCTATTTGAATAACACCACAGAACCACAAAGACAAACAAAGTAAATTTGTATTTCAGTTTCAGCCCAACCTATTAATACTGGGCTTTAAAAAAAACTATAGATTAAAGCTTGCAGTATTGGAACCTATATAAACGGAAGTGAATTAAACATAAAGAAAAGGAAGGTCTATTTATAAGTAGAAGAAAGAAATATATGCTACTGGTGAAAAATAAGCAAACATATTCTAAAACTGCAGTTTACAAATTTGTATGCTGACTGATACTTCTGACTAGACATTATACACATGTATGACAATTTTAGGATGTCCCCTCAGGAGCCTATAACACTTTAAACACTTTAAATTATTACTTTTTTCAGAATATTTCTGTTCCACTCAAAATCAGGCTTTATTATTGCTATTGCAGAAGAAGTAGTAATTAGAAACTACCAGACATACCATAATTTCTATAGTTTAAAACAATATTTTAAAAATAAAGACAAGAGGAAATTGGTCAAAGAAAGAGCCAGATAAGCAGAGCAAGCAATCCCCTATTCTGTAAATTACAGAACTGTTCAATTGCATTCACAGAAAGATAAGAAGACACAATTAGATCTTACTATTAATACTTCTTCAGAATGCTGTTAATTATATTGTATCATAATTGTTCTGGATTTCATACAGTGAATGTATGATATGAAGAAAGAATCCCAGTTTTTCCCTTCCAGTTTCAATAACCTTTTCTACAACTCTCTCAAGAACTGAGTAATTTCAATGAAAGAGAAAAAACAGTTGCATTCTATCTCTGGGAGATTATGGTTTGTCTTTTTATTTTCTGGAATTGAATAATCATGGATTTGTAAAGTTGCCCTAAACTAGCTGCTGGCAAATATGTTCTGCATTGCTGGGATATTTCTTTTTTCACTCCATTAGCAGAATTCATATATTCATAAACAAGTTCACAACAGCTTTACAGCATGTGTATTTTCCATTTACTTCCCTGAATCAGAAAACAAAATGAATAAAATGAGGGAATGCTTACCAAGGAATTATTCGTCATTTTTTTTTTTGCAGAGCAAAAGTAAACACATTTCATCATTATTCTAATATGATTATTTTTATTTCTAATAATATTTTTAATGTAATTGCAATGATAGAGAAAAAAAACTGATAATTTATATTATTTTAGAAATATTTTTATTTCTTTTATATTTTAGAAATAATTTTCATTTAAACATAATCCTCATTTATGCCTTAAGGAGCTGAGAATTTCACCAAATAAAAGGTTTGCCCTAAGGTGGCAGCCTGTTAAATAATAGAGAATGGATTCCATTTACTCAGAGATAATATGAAAGATTGAACATGAAATGCTGAAGGTGTCTATGCTCTATTCCCCAAACCTTGTTCTCTTTCCCTCTCACATTTTGGTTTCCTTCTTGAAATAGCCCAGCTAAGAGTGGAAATCAAGTCCCACCAAAGCAAGTGAGCCAAAAACAGTCTGCAGCTGAACTGTTTTACCCATTAAATCCTTGCTAGTAACATATGTGTTTTTTCTTTGCTGAGCTCCTAATAAATGACCATAACAAACAGCATCAATAACCTTTGTTGAGTTATTTTTTTTTAAAAAAAGGCTTCCTGCACTGTACATCATGATTTGAACAGACTCTAGCCATATAAATTTGTAGTTGTAATTAGCCATGCATTGCAATTCCAATTCTGAATAAAAGAAATTAAAAATGCTTCTGTACAAATTTGTTTGAACCTATATTTTTTAAACAAAGAAAATACCTCAGCTTTCAGTTGACCCTTATACCTCAGTATTTACTCAGTATCTCAATGTAACATATACGTACAAATGTATTTGGGCCATTGCAAATCAATGAGACTGAAAATGCCAAAGCTTATTCCAATATATTTTTGCATATATATATTCCTTTGATTAGGAAACAGAGGAACTCTGACTTAAAAGTTGATTGGGAGAGCACTTACAATTTCTCCCGAGAGAAGATGATTGCGTATATTTCTACTTATAGAGGAAACATTAATACTACATTGGCACTTTCTAGAATAATCACATTTATACGTATGTTTGAAAAGTGGAGTTCTCCTGGTTAGCACTATGAAGCAGAATTCAAGAGTTGGATCCAGCAAAAGAATAGAGTTTTCTAACCACATTTTGAAGTAAGTGTATTAATAGATGGCCATCTATACAATATCTCTCTTAATGCTACCATTAAATAAAGTGCATGCCTCTGCTAAAACCATTATTTCTAGATTTTAAAACATCTGGACTATCCTATGTTAAAATAAATATATTCACATATGTATTTCAGAATTTTTGTGCACTTGCTGCAAGAAATCTGGTATGAAATCACTGCTTTCTTCAACAATTTTAATTTGAATTGACAGTTCAATCTCAAAGGAAATAAATTTAAAACAAAAAATAACTGAAGCAGATGTCTCTTGTCTAAAGACCACTTTCTACCATGAATATGTGGTATGTCAAGAATGTTGACTGAATGAAAAATGAAGAATATGTCCATGAGCTGTAGGATGCTTTTTTAAAAATCTAAGCTATAATAAAGCAGAGAAATCTAAATTTTGCAAGACAGAAAAATGAAGCAGTATCAAGTGAATATGTTTATTTTAAGTCAGCAGCACACTCTGCTGGCTGCTGTATATTTTTGTATTAAGGTTCAAAAGAACACTGTACAGCTTTAATATAAATCACTATTATTCTCCACTGGAATGGGAATAATATTCATTGTTTTCTTCTTATATTTCTGCAAAATCTACATTTTGCTAGTCCTGGTGATCTATTTGAAAGCAAGTGTATTCAAGTGCATATTATGAGATAGAAACCTGCACCTGAAGAATAAAAAATCATGGTTATGCTCCTATGCAAAGCCACTGATAGTAGGAGCTGTCTCCTAATATACTAGTAGTACATACTAGTTTCTTGCACTGCTTAATGCCAAAAGAAATGTCAGCTTGAAATCATTACTTGGCTAGTGAGTTCTCATATTTGACTTACATCTGACCAAGACCCCTAATTCTGCAAGAAACACTAGACAGAATAATGAACTGGCAGGCAAATGAACTGCATTTATCTTGTGACCAAAGAGAACCAGAATGGAATAGTTACACAGAAACATTAGAATTGTTGAATGAATCATCACCTAAATAACAGCAAACTAAATTTTTAAAGGAATTTCAAATTAGTTTCCTCATCAGAGAAATACAAGAGAAGGGTAACAGAATCATAAATTTGCATAAATTAATTCTAATCTTCTAATTCCATCTGGAAGCATCACCTCCCATCCAGTACAGATGAGGACAGCCTCAGTGTCAATATGAACATAATCTTCAACATATAAGCTGGAATACTGAATGGTTCAGTTTATTCTCTTGTGGGATGGAATCTTACACATATACAGAAAACATAGCTAAAGGATATACAGCAACATATAGTTATATCAACATTATTCTCTTCTATAACTTTGGAAAGATGGGGTGGCATACAACTTTAATAACAATAAATAACTCCCTATCTTACACATTGTCCTTGCTTCCATCATTTATAAGCACCACTTCACACAATGAATTTGATACTTTATTGATATTCATTCATAAATATTATTTTCATGTAAGCCAAATTAGAAATGGAATAATACGGTTCAGAATGGGACAATTGTGACTGTGACCACTTCATTTCACCTCCTCCCCTCTGCAGCTGATGCACTGCAAGCATTCATTTTTGGCTGGCCCTCTGCCAGCATTCTCCCTCACCATCACTCCTCCTTTGCCCCTTCCCTGGCTAGTCTAGTGAAGAGAAGGACCAGGGGAGACATTATAGCAATGTTCCAATATTTGAGGGGCTGCCACTGAGAGGAGGCGGTCAACCTGTTTTCTAAAGCACCTGTAGGCCAGACAAGGAATAATAAATGGAAATTGAACAAGGAAAGATTTAACCTAGAAATAAGGAGAAACTTTCTGACAGTGAGAACAATCAACCAATTGAACAGCTTGCCCTTGGAAGTTGTGGAAGCATCATCACTTGAGACTTTCAAGAAGAAATTGGACTGCCATTTGTCAGAAATGGTATAGGGTCTCCCACTTGGACAGGGGGTTGGACTAGATGACCTACTAGATGACCTTCCAACTCTGATTATGCTATTTCATCCTGTGTGATTTGCCAAGGGAAACCTGTCCCCGACCAATTTGCAGTGTAGGACAAGTAGCCACCCAAACCAGCAGTAAATCCACATGCCAAGCGATGGGCCTCTGCCTTCCCATTGGACACAGCCTTGTGGTCAATGCCCTGCAGCCAATTGTCCTAAACCCAGTACTGTGTCCTCACAATAGATGAGGAATGTAACAGCATCCACAGCAAACCACAATGGTGACATACCGGGAGTGACATCATTAGACAAATGATCCAAATATATAAATCATTATGGATCCATAGTCCTTAATTATTATCAGTAAATAGAATATAGGCCATCTGATAAGTCACTTGATTCTTTCAGTGTCTTTGATTATGGAGAAGATTCAGCTAGAAAAAACATGTGTCATGCTTATCACTATGAATGTATTTACCATGTTTTCTTCTTTTCTTTTGCAACGACAGGCAACAAATACCACATTCTCAATCCACAAAAGTTATAATAAGTACATTATGATATTCTCATGTTGCTCTTTTCCTCTTTATTTTTGCCCTGAAGGAGGCATTCTTTTACACAGAAAGCTATTACTGCTAGTTTATATTATTATTGAAATAAATTCCTCACCACTTAGGATTTGAAAACAACATTAAACTATACATATTTTTTCATTCAAGATCACAAACATTAACTTTAAAAATATATTTACAGAGAATGGTAATAACTGCATGGTGACGATAGTGTTATTCACCTAGCTGAATGAGCTACTATAATCTTTTTATCTGAAAAAACAGAAACACACAAAGCAAGAATGAATTCTAGAACAAGCACATTAATCTTTAATAATTTTTAACAATAGTAAAGCAAAATGAAACTCTTTTAGTCATCCATTTTTACTTTGGAAAAAGCCTGTATTTAGTGGTTGCAATGGATTACTTCACTGTGGAACAAAAAATGCTTCTGAATCTGTAAAGCTGCTGTAGCTATTAAAAACATTTTTAAAAAAGATGTGGAATAAAATAAAACCAATGTAATTTACAAAATCAAAACAAAGATGGCCAACAGAACTGAGGTCCTATACAAAAGCTCACATTTCCTTGCCTATCAGGGAAGAACATATCAGCTGTATCCAAATTCAGAATTTGATATTTGAGAATCAATGGGTCAAGGAAAATTCACAGGAGAAAATCAAGAAAACAGTCATAACCAAACAAAACTCACTGCTTTTTAAAAAAGATAGGCTGCAAAGGACTTCCAGTAGCGATATCACAGAAAAGCCGACAGGAGAAAAAAATTTAGTCAGTCTGGAGACTTTCGATAGTCAAAGTTAACCCGGAGGAGTTAATGAAATAGAGGGAAAGCCCTGAAGTCTGCGTGGAGAAAGGCAATCTCCTGTTAGAACAAGGGGAAACCCCTTGGAACCAACAGGAGAAAAGATGGTCAACATGGTTGACCTGAATTTGTGACAGCTTGGTGAGAGACAGGAAGGGGAAAATCAAAGAATAACATGGATATACTGTGAGAACTTTCTAATTTTCTGCAAATGAATTTATCCTGACTTAATAGTAAAAACATTTGAAAAGTGGGATTAAAAAAAAAGGTAGAGCACGATCTCTGCTCCCCAAAAAATAGCGGCAACTAAGTTTTCAGAGATATTGACAGATCCAGAAAAGAACGGCAGAAATAACTATAAAGAAACTGAGTCTGAGTTAAAGGAAAGTCCAGACTAGCTATTGTCACAGAGTTTTAAATATTTGAAAACTATTAGGAATATTAGTATTTTTTGGGACTAACATTGGATTTGGAATCCTGAAGGATAAGCTTTTTGAGTATTTAAAAAAGAGCAAGGGTGCCGTCTACTGACAGAGGAGTGTGTATGAAGAGGAAGTAACTATTACTATATCTATAAAGTCTTCACAATGATTCTTGAGATATCCAGAGACAAGCAGCTCGAATGGTGAAAAAGTGTGAAAAAAAGAAGGGGAAATATCTTTTGTGAATTTGGAAATTGTGTTTTTCATCTAGATACTGTTTTGAAATGGAAGCTTAGCAACCTGATGGGTTTTGGGGTCTTGGTGGATTATAAATCTTAATTTGTAAAAGGATTCTTAAAAGGATTACAATAATAATAGTGTGGACAGACCTATGTGGATTATAAATTTGATTGTTGGAGGAGGAAGTAATTGAGGAAGCACCTACCCTTAAGGATTTATGAGTAATTAATAGACTTGACTGAATTATTAACTTTGTAGACCAAAGACATACTTTTATTAAATAGTGATGATTGGAAATTTGAGACTATAGGTATATTTTTACTGATATACTAGAGAACTGAAGGAGGCACACCTAGGTGTGTGGGAAATAATTTTTAGCTGTGTAGATATAATCATTTTGCCTTTTACTTTTGATAAGCCTCTGCAGAGCATTAGAGATGACAAATACATTGAATATATGTATAAAAAGATAGGAAAGAAAGCCACATCTACACCTCATCAGCAACATCAGCAGCAGCATCAAGCCCATCCAATCAAAGATCGATATAAAGCATGCTAGGTCTGGTGAAGTCAAATTCCCTCCAGAGTTTGCAAGCTACGCAACTATTGATCCAAGAAGCCATGACTAAAAGTCAAGAAATTTTAAAAAAACATGATGTGATGAAGAATTAAATGGGGCAGATGAAGGGGGATATATGGAAGATGAATGAACTTCACCTATCCATCATTTGCTGGAAAGGAACTTTCAGCAAATGATAGCAAAGAATGAACAGAGGATACAGAAAATAGAAATAAGGATTGAACAAACAGGGGAAAATTGAAAAAATGGACCAAAAGCTATTTTAGGCTAACAGAGAATAAGATGAGACAGTAATTTTTCTCAAGACGGAAGAGATGGCTCAGATTTCAGAATAGATTTCAGAATAGAAAAAGGAAGAAGAGGAAGACCTGGATGATTTGATGACAGAGCTGCTGGCTGGATTATTACAGAAAAATAAACATGAAGTATAAAGGGAGAGAAATAGTGATTTTAAAACAGATTTCTAGGAGAGTTAGAGGAGATAATACCAATTCTTGTCAGAACAACTGATTAAATGTAACATTTCTTTCAGATGGCTGAGATACAAGAACAAAGGACAAAGAGCAAAAGGGCAAGAACAGATAAGAAAACTAGAAGGGTAAAAGATGCAACAAGAAGTAAAGATGTTATCTATTAACATAAATGAATAAAACTCCCCCATAAAAAGAAAAAAAACTTTCACAAAATTACAAAGATTGGATATAATTTGTCTTCAAGAAGTGCATATTAAAAAGCAAAATGGAAACCTATTGGAATACCCCAAAATTGGGAAATTGTACTCAACATTAGCACATTAAAAGAAAAGAGGGGTGGCACTATGTGTTAAGAGAATCATTAAAAGCCAAACAAATAGGGAGATGAAGAAGGAAGAATATTCATGGAAGAGGTGTTAATAAATCAGAAACAAACCCTTTTGATTGCAATATATGCTCCAAATAATAAGCAGGAAGAGTTCTACAAAAGACTGCATAAAAAGATAACCGCAATGGACTACGAAAACATATGTATGATTGGGCACTTTAATGCAGTTATGGATGCCAAAATAGATTATAGAAGCAGTAAAAGAAAGACACTTCCAAAAACCTTTTTTTGAAAAGACACAAGAAATAGGCTTACAGGATATATGGAGACACCTAAATCCAAAGACAAACCAATATACATTCTATTCCAACAGATACCGATCATGGTCGAGAATAGATATGGTGTGGATGACATCAGAAATGAGAACAGATGTCCACGAGGTACACATAGAAATGAACATATGGGCAGACCATAACCCCATAAAAGTCACATGGAAGGGACTAAAGAAGAAACTGAGATGGACAATGAATCAAACTATATTAAAAGATAAGGAGTTCACACAAATGATGGAAAAAGAAATGGCATTTTTCTTTAAAGAAAATAGAAAAAAATCGTCACTGCAAAATGTTTGAGATATGACATTTCAGTTTGGGTTAGTGATAACATACATATCAAGAAAAAGTAAGAAAAGGAAACAACAGCAAAATACACTACAAGAAGAGCTTTAAAAACTAGTGATAGAACTGCAGAACGAGCCACAAAAAATAAAAGAGAAAATTGATCTTATAAAATATAAACTGAAACTAATAGTATAAGACGAAATGGTTCAAAAAATTAAAATGGCAAAACAAAAGTTTTTTGAACACACAAACAAGCCAGGTAGATGGTTAGCGTGCAAACTGAAAAAAGAGAAGAAAATGATATATCAACTGATAGATGAGAAAAGGATCTTCCATCAACAGAATGAAGATAAAAAGAAAATAATCCAGGATTTTTTTAGGAAACCTAAACAATGAACACAATGAAAGCAATGAAATTGCTATTCTTATTTCAAGCAATCCCAATAAAACTAGAACATTTTTTGTGTACTTAAATAAATTGATTTCAAAGGTCATCTGGCAAGACACACACAAAAAAGAATCAAATTGAAAATGCTACAAGACACCAAAAACAAGGAGGGGTTGGGCAACCAGACTTGGAAGCTGTATCACTAGGCTCAGTGCTATCATGAATGAAGGAGTACATAAATGTGAAGAACAAAAGAATATTGATGTTAGAAGGGCATGACTTACTTACAATTGGGGTGGCATGCATTTGTATGGTATAAGAAATGTAAATTACAAGATGCTTCCAAAGGCATTATATTATGCTCTGTTGTCAATATGGAAAAAAAATAAACAGAATCACTATATGAAAATATCGATCTGGCTGTCCACGAAGGAAGCACTAATATATCCTAATGCTCTAGAACTGGAAAAATCATAAGGTATGAAGATATCCTAAATCAAATGAATTTAAAACCAAAATAGGAACTAAAAAATCAGGAAATCGACCTGGCCTGGTGGCCCACATTCAAATACAAATGAGACATAAGAAAGGTACAGAAATATATGGGTTTTATAAGGAACCCCTAGAATTGGATCAGATATTGCTCGGGACAGAGGACAAATTAACAAAGAAAATTTATAATTATTTATTTAATTTCAGAATGAAAGAACATGTAAAAGAAACCATGATAGTATGGGCCAAAAATTTTGTATATAACATAGAATTAGACATTTTCTGTATTTTCTACAGAGGTAGATAAACTCAACAAAACATCAATACAAAGTATTTATTATTGGCTCATCAGAGATCTTCATAACTCACATTGTGATGAAATTCTTCTTTACGTCCAATTCCTTTGCATATCTGATTTGTAGGTAAAAGATGGTTATCTCCGAACCCATCTCGTAGCAATAGAAAGCAGCTGCCATGAATTAGGGAATTCTGGCAAAAGTGAGGAAAATTCCCCCAACCCATCAAGGGACAAATTAGTGACCAATTGGGATTACAGATGTGGCCATGTGACATGAACTACATTTCCTAGGATACCTTTAACTACATTTACCATGATGCATTCCCTTAAGGGGACAGCTCATAATTCCTAAGTAACTATCCAATTCCCATAGACTGGCTGGGACAGCACACTCCTCACCTGAATTGTAAATTCCACTATTAAAATAAAAAAATAACTATAAACTAAGATAATCAGTAAACAGTAATACTATGAATAGCAGATAACTATATAACTAAGATAAACAGTTAGCTATATAACTAAGAGAAACAGTCAACATTAATAAAGCATCAAACAAAGCAAAGCATGCAAAGCTTGAGGTTCAATCTTCAAGTTTGGCCTCTTGGTGCAAGTCTGCTGGTCACCTCTGGCAGCCTTTTAGGATGTACAGGTACTCTTGGTGGCAAAGGTGAAAATCTGATGGTCGCTCCTGGTGACCTTTTAGGATTGGAATGGTACTCTTGCTTCCACGGTGTCAAAGGGTGTCAAAGGGAAGCTGTTGGAAAAGGTGTTGCGGAGGCATATATAGAGCATCTTAGTGGACATCTGGTGGTTGTTGACAGCTGTTTAGAGTATCCTAGTGAAAGTGTACTAATCACCGGCGGCCTTTTATTCTGGAACAGCATTCTTGTTTTTGATGGTGCTAAACAGCATCGGAAGGCTGTTGGAATGGATGGTGCTCAGGTATTTGCCTTGTTTGGAGCCTGCATCTGATCATCACTGACAATTCCTACGATCTCCCATCCTAGTGGAGATTTAATGGCCACTGGGCTGTCTACAGGGCCACCGACTGACTCAGAAAAGAGAAAGGCACGTGGGGCATTATTTCCCAGCAAGAGTAGGATCTCAGCCTCCAGATCCAGAGTGGGGAAGTGATGAGCCAGGTGCTGTAGGCGAGGCATGCTACTTATGAGCTTAGGTGTTGCGATCTGACTGCGGTCATTCGGTACCCCATCATATTCAAATATGGGCGGTAGTGGAACATCCATCCAATGACTCTATGCAGAGTCCAGCAGCTCTCCTCCCTGCCGTGCCTTTTGGTTTATGGCATATTGATACAGTGAAGGAAAGTTAATCCTGTTGCATTTCAAAGAGGTCAAAGAATGCGGGTCTGACCAGGGTGCAGGTGCTTTGAGTGTCTATCCACACGTACATTTTTATGGCATCTTCAGGGCGTCCTTCAGGGTACACTTTGGCTAAACAGATGGGAAGACACAAACAAAGGCATTGTGAGTTGGAGCACAGTGCTGTGCAGTTGACACTCATCTTTGGTTTTGGTTGCGGTTTTGCGATCTGCTGAGGAGCCCTGCCTGCTTCTGTATTACGTTGAGGTTCCTTGTCCGAAGGAGGGCTACAAGATATCTGCAGTTGAGGCTCTGAGTTTGGATGTAGCACGGTCAGGTGCTGGTCACTATTGCATAAGTCGCATTGCACCTTGGCTGTGCAGTACTTGGACAGGTGTTTGAATTTGCAACACTTGTAGAAACAAGCTGTAACACTTGTAGCAGTATTGGTACTCCTTTAGCAACTCTTTTCGTTCGGTCAGTGATTTCGCTGCAAACCTAGTGCAGCTGTTCAGCGAGTGACGAGTGTGGTGCATAGGACAAAACTGTATTCTCCTTGGGTTCAGAGATCTAAATTGGGTTGTATCTGAGGAGTCTTCTCCCCAACTGTGTGTGGATGAGGAGTCAATCTCAGTTTTATGGAAACCATGAAGGGTCTTTCCCTGGTAATGTGCATAGGGCCTGAGGATGATATATGGTTGCTGTTGTATCTTCTGTCATTAGGAGGATGAACAGCTTTGAGTCCATGGGCCCAGTGTGTGTTGTCTGGTGGGACACAAATCCTTCAAGAAGTGTGAAGGGTATAAAGCAGGTGGCAAACCTTGGCCATGAAGGTGTCAGACAACTGGAGCCACTTTTCAAGTAGCACCTGCGGAAGTTTTCAAACAATTTTGTTCTGCCTGTCGACATGATCGAGACAGGTGAGTCCCAATAAGTTGGGATCCCGTTGTGCTATTCTCAGTTGGACAAGTATGTTAGCGAGGTCTATTATCCGGTGAGGCTTGTCGATAGGAATTTTAGGAAAACTATTGAGGCTATCCAAGAGTGTTGCTTCTATGTCTTCGGAACTGCCATGCAGTTCATCAAGCCTTTCCCATGATAACCATAGGGCAGCAGCCAGGTCGTTTAAATGAAATGCATAAAGTGCCCTCGGTATGTCAGCAGACTGTGGCCCTAGCCATGCTATCAAGTGTCTAATTATTTCATTGGGGTTCAGGCGTGCTGCCTGAATGGGGTGCAGGAAAAGTTTCTTCCATACTAGATACTCACCACCTGGCTTGTCAGAGAATTTGCAAACTCCGTTGGCATGCAAATTTAGCTTTCCACTCTGTACAGCCAAGTTTCTCCAGTAATCTTCAGCATTTGCTGAGTTGGGGAGAGATATTGACATAGAGGGTTCTTCCCCTGGATTCTTGTAGGGTGGGTTTGGGTTGTAAGTCAACAACGGGTTACAGTCTTCCTCCCAGTACTTACAGAGGATGGCATTCTCCCATACTGAGGACGATGGTTGAGCGTCACGCTATTGTGTTGGCTGGGCACAGTTACCTTGTGGTGCCTGGGAGCCAGATTGGTATTGTAATTGTGGCTGGAATGCTGCTGCCTGTGGATTGAGTATGGCAGTTGTCGTTGATGGCATTTCAACTTGTCAACATGTCGACAACTTGTCATTGTAAGCACTGGTGGGCTAAGTTGCTCTACCAGCAAGGCGTGAGACGTTGGAGCAGTGTTGTTGATTCTGGGAAGAGTATCTCGGAGCTTAGGTCATACCATGTCATTTGGGTAGGGTTTGCTATTGATGGGAAATGAATCTCGTATTTTGGATATTATCATGTCAGTTGCGTAACTGACATGTAGAGTCTGTGGTTGAGATTCATCCCTGTTCTCCCTTGGTAGTGGAAGACTTCTAGGCATATGAGGCAGTTGCATCTGCTCGTTTTAAAGTGAGTGCTGCACATTCACATAGGCTTTGATCCATGTATCTGGGCTCTCTTCTCCCAACTCTTCGAGGTTAAATTGGAGGGAGGTATTTTTGGCCATCTTCCACAATACTGTGGCCCATGCAGTCTTTGCCGTTCAGCCAACTCCAATTTGGCCTGCGCTTTGGCCATTTCTGCCTGTTGTCTGGCCTGTTGAGCTGCTATTTCAGCCTCTTGAGCCGCTACTGCTGCCTTTTGTCATGTTACCTCCTCTGTGGTGCGTAGCTCCGCATCTGCTACAATAGCTTCTACCTCAGCTCCTGTGGCCCGGTCGGCATGACTTGCTGCTTTGGAGGCCTTAGATGTGCCACTACGATGGGAGGATATTCTGGAAGGATGATGAGAGTCAGCAGCAGAGAACTGGCACGAGACGCTGGAACCTGCTTGCAATCTAGCCAGTTTGGGATGGAGGGAGGAGGTTTTCTTTGAGTGGTGGAAAGAAGACACACATGAACAAGAACCTATGTTGGATGTGGCCTGCTCCCTTGATACTACTTCCTGGCAGAGCATGTTGCGGAGTGCTGCCTGGAGGGCTATTTTGTTTTCCTCGATGCAGTCTTCATGTTCCTTGTGAATCTCCTCAAAGCATTGGATGTATTTGAGGAGTTTTGGGTCACCCAGTCTTGACTGGATGGACTTAAGGTTGTTTTTGCTATGTTTCCACCATGTGAAAAGGGCATCTAGATCATCTAGCAATGTGCGGAGTTTCTCGGGGGACAGCTTATGTTTCGGTGCATCACAGATCTTCTCAAGCTCCACCCATGAGTCTGCATAACAGCGATATTGCTTCTTGCAATCATTCCTCAAGTGTTCTTCCATGGGTTCAGTAAGCTTCTTACTCTTTCTGAGGTCATAGGCTTTCAGAGGTATTGCCGCATCCGTAGAGATTTGGACATCTAAAACTGTTTTGGGAACCAGGCTCCACGTTTACATCAAGGGTGGGTGGAGGATTCAAGTCCTCTGGTACTGCAGAGATCATGGCTTAAGCAGTTGTCATGTTTCAAATTGGCAAAGGGAGAATTTTGAAAAATTTAGTGTTTTTCCATGTAATTCCTTTTTTTTTTTGTAATGGGGCGCTATGCACAGGTAGTGGAAAGTAGGATTTCTGTTGAATTTAGTACTTGAGCACGTAGATGGCGCTGCAAAGTCTGGGCGGTGCTAGCAGAAGTATGGATGCTGCTAGAGTATGTTGTGTGCTTGCTACACAAGGGAGCACTAGAGGTTGCATTGCGAAGTCAGAATACTTGAGGGCTAAACACAGAAATATGCCAGCTAGTGTTGCTTGCTCCATAAGGAGGCACTAGAGGTTGCATTGCGAAGTCTGGAGACTTGAGGGCTAAACACAGAAATTTGCCTGTCAGTGTTGCTTGCTACACAAAAGGGCACTAGAAGGTCTGGCAGACGCTATTGCTGCGCACATGCTGAGCTGTAGTGAATCCTGGAGCCTTGAATTAAATTGCCCAAAGTTTCCACAATAATTGAAAAAAAGAAATTATTATTGAATAAGCACTGGTTAAATTTGAGAAACATTGTATAATTTTGTGAAACTGTGTAAAAAAAATCTTATAAGAATTTGCAAACATATATTTGAAAACTCTGGGAAATTGCTCCTTGAGCAGCAGATATTGTTGTGGGCTGCTTTACCTAGGTCTCACTCCTTTGTTGAAGAGGAAAAGAGGGGGAGAATTTCCTGCCTTATTCTTGAAAAAAAAAATGGAAAGAATTCTTTGACTTCACTGTAAATTTCTTCTTAACCCACCAGATGGGGATGTAGGCTGCTTTACCAAGATGTGATGTTGCCCGTTAGGAGAGGGGTGGTTGGGTCCCAAGGGTATTTATTCCTTCCTTGCTGGAAGAGAAATTCATCAAACAAATACAACAGTTCAAAGGGTTAAGCCCCTCTCACACAGCACCAACGGATGGAAAGAGGATGTAAAAAGAGAGAAACACTTGCCATCCGTTGGTTAATGCGATGCATCCGTTCTGTACTCACTGCGTCCGTTTTTCATACTCTCTATCCATCCAGCATCCGTCTACTGACATTTCATCCGCTCAAAAAAGGTTTTTTTATAACAGATGTTGTCTAATGCTAGGCCTGAAATGAGCGGTATTTCCCTTCACAGAGGGAGATAGCAGCTATGTTCTGGAAGGTTTTAGCACAGTTTCATTTAGAGTACCAATTGTACTTTTTCCTGGACTAGGAGTCTCTTCTCAAAGTCCAACATGACTGTGGGTAAATTATTTATAAGTTTATTAATGAATGTATGTGACTATTTGGTATTCAGAACTAAGATAAGTCAAATCTAAGTGTATCCTTTGGGAAAGAAATAATAATGGAAATAATGGCTTGAATTGAAAGAAATCTTCTCTCTACTTTAATCAATCAGAATAAAGCTGGAAGGGACCTTGAAGTTCTTCTAGTCCAACTCCCTGCTCAAGCAGGAGATCCTATACCAGTAATAGCAAACCTTTTTGTTGTGGTGTGCCAAAAGTGCATGCACGTGCAACAACCCCACCTCACATGCACTGCATATGCATGCATCTCCAAGCTGACTTTGAGGCCATTTTCCCTTCCTGGAAGCTCGAGAAAAGCCTCTGCAACCTCAGGAGGCAGAAAAATGGGCCATCTGGAAATACCGGAAGTACTCCTTTTCAGGCTCCAAAGGGCCTCTGGAGCCTGGGAGAGGCCATTTTCACCCTTCTGGAAACTTGAGGGAAGCCTGTTGAAAAGTGGCCTGTTTTGGCACTTCTGGTATTTCCGGAATGCCTGTTTTTTGGCCTCTTGGGGCTGTAGAGGCTTCCCTCAAGCCTCTGGGAGGGTGAAAATGGCCTCCCCCAGGCTCCAGAGGCCTTCCGGAGGCTGAAAACAGGCACTTCTGGTATTTCTGGAAGGCCCATTTTTTTGCCTCCCAGGGCTGCACAGGCTTCCTTCGAGCCTCTGGGAGCAGAAAACAGCCTCAAAGGGGCCAAAAATCAGCTGGGAGGCATATGCATGCACAGTGCAGGTAAGTTTGGCTGGGGCTCACGTGCCTGCACAAATGGCTCTGCGTGCCACCTGTGGTACACATGCGATAATTTTGCCATCATGCTCCTATCATTTCAGATAGGTGGCTATCTTTTAAAAAACTTCCAGTGATGAAGCACCCATCATTCTGAAGGCAACTGTTCCACTGGTTAATTGTCCTCACTATTAGGAAGTTTCTCCTTAATTCTAGGTTGCTTCTCTCCTTGATTATTTTCCTTTGCCTTGACAGCTTCAAAGATTGCCCAGAAAATGTTTCAATCCTTAGAAGATATTCAAGACATTGAAGAACTTACAGAGTCTGAGGGAACTAACAAAATCATCGTCTCCCTTTCGATGAAGATTAAGCTGTCCCAGGTAAGCAACCTTATTGGATCAAGACCACTGTGACTTTTCAGCTCTTTATTAGATTGTATCAGTCCGTGCTAGGAGCCACAGCAACCCTTTATATAGGGATTGCTCGCGGCTTGACGGCTCTCTGAATCTCCCGCGCTCGGCCCGGCCAATCGTGGTTGATTCAGAGTGAGCCAATCACAGCGCTTCCTTCAACCGATCAGTTTGCTATATTTCTGGACCAATCGGATTGGGGTATTTCGAGTATGCTAATATAGAACAAACCTGATATTTAGCTGTTACCAAATAAAGAATGTCACGGGAAACTAGGCCTACTCAATACTGGGGCCAAGCAACCCATTATACACCCATTATATGAGAAGGTGTGGGAGAGAAAGAGACATAAAAGACTCTTGTTTATGCTTGGAATTCTTTCATTAAAGCCTTTTAACTTTCCTTCAATTAAAAATGCCCTGTGTTTTTGTGAAAGTCATTGGTTTTAGTCCTGCTTACTGGCGAAAACCTTTTAACTACTTTCCTTTTATAGGAAATGTCCATAACTGCAACTTTGCTCAAAGATCCATCCTATTATTGAGAGAGAAAAACAACCAATGTCCCAAACAGTCCCATAAAGATTTAACAGAAACCAGGGAAGCGTTCTCTCTCTCTCTCTCTCCCTCCCTCCCTCCCCCTCTCTCCCTCCCTTCAGCTTTTTAAGCTCCTGTCAAACAGTACCAATGGATGGAAAGAGGATGTAAAACAGAGAGAAATCATCCGTTGGTTAACGCGATGAATCCGTTCTGTACTCACTGCATCCGTTTTTCATGCTCTCTATCCGTCCAGCATCCATCTACTGACATTTCATCCGCTCAAAAAGTTTTGACCTGCACAAAACTTTTTGAGTGGAAAAAGTATCCAACACATCCGTTCTACATCCGCTACGCATATGGGGAACATCTGTTATACGCCCGTTGTCATCCGTTACACATCCGCTATATCCGCTCGGCATCCGCTGCACCTCCGCACCTCCGCGCAACTCGCATCCGCTTCAGCGGAAAATGGACACAGGGAGAAAGCAAAACGGATGCGGAACGGACATGCAGCGTTAAAATGGAAAAAACGTTCGTATAGGGGACGTATCTCGGATATTTAGGATTCTGCAGGATATCTGGAGGATGCAGAAGGACACCTAGCAGAAAAATGATATTTCCTATAAAAAGGGGGAGAAATCACCTGGATGTCACTTTCAGTCGAGCAGCCCTGCGGTGCAGACCTCTTCAGCCTTCATCTTGCTCTTGCTCTTCCACAGCATCCAGTCATCTCCACCATGGATCGTCGCACACTCCTTTTGGTAGCTGCCATCGTTCTACAACAGTGCAAAGCCCTCTACAGGCTCTTTCACCTGTTCTACGGGAAGAAAAGGAGGCATCCAAGAAGTGTCGGGGTCTGAAGATGGATCGCGAGAAGAGCCAAGTACGGACTGTATAACAAGCTGGTGGTGGAGCTGAGGAATGAAGACTCTCGTGCATTCCAGAACTTCATGAGGATGCCACCAGTCATGTTTGACGAAGTTGTGGAGCGACTGAGACCCAGGTTGACCAAGGCAAACACCAACATCCGGCCCAGCCTGGACCCTGGGCTGAAGGTGGCACTGACTCTGCGCCACCTGGCCTCAGAAACCACATACAGGAGCATGCAGTACGCCTGGAGGGTGCCACACAACACCATCAGCATTGTGGTCAGAGAAGTGGTGCAGGCCATCATCGAAAAATACCTGGAGGAGCTCCTCCAGTGCCCCTCCACTGGAGAAGGCTGGAAGAAAGTTGCAGAGCAGTGGTATCAGAAGTGGAACTTCCCCCACACCGTTGGAGCCATAGATGGGAAGCACGTGGCCTTCAAAGCTCCAGCCAACTCAGGGTCCACTTATCACAACTACAAGGGTTTCTTCAGCATCATCCTCTTCGCCATGGTCGATGCTGACTACAAGTTCATGTACATCGATGCTTCAGGCAACGGCTCATGTTCAGATGCCCAGGTATACGACACCAGTCATCTCAAGGAGGGGCTGGAACGCAACCTCATCATGGGCTTCCCAGATCCAGACCCCTGCCCAACGACACACAAGATGTACCCTACTTCATCGTGGGGGATGACGCCTTCTCCCTCAGAACCTACCTCATAAAGCCCTACACTTCCAGATGCCTCACCCGTGAAGAGAGGATCTTCAACTACAGGCTGTCCAGGGCAAGGCGGGTGGTGGAGAACACCTTTGGCATCCTGGCCAACAGGTTCCAGGTATTACTCACAACCATGCAGCATCGCCCAGAGACCGTGAGGAACATCGTGGAAGCTTGCTGCATCCTGCACAATCTCATATGCACCCGCTACCCAGTGTTTCAGAACAGGCTCGTGGACCTCCAACAAGGCAATGGGGACATGGAGCCTGGTGAATGGAGGCAAGGGCGAAACCTGATAGATACTGTGGATGTGCAAGGCCCCAACAGAGCTTCACGTGAAGGGAAGAAGCAGCGCAACCTCCTGAAACACTGGTGCAACTCCCCAGCTGGAGCAGTGAAGTGGCAAGACAGGATGGTAGATGCTTAATGGATGCTTCCTTCAGCCTGTCTCATCACACGGATGAGATTGTGCCATGTATGTTGAGTGGCCCTACAATGAACAGGGCATTTAATAAAGAGTTGTGTTTATGTTGAAATGTGTTGATGAATGATTAAATTGTTATTGATAATAAAGAGCCATAGGTGTGGCACCATACAGTCCCACTATGGGAGGGTGGACCATACAGTCCCACTATGCTTGCACTGGAGGTTTATCTATTCCACAGCTATTACCCATTCCACAGGTATCCCTGCCCATCCCACTGCTATCCTAACCCATCCCACAGCTATTACCCATCCCACAGGGATCCCTGCCCATCTCACTGCTATCCTTACCCATCCCACAAGCATGCAAAGGCTTAAACCATTTCTAAAAGTTTCCACCAAGACTTTATTGACTAAAAGAACTGAACCAAGTGTGTGAAGCAAAGATAACCTTTATTAATAACAAACTGTAAAAGCAAAATGACCCAAGTAAAGTGTCCCAAGCAAAGATAAAGTCAACAGGTAGCAACCCAGTCTCTGGCACTCTTCTCAGTCACTCTGAGGCGTGCCCATCGTCTCAGGGGTGAAGGGTCCAGGTGCTGTGGAGGTGGCTGCTGCTGGAGTGCTGGTCTGAGGCGCCATTGGGATGCCTGGCCCCGAGAGGACAACAGGGGATGATGTGTGGAGGAAGCTCTCAGAGAGCTGGCTCAATCCCGTGATGTTGAGAGCCCCTTCCTCCATGACATGGGGTGTCAGTCCCAAGACCGATGACAGATGTTCTGAGGCCGGGCTTGGCTGTGGGGTGGAGGAAGGAGGAGTGTAGTGGGCTGTCTGGTCTGCAGATGAGTGAGGTGAGGCATGGGTGGCATCTGTGGAATGGGTGGCATCTGTGGCATGGGTGGAATCTGTGGCATCTGTGGCATTGGTGGCATTGGTGGCGTTCGATGAACCTGTGCCTGGACTGGGAAGGGCTGCCTGTGCTGCTGGAACTCCTGGTAGCCGTAGCTTTGGTAGGCGAGGGCCTATGGAAAGCCTTGGAAGGGCTGTGACATCACCTGGGGTGGAGGAGCAGGCCTGGACTGGGTCGGAGCAGGTTCAGCTGGGCCTGGAGGGTTGTGCAGAAGACCTGTGATCCTGTTCTTCACCACCTGGTACTGGGGTTCCTCCATGTCCGTGAGGGTCTGGTTGACATTGGTGAGGAAGGGCTTGCGGTTGGAGGATGGGGCGTCGGTGTGTACCAGCTTGGAGAGGAGATCTATGCTGCTTTTGATGGTGTCCCTGATCTCCAGCAGGATAGTGTGGCTCTGTCCCTCCGGTCTGGCTCTCTGCCTGCTTTCTGTGGAGGTGGAGCTGGGTGTGGGTGTGGGTTGGTCTCTGGTGGAAGTGCCCTCTCCTTGTTCCCACTGCGTCAGGGGATCCTCCATGCACTCTGCCACGGGGAGTGTAGCTGTCGGGGGGGTCTCCATCGTGGGACGCTCCACAGATGCCTGCCTGGACACAGGAGCTGACTCTTGGCCAGAAGAGGACTGGCTCTCTGTGGGCTGCCTGAGAGAGAGGTTTGTCAGAGGGGCTGTTCCTCGATGGCAGATCTCACCCTCCAAGAAGCTGCACTTGGCCATCATGTAGGTCTCCCGGTCGGTGAGCTTGACTGCGGCCTGGGCAGACTTCTTGAGGTGTAGCTTCCCGTACCAGGTGTGCATGTGCTTGCACCACCCGAGGAGGACCTCCAAAGTGTAGCCCAGGCTCTCTGCCTTCTCTCTCCAAGTAGCCTGCTTCCTCTTGGTGTCTCGATAGAGCCTGTGTCCCTTCCGCCATAGGTACTCGTTCTCCCTCAGCCATTCAAGCACCTCATCCTCATGTTCCTCTTCGATGGAGTATTGCCTCCTCTCCCGTTCTTGCATATGCCTCTTTCTCCCTCTGGCAGCGCCTTTTGGGCCCTCATCAGAGGGGCTTCGAGGTTCTAGGGGCTGCTCCACCACACCACCACCAGCAGCAGCAGCAACAACAACAGCAGCAGCAAAAGCTCACCAGCAGGACCAGCAGGACCAGCAGGACCAGCAGGACCAGGAGCAGCGCCAGCAGAGTAAGCACCAGCAGAAGCACCAGCACCAGGAGCAGCGCCAGCAGAGTAAGCACCAGCAGAAGCACCAGCACCAGCACCAGGAGCAGCACCAGCAGAAGCCCCAGCACCAGCAGAGTCAGCCCGAGCAGCAGAAGCCCCAACAGAAGCAGAGTCAGGGCCAGGGGGTGGGATGGTGGCCCTGTCCTTCTTGCCAGGGCTGGCAGAAGATGGCAAAGGCTTCCTCTTCTTCCACATGGTTGTTGGCTGGAGATGTGTCTGGCAGCAGGTCTTTCCTCTGAATGGTGACCTGCTTGCGAGCTGCATCCTTTTATATCCACGGGGCTGACGCAATGCATCCTCCCCGTATGTGCAGTGAACACTTTGCATCCGCTAGGCATCCGCTCTGCATCTGCGTCATCCGCTTGGCATCCGCTCCTTACGCTGCGCGTCTGCTTCGCTCTGCTCCCCCGGAAGCCCTGCGGATGTGCCATCCGCTTCCATCCACTTCCATCCGCTTCCATCCGCTAGGCTTCAGTGGAGCATCCACTTTACATCCTGGCTACGTCCTCCCCCCGTCCATTCCTTTCCGTTGTTGTCCGCTCTGTTTATGCAAATTTGGGGCACTTTTGAGAGCGGATAACAACAGATGGAAAATTTTCTCGTCCGCTGTGTCCTTTTTACATACTTTTTGCATCCGTCGGCCTAAGTGACAGGCCCTTTATATGCAGTGTATCCTTGTTATACCTAAATTTTTCTAGCATAGAAATAAGATGGATAAACTTGATGCTTCGTGAGGAAAAGGAAATTGCTCTTTGTTCACATAGCTTACTTGCTGGAGCTTTGATTTATAGCCCCAATAAAACCCCGGCCAAAGAAGGTTTTACAGCCTTGGTTGTAAAATGGCTGGAGACCTCATGGCAGACACTGGCGAAGATTAAAAAAAAAACATCCTTTGTCTTTAGTCCAGGACACAAGCTAGTTTGCTTAGATTAGTTTCTTTGAGTTAGCCCAGGGAGAGATGAAATAAAGGAAGCTGCTTGTCTGTTCCTTGAAAGATGGGAAGTTTGCTTTCCCTCTTATTATGTAAAATGAGTCTTTGAAATAGCAGGAAGACAAGCAGAAGGGGGATAATGCCTGCTGGTTCAAATTGTCTTTGAAAGTCATAGGGGACATAAGGCATAAAGACATTCCACATTCATTCCTGGCTTCAAGATATCTTTGTCTTTAACACAGAAATCCAAATTTCACATCCAGATGTATATTTTTACTTTTTAATCCTCTTTTGGTGTCAGCAATTGAAATTAAGCAATCCTTTTACTATTCTTGAGCTTCAGGAATACAAATGACCATCTTTTACTTTTCTGTATTTTCTACAGAGGTAGATAAACTCAACAAAACATCAATACAAAGTATTTATTATTGGTTCATCAGAGATCTTCATAACACATATTGTGACGTTCTTTTTTATGTCCAATTCCTTTGCATATCTGATTTGTAGGTAAAAGATGGTTATCTCCTAACCCATCTTGTAGCAATAGAAAGCAGCTGCCATGAATTAGGGAATTCAGGAAAAAATGGGGAAAACTCCCCCAACCCATCAGGGGTCAAATTAGTGACCAATCAGGATTACAGATGTGGCCACGTGACCTGAACTACATTTCCCAGGACACCTTTGATTACATTTACCATGATGCATTCCCTTAAGGGGACAGCTCATAATTCCTAAGCAACTATCAAATTCCCATAGACTGGCTGGGACAGCACAAGACAATTGGCAAAAATTGTGGGAAATTAATTATGTCAACAGCACACAAAGAAAACCTTTACAAAATGTTCTGTAAATAGCATTTGCCACCAGCAAGAATGGCAAAAATATTCCAAAGCATATCACCAGAGTGCTAGAAATGTAAACAGCTATTGGGATCCTACTACTGTATGTGGTGAACTTGTCTAATGGCAAAAAAAAAAAAATGGTTACAGATAAAAAGGTGTTTAGAAGAACTGATAGCAAAACAAATAGAGTTAAAACCAGAATTGTTCTTACTAGATATACTACCAGGTAAATGCAATAAAAGAACTTTAAACTTAATGTTACATGTAACAGCAGTGAGAATTACACATGCACAAAATTTAAAAAAAAAAAAGAAAGTATATCCATAGATGAAAAGGTAATAAAAAAAATACTAGGCTGAGCTGAAATGGATATGTTAATGATGAAAATTAAAGAGGAAACAGAGTATTATTTAACATGGGATTTACTGTATAAATGGTTAGAAAACGGAAGCAGAAGTTAGTAACTTTATAATTAAACATGATTAACAAAATAAAAGTATATACATATATATTGATAGATATAAGTATATACATTATAAGTAATATTACCACTGGACTAAACTTGACTATAGATTAAAGGTTAAGATTATATGGTATAATTATAAATATAATGGTTATAATTATGGTGTACAATATTATGTATATTCAAAATAGATTATATTGTCCAACTATGAGAACAATGCTTACAATCAGGGTGTATAATAATACATATATTCAAAAGAGACTTGATATGGACAGTACAATGTCATTACAGAAATGAAAACATGATGCATAATAAAGAAAAATATATAATAGAAAATAAAAAGATAGGCTGCAATCATACAGTCACTTTCTTGACTTTTTTGACCTCTTCTGAAGATGCTCCTGCTACAGAAAGCTTTGGATGATGACAAAAAGGAGAATGACAAAGGCCAATGTTATTAATAATACATTCTTATCGATATAATTTAGTTGTTCCATTATAGCTGTAGAGGTCATGCTGTAATTTATGTTACCTTTGGAAGTCTTACAGGGTATCTCTGAAGATTTATAACCTAAAACCAGACTTCTGGAGAAGTAATGCAAAGCAGGGATTAAAGATTACAGGCCAGTGAAAAAATCCGTTCTCAAAAAAAATTCAGCTTTTAGGACAATATCTAAAAACAATACTATAAATATCAGGACCTTTAAAAGTAAAATGAAGGTTCACAAAGTCGCAAGCCAATAAAATATACTTGATTCATCTCTCTCTAGTCACTTTGATTCCTAATTTAAGTGGGCATTTTTCCCACAAGAGGAGATTGTCTGCTTTTTGATAACAAATTTCCTGACAGATGGCTATACCAATATCAGCCTAGTTTTTTAATTGGTTTTAAGGATATGGCTTTAGAAAAAATAACCACAGTTTCATCATTGTAAACAACACGTGACTCAGACCCTATATACTACTGTTTAATATTGCCATAATAAATACCTATTATTGTAAAGGCACCACCTAAATCCTGAACACATGTTTCACTTTTCCAGTTGCCTTGTTGCTGTGAAACATCATGCTAACAAGAAATGATGCTGACAAGAAGCTAAAGCCAGTGCAGCAAATGGAGCATTTAAATGTATATAAACATGCAGACATTTAGTATATAAATAGAAACTGGCTATTTCAAGGAAATGAGGACATCCCAGAAAAGGCATGCTTCATATTGCCCTATTTTCCTACACAGGGTTGTTTTAATCCTGTTTAGCTCAAAAATATCAAAACAAAAAACAAAAGCCTTCCTATGCAGAACATTTTATTGTCTTAATGTTTAACATCAACATTAAGCTACTGTGTGATATCATTGGTTGATATGGGTAGGGGTGGGATTCTACCAGTTCGTACCAGTTCAGAAGAGCTCGTAGTTCCGATGAGCATTTGGTCCCACTGACCAGCCCCTGCTTTTTCCTGTGCTTTATTTCCTAGGTTTTTAGCATAGCTGATTCGTGTGGCAGAGTGGTTTGCCACATCTCAGATGTTTTAGTCCCGAGGGCTGCAGTAGAAGGTAAGTAATTGAGTTTAAAATTGGCTTTTTAAAATGTAGAGAATGCATGCAAAGCATGCATTTAGCACATGTGCACTCACCAGACGTGGTATTCAGCAGGTTCTGACCAGTTCTGGAAAACCGGTAACGGAAATTTTGAGTTCGGAGAACTGGCAAACACCACCTCTGACTGGCTCTGCCCCCATCTATCCTCTGCCTCCCAAGTCCCAGCTGATTGGCTGGATCTTCTTTTGTTGCCCTGCACAGGAGATTGGACCTGGAAAACAGGTTCGTGGGGTGGGGACGGAATGGAGATTTTACAGTATCCTTCCCCTGCCATACCCACAAAGCCATGCCCAAAAGCCATGCCATACCCACAAAAGCCACACCCACAAAACCGGTTAATGAAAAGTTTTGAATCCCACCACTGGCACTCACCAGACCAGTTGTTACACCAGTTGAATCATACCATTGGATATGGTGGTCAAGCATGATCAGTATATGATGACACTCAGCTGAATATCTTAACCTTTTATGCAGCAAGTGATACAGCAAGTGATGCAGCAAGTGATGTAAGTGATAGGTTCTATTTCATGGCCTGAAAGTTTTTCAGATCTGGATGGGAGATGAGCATGAGTTGGTCTTGAGCATGACCAACTGGCAACAGGTACAAGGTTTTTTTTATAGCAGAAGTTGTCTAATGCTAGGCCTGAAACGAGTGGTATTTCCCTTCACAGAGCAGATAGCAGATATGTTCTGGAAGGTTTTAGCACAGTTTCATTTAGAGTACCAATTGTACCTTTTCCTGGACTAGGAGTCTCTTCTCAAAGTCCAACATGACTGTGGGTAAATTATTTATAAGGTTATTAATGAATGTATGTGACTATTTGGTATTTCATTTTATAATACTCACCAATGATTTCTCCATATTTCAGTTAAATACCTTGAATAACATCCTCAAATCTGTGCAAATGTCTATCTTGCACATAGATCATAAATTCAGAACTAAGATAAGTCAAATCTAAGTGTATCCTTTGGGAAAGAAATAATAATGGAAATAATGGCTTGAATTGAAAGAAATCTTCTCTCTACTTTAATCAATCAGAATAAAGCTGGAAGGGACCTTGAAGTTCTTCTAGTCCAACTCCCTGCTCAAGCAGGAGATCCTATACCAGTAATAGCAAACCTTTTTGTTGTGGTGTGCCAAAAGTGCATGCACGTGCAACAACCCCACCTCACTTGCACTGCATATGCATGCATCTCCAAGCTGACTTTTGGCCCATTTGAGGCCATTTTCCCTCCCTGGAAGCTCGAGAAAAGCCTCTGCAACCTCAGGAGGCAGAAAAATGGGCCATGCGGAAATACCAGAAGTACTCCTTTTCAGGCTCCAAAGGGCCTCTGGAGCCTGGGAGAGGTCATTTTCACCCTCCTGGAAACTTGAGGGAAGCCTGTTGAAAACTGGCCTGTTTTAGCACTTCTGGTATTTCCGGAATGCCTGTTTTTTGGCCTCCTGAGGCTGCAGACTTTTCCCTTGAGCCGCCGTGAGGATAAAAATGGCCTCCCCCAAGCTCCAGAGGACCTCTGGAGATGAAAATAGGCACTTCTGGTATTTCTGGAAGGTCTGTTTTTTGGCCTCCAGAGGCTGTAGAGGCTTCCCTCAAGCCTCTGGGAGGGTGAAAAAGGGCTCCTTGGGCTCCAGAGGTCTTCTGGAGGCCGAACATTGGCATTTTTGGTATTTCTGGAAAGCTCATGTTTTTGGTCTCCCAAGGCTGCCGAGGCTTCCCTCAAGCCTCTGGGAGGGTGAAAATGGCCTCCCCCAGGCTCCAGAGGCCTTCTGGAGGCTGAAAACAGGCACTTCTGGTATTTCTGGAAGGCCCATTTTTTTTGCCTCCCAAGGCTGCAGAGGCTTCCTTCGAGCCTCTGGGAGCAGAAAGGGGCCGAAGATCAAAGGGAGGCATACGCAAAGGGGGCCGAAGATCAGCTGGGAGGCATACACATGCACAGTGCAGGTAAGTTTGGATGGGGCTCACGTGCCTGCACAAATGGCTCTGCGTGCCACCTGTGGTACACATGCTATAATTTTGCCATTATGCTCCTATCATTTCAGATAGGTGGCTATCTTTTTAAAAACTTCCAGTGATGAAGCACCCATCATTCTGAAGGCAACTGTTCCACTGGTTAATTGTCCTCACTATTAGGAAGTTTCTCCTTAATTCTAGGTTGCTTCTCTCCTTGATTATTTTCCTTTGCCTTGACAGCTTCAAAGATTGCCCAGAAAATGTTTCAATCCTTAGAAGATATTCAAGACATTGAAGAACTTACAGAGTCTGAGGGAATTAACAAAAATCATCTTCTCCCTTTCGATGAAGATTAAGCTGTCCCAGGTAAACAACCTTGTTGGATCAAGACCACTGTGACTTTTCAGCTCTTTATTAGATTGTATCAGTCCGTGCTAGACCTCGGAGCCACAGCAACCCTTTATATAGGGATTGCTCACGGCTTGACGGCTCTCTGAATCTCCCGTGCTCGGCCCGGCCAATCGTGGTTGATTCAGAGTGAGCCAATCACAGCGCTTCCTTCAACCCATCAGTTTGTTGTATTTCTGGATCAATTGGATTGGGGTATTTCGAGTATGCTAATATAGAACAAACCTGATATTTAGCTGTTACCAAATAAAGAATGTTACAGGAAACTAGGCCTACTCAACACTGGGGCCAAGCAACCCATTATATGAGAAGGTGTGGGAGAGAAAGAGACATAAAAGACTCTTGTTTATGCTTGGAATTCTTTCATTATAGTCTTTTAACTTTCTTTCAATTAAAAATGCCCTGTATTTTTGTGAAAGTCGTTGGTTTTAGTCCTGCTTACTGGCGAAAACCTTTTAACTACTTTCCTTTTATAGGAAATGTCCAAAACTGCAACTTTGCTCAAAGATCCATCCTATTATTGAGAGAGAAAAACAACCAATGTCCCAAACAGTCCCATAAAGATTTAACAGAAGCCAGGGAAGCGTTCTCTCTCTCTCTCTCCCTCCCCCCCCCCCCTTCTCTCCCCCCCTTCAGCTTTTTAAGCCCCTGTCACACAGCACCAACAGAGGATGTAAAATGGAGAGAAACACTTGCCATCCGTTGGTTAACGCGATGAATCCGTTCTGTACTCACTGCGTCCGTTTTTCATACTCTCTATCCATCCGCCATCCGTCTACTGACATTTCATCTCCTCAAAAAGTTTTGACCTGCACAAAACTTTTTAAGTGGAAAAAGTATTCAACGCGTCCGTTCTACATCCGCTATGCATATGGGGAACATATGTTATACGTCCGTAGACATCCGTTACACATCCGCTATATCCGCTAGGCATCCGCTGCGCATCCACGCAACTCGCATCCGCTTCAGCGGAAAATGGACACAGGGAGAAAGCAAAATGGACGCAGAACGGACACACAGCGTTAGTAGCATGGATGTAGAAAGGATGAAAGCAGATGCAGCTCGCATACAAAGCATTAAAATGGAAAGAACATTTGTATAGGGGACGTATCTCGGATATTTAGGATGTCTGCAGGATGTCTAGAGGATGCAGAAGGACACCTAGTGGAAAAATGATATTTCCTATAAAAAGGGGGAGAAATCACCTGGATCTCACTTTCAGTCCAGCAGCCCTGCGGTGCAGACCTCTTCAGCCTTCATCTTGCTCTTGCTCTTCCACAGCATCCAGTCATCTCCACCATGGATCGTCACACACTCCTTTTGGTAGCCGCCATCATTCTACAACAGTGCGAAGCCCTCTACAGGCTCTTTCACCTGTTCTACGGAAAGAAAAGGAGGCATCCAAGAAATATCTGGGTCCGAAGATGGATCGCGAGAAGAGCCGAGTACGGACTGTATAACAAGCTGATGGTGGAGCTGAGGAATGAAGACTCTCGTGCATTCCAGAACTTCATGAGGATGCCACCAGCCATGTTTGACGAAGTTGTGGAGTGGCTGAGACCCAGGTTGACCAAGGCAAACACCAACTTCCGGCCCAGCCTGGACCCTGGGCTGAAGGTGGCACTGACTCTGAGCCACCTGGCCTCAGGGACCACATACAGGAGCATGCAATATGCCTGGAGGGTGTCACACAACACCATCAGCATTGTGGTCAGAGAAGTGGTGCAGGCCATCATCGAAAAATACCTGGAGGAGCTCCTCCAGTGCCCCTCCACTGAAGAAGGCTGGAAGAAAGTTGCAGAGCAGTGGTATCAGAAGTGGAACTTCCCCCACACCGTTGGAGCCATAGATGGGAAGCACGTGGCCTGCAAAGCTCCAGCCAACTCAGGGTCCACTTATCACAACTACAAGGGTTTCTTCAGCATCATCCTCTTCACCATGGTCGATGCTGACTACAAGTTCATGTACATCGATGCTTCAGGCAACGGCTCATGTTCAGATGCCCAGGTATACAACTCCAGTGACCTCAAGGAGGGGCTGGAAGGCAACCTCATCATGGGCTTCCCAGATCCAGACCCCCTGTTCAATGACACACAAGATGTACCCTACTTCATCGTGGGGGATGACGCCTTCTCCGTCAGAACCAACCTCATGAAGCCCTACACTTCCAGATGCCTCACCCATGAAGAGAGGATCTTCAATTACAGGCGGTCCAGGGCAAGGCAGCAGCAACAACAACAGCAGCAGCAAAAGCTCACCAGCAGCACCAGCAGCACCAGCAGCACCAGCAGCACCAGCAGCACCAGCAGCACCAGCAGGACCAAGATCAGCAGCAGCAGAGTAAGCTCCAGCAGAAGGCCCAGCACCAGGAGCAGCCCCAGCAGAAGCCCCAGCAGGAGCAGAGTCAGGGCCAGGGGGTGGGATGGTGGCCCTGTCCTTCTTGCCAGGGCTGGCAGAAGATGAGACAGGCTTCCTCTTCTTCCCCATGGTTGTTGGCTGGAGATGTGTCTGGCAGGTCTTTCCTCTGAATGGTGACCTGCTTGCGAGCTGCATCCTTTTATATCCGCGGGGCTGACGCAATGCATCCTCCCCGCATGTGCAGTGAATGCTTTGCATCCGCTAGGCATCCGCTAGGCATCCACTAGGCCTCCGCTCTGCATCCACGTCATCCTCTTGGCATCCGCTCTGCATCTGCTCCTTCCGCTGTGCGTCCACTTCACTGTGCTCCCCCAGAAGCCCTGCGGATGTGCCATCCGCTTCCATCCGCTTCCATCCGCTTGGCTTCAGTGGAGCATCCGCTTTACATCCTGGCTACATCCTTCCCCCGTCCCTTCCTTTCCATTGTTGTCCACTCTGTTTATGCAAATTTGGGGCACTTTTGAGAGCAGATAACAACAGATGGAAAATTTTCTCGTCCGCTGTGTCCTTTTTACAAAATGATGTCCTTTTTGCATCCATCAGCCTATGTGACAGGTCCTTTAAAGATGGGTTAGTGTGAAGAGAGGCCTTAAACAGATATAAAGCTATCACACATCAAATAATAATACAGCAGTCATATCCTTCAATATCTCCAACAAAAAAAGTTTAATAACATTCCCAATACAAGTTTGAAAAAAAATCCTTAATCATCCTGACCTTAACATTTAAAAACAAAACACCAGAAACCATTTTTGCAAGAAAAGACAAATTTTGGGGCAGATATTGGACAGTTTAGAAATTTCAAACATAATATTTCAGGATTCAGTCTATATTAGAACTGGGGGAAAAAACAATTCACAATGCACACGAAAACTGCTGGCGTAACACATGATTTGCATTGAAAAAGGAAAATATCCAATGTTTAGCACATCTCTATAACTTAAAAAGGAATTAAGAGAATTTTGAGATCTTCCTTGTGAACAACTACAGCAACCTTCCTTACTCTGGCTCTAAAACCTCAAATACTTTTTCCAAATAAATATAAAAACCAAGGTCTTAGCAGGTGGTGAGGTTCTAATATTCAAATCATTAAAGTTTTACATGGGGAAGGGAAGGAGATTATTGCATGATGGACATTCTGTATATATTTGCAGATGTGGTTTATATGGAAGTCAAACCTCACAAAGGAGTATAATTTGAAGCAATCTGTTTGCTCAAGAATAGCTGAAGGCAAAGTCCAATCAAAGTACTGTCAGTGCTCTGGCCCAGCGAATAAATGAGTTGCTTTGACAGGAAATTCCACTGGCAATTTTAATTCCGATCAGGCTTCAGGAAGTGGGAAGAATAAAAACACATCAATTATAGTGACAGGAAGTTTTACATCACATGGCAAGCAGCTGTTGTCAAAGAGGCCCATCTGCCAGATTTGTTAAGTAAAAGAAGTTTTTGGTGGAACCAAAACTTTTACACCCAAATCCACTAGGATGACATAAATGTCCAATCTCAGATTAAGGGAAAAGAATACAGAGAAAGAAATTAAAACAATTTGTTATACTATACAATATCAAACACACTGCTAATCCTGAGACACGTAAGCCAAGTGGAGGTGGAAGGTTGCCTTTTTGATCTGAAATTCTTTGATCAACATTTAAACTCAGATGAGCATCACAAACTGCTCAATGAAGAATATGACATGTTGTCATTCTTCATTTGATATTGTATATTGGTTTTAGCAAAGCCTGATTTAATTTTTCTGTAGCTTAACCTCATCCACCAGCTGGTTAAACTCACTGAACATTTCTGATCTTTGAAGAGATGGGGAGAGGTTTGAGGAATAGTAAATTAAAATTAAGTTGCTTTTTTATTTTGTCTTGAAGCACTGCATAATTTCTTCAACAAGCTAAATTAAACTCCAACTAATATATCTGATTCAAACAATGGCTTTAAAATCATAACACTTTGAAAATGTATTAGATTTTAGATTTCTTGATTTGCATCACATCTTCCATTAAAGATGATGATTCATTAAACAGAACCACATGACATTTAGAAATAATATAAGGATGGTCTGGTGCTCTGGATTCTAAGACAAAAGGGTTTGGAACTTGTGTGGATACAGACACAACACTTTCTACAGCTCGTTCAGGAAAGTTATTTTTTCCCCAGAACTCATAATATCAGGAAAAGCTGCAATGCTTTTAAAGAGTTGCCAAACAGTGCTAAAAAGATCCAAATCATTTTTCTACCTTGGAATTCAATGCTTCATTTATGAAAGCTATTTATGATGCCAATATATTTGGCACCCTTTAAAAAACCCCCACATATAATAAAGTATTTTTAATACTTAAAAATCCATTAAGGAATGCAATTAGTATGCTAATAGATTAACACTAATTTTTCCTAACAAAAGAATTATGTCAATTTGGAGCTATGTATACTGTATATACTCGCATATAAGCCGAACTCGCATATAAACCAACCCTTAAAAAACTGCCCCAAAATGAGGCATTTTGCAAAACCTCACATATAGAGGGAAAAATACAGAGGGAAAAGTTGGCAGGGCAAAAGTTGCGGCTCATCGTCCATCCAGGGAGAAAGGCTGCAAAGGTCCAGGCGAGGGCTGCAAAGGTCCAGGCGAGGGCTG